>BSBM01000286.1:2400000-3000000 GCA_027924585.1 Larix kaempferi
AATTAGGAAGAGATTCCAATGTGTGCCACTTGTTCCTCCATTCCTAGCCTCCTCCTTCACTCAGTTCGAATGGGTGACTCTTTGGCCGCCCTAACTCCCTTATGCACCCTCTTGGAAGCTATTTTTAGCCTTGACATGTCATATATGTCAGATGTCAACAATCAGGTCTTATTGTTTTCATAAGTTTCATAGCATATTCATCATTGTTGTCATAGAAGCCAGGGAATCTAGCCCAAGTGTCCTACTAGCTCCAAAATGCCTCTTCCTCTTCCATGGGATTTACTCTTCCTCTACATTTCGACCTCATTGAGTCATGCCAAGTATTATTCCTTTCCAACTCCCCCAAGAACATTAGACTCCACCTTGGATTCAAATGGGTGAGAGTGGAATTCCATGTGGCATGGGGAATCTTGCTTTAGTGAGTCCCACACCTCCAATGTGACCTCATGACCAAGTGCCACATTATTTTCCTATCTTAAATATTTATTTATTCCCCATTTAATATATTTTGTCAAGATAATTTCCATTTGTGATTTATTAGTCTCCTTATTCTGAATCTAATGTTTCCACCCCAACTTAGGAAACTAGTAGATTGGTGGAATTTTCTCTTCTTGAGATTTATTTGAATGGGGACATTATAGTACTCCCCACCCAAGATTGCTTTCCATCAAGAAATTCCAAATTAGGATGCTGAAAAATTTGCTCCTCTTCCCATGTGGCATCCTCACTGGGAAAATATTTCCATTGTACCAAATACTCCCTTATGGTTCTGCTCCTCAATTTCCTTTCTCTTGCCTTCAAAATTTTTTCTGGAATAAGTATGAGTTGTCATTAATGATCTAATGGAGGGAGGGTTTCTGAAACATAGATTTGCTGAACAATAGCCTTCTTAAGGCATGAAACATGAAATACATTGTGGATTTTGCTCCCTTCCATAAGTTCCAACTCATAAGCCACCTCCCCAACTTTTCGAACTACCTTATATGGAGCATAATATCTTGGTTTGAGATTTTCTGATCCTTTCACTTTCAAGGATGTTTGTTTATATGGATGTAGCGTCAAATAGACCAAATCATTCACTTGAAAAGTTCATTCCACCCTATTTTGATCAACATACTGTTTCTATTGATTTTGGACAATCTGTAAATTGTCTTTTAGAAGTTTGAAAATATCTTGACTTTCCTCCACGCAATCCTTATCTTTTGGGGCTCTACTATCACCAAATATGTGCTCAAAAAATGTGAGTGCTTCATAACCATAAAGTGCTTTTAAATGAGACATTCCAATGGACATATGGAAAGTAGTGTTGTAACAAAACTCACCCAAGTGTAGTCATTTCACCCATGTTTTCTGCTGCTCACCAACATAGTTCCTCAAGCACCCCTCCAACCATTGATTCACTCTCTATTTTTGTACATCAGTTTGAGGATGATATATTTTTCTTGGAGTCAATTGAGTGCCAACCAACTTGAAAAGTTATTTCCAAAAGGCACTCGTAAATCTGCTATCTCTATCACTCACAATGTTCTTGGGAAGCCCATGCAATCTGAAAATTTCTCTAAAGAATAGATCAACCACTTGTGTAGCAGTAAAATATGATGTTATAGCAAAGAAATGAGAAAATTTGATGAGTCTATCCACCACAACATAAATGCAATCCTTACCCAAATCCTTGGGAAAACCTGTGATAAAATCCATGGAGATACTTTCTCATTTTTGTTGTGGAATGGGCAATGGTTGCAATAGACCAACATGATGTGTATGTTCATATTTATTTTTCTGACATAACTTGCATTCATTCACATATTTTAGAACATCTTCTTTCATACCTTTGTAAAAGAACCTTTCCCTTAGTTGCCTATATTTTTTGAAAAAACCAGGATGGCCTACTAAAGGAGAATCATGAGCTTCCTTCAAAATCTTGTGCTTGAGATTCAAACCATGAACCAAGTATACTATATCCTTGTAGTAGATTATACCATCCAAAACCTTGTACCTATCATCACCTTTTACCCCATCTAACACATCACAATCAAAACTATCTTTCGCATATTCAACTATTAGCATTTTTCCAATCTTTCGAAATGTCCATAAGAGAAAATGATGGTATTCTAGATAATGCATATGCTACAATATTATTCTTCCCCTTAACATATTCAATGTCAAAATCAAAATCTTGTCCTTTGCTTACCCACTTTTGTTGCCTTTCATTGAGGTCATTTTGTGTGAGAAAATGCTTCAAACTGTTATGATCAGTTTTGACCACAAACTTGTTTCCCACCAATTATTGTCTAAACTTGGCCAAGGCATGCATGATGGATAACATTTCTTTGTCATAAATGGAGTAGAGTTTCTCATGTGGCTGAAACTTTCTTCTCTCAAAATCTATGGGGTGTTGATTTTGCTTTAGGAGAGCCCCTATCCCTTCTCCCAATACATCACATTCCAAGACAAATGGTTTAGAAAAATTAGGTAATGCAAGTACTGCAAAATTACTCATTACCTCTTTCATTTTTTGGAAATCCTTTTCAGCCTCTTCATTCAACTTCAAAGCATCCTTCTTGGTCAAATCAGTAAGTGGAGCAGTCAATTTGGAGAACCCTTTCACAAACTTTCTATAGTAAGTGCATATTCCAATGAAGCCTCTTAATGTTGTGATGTCTTTGGGTGATGGCCATTCAAGAATAGCTCTTATTTTTTCCAAGTGCACCTTCAATCCATCTTTCCGAATTATGTGCCCAAGATATAAAACTTCTTTCAACCCAAATTCACACTTGGACAACTTAGCAAACAAATATTGTTCATGCAATATTTTCAAGACAACTTCTAGATGGTGCAAGTGTTCCTCCCATGTTTTGTTGTAAATCAAAATGTCATCAAAGAAAACCAAAACAAACTTACGGAGCTATTTGCAAAATATTTGATTCATGCATGATTGAAATGTGGCTGGAGCATTGGTCAAACCAAAGGGCATGACAAGAAACACAAAATGGCTATAGTGACATCTGAAAGCTATTTTTTGCACATTCTCCTCCTTCATTCGAATTTGATGGTAACCAGATCTAAGATCAATTTTTGAGAAGAATTTTGCTCCATGTAGCTCATCCATGAGATCATTTATTCTTGGGATGGGATATCTATTCTTAATTGTCTTCTTGTTTAGAGCTCTAAAATCAATGCACATTCTCAACATCCCATCTTTTTTCTTCACCAAAAAAACTGAAGAAGCATATGGACTAGAGCTTGGTCTAATGAGTCCCAATTCCAAGAGTTCTTGAATAGCCTTCTCAATCTCCTCTCTGAAATTTTTGGGATGTTTATATGGTGGGATTTGTATAGGTGAAGTTCCCACCTCCAAAACAATGTTGTGCTCAACTCCTCTACCAGTTGGCATTCCAGGAGGAAGGTCTCCAAAAACCTTTTCATGTTTGTGTAGTAGCTGCCTTATCTCCTTTGGATGTTCTGAAATATTTATTTTTGGTTTGGGTGAAGTGATGCAACATTCAACAACCCATTTAATATCTCCATGCCTCAATATGGACCTCATACTGTAGGAGGTCACTACTTGATTTGGATAGGTGTGCATTCCTCTCACAACCCTTTGTTTTCCTTCCAAATCTTTGAATCTCATTTCAGGAATTTGATAGATCACTGTATGTTTATCCTATAGAGTACAACCATTGAACTCCCAATACCACATTAGTATCAACAACATCAACCACATAAAAGCTATCAGAAAAAGTGTAATTACCTATGGTGAGTTGTATCTTTGGAATCCATGTTTTGCACTCCATAGTATTGTGACCTGGAATGATGACTGTGAAGCCATCGAATGGTTCATTAGGTATATTTCTTCTCTCCACCATGGATTCATAAATGAAGTTATGTGTGGCTCCTCCATCTACCAATACCGAGACCCTTTGTCCTTGTACCACTCCCTTGCATCGAATAGTGTGAAAACGAGGCATTCATGAAAGCACCGCCATTATCCCTTTGTCAGGTGAAGGATGATCTTATTCTTGTTTTCCTTCTTCTGTTGTGTCATATCCCTCTTCTTGGTCTGAAATATGTCATTCTTACTCCATACCCCTTTCATACTCATCATTATCAGAAAATACTTCAATGTATTGTACTTTCCCCTTAGCACACTTATGCCCTGGTTCCCATGGTTGGAAGCATGTGTAACATAGTTTCTTTCTTTTGAGTTCTTCCTTTTTTGGTCCCTCTTTATTATCCTTTCCAAATGCATCTTTTTTCCATGGCTTCTTTTCAAATCTGAATTTGGAAGGAAATTTGGGCTTGGGAGGAAACCTTGTCTTGGTTAGCACATTTTGCAGATCCATTGGCATATTTCAATGAAGTAGGTTTGTGGGCCTTTACTAAACCCTTCAAAGGTTAATCCAAAACTTCGGTAAAGAGAAATACTAATATTAAAATAGATATATTAGCCACCTTAACTGATAGTTTTTGGAATTCCAACATGTACTCAGTAGGGGTTCCAACTTGCTTCAATTGGGCTAGTTCTTTGAAATGAATTTCTGGGTATTTTTGCTCAAATATTTCCAATACCTTGTAAACAAATTCTTCATATGTTGTAACCTGATCATGTCCCAAATTTTTAATTCCATGGAACCACCAATCATTGGCTTCCCCTTCGAGATGCAAAATAGCCATTTTTATAGCATCTTCTTCAACCATTGGATTCAGCTGAAAATACACATCTAGTTTTTGTACCCAAGTATTTGCAGAACTTTGAGATGAGCCATCAAAATTAGGAAGGGGAATTTTACCGATGGCATAATTCAATTCTTTATTCTGAAAGAGAGTCCTATTACCTTCCCTCATTTTGAGTTTGTTTGAGACAGTAAAGTATTGATCAAATGGTAGAGTCCTTCTACAATATTCACTCGACTTTTGCCATTCCGTTATAACTTCTTGCATGTCATATTGGGCGTTAGGTTCTTATTTGGCCTTAATAAATTTAGGTGTATTAGGACTTGCTGAACTCTGAAATTCATGAGGTCGATTATGAGGTCCTTTGTTTGAGAAAATATTTCCCCCCATTGCCTTCTTTTCCTCGAAAGAAGAACTATTGATGCCTCCTATTGCCCCATTTGCTTCCAAGTTGACTAACCAAGAATTCAAACCCCTTTCATTATATGTTTTTTAATTTATTCAAAGAATGGTTTCATGAATTTCCTAAACTCCTCATTCTCCTTTGAGGTTCGCTTTTCATCCCTAGTCATAGTTTCAACAAAATGCACTTCTTTTCCTACTTCTTCCTCTTCAACAAAAGTACTTTCAGTTTCAATTCCTAAGGGTGGTCCCTAAATTCTTGTCATCATTAATGGTCAGTCACATAAGGTGCAAGTACCATGCTTTGATACCACTTGTAGTGTCCCTTTTTATGAATTTGTAAAAATTAGGAAAAATTGCAATTTTTGGCCAATTCGACCCATAGACTAGTAATGACTCAAATGCTTCCAAATGGCTCCAAATGCTTCCGAATTGGGTCTGAATATGTTTGGAAGGTATTAAGACATAAAAATTATCCTGATTGATGCTTGGACACTCTCAAAACAATTCTGCAACATTAATTTACAATCAGGGAAAAATAGGGAACTTTAATAGTCAAATTGAGGTTGAAAACCCCCAAGGGTAGGGGACAAAGATGGATCTCCAAATGTTGTACGACCTTACAAAATTTCAGAATAGAGACATGGTAATATTAAAGGACTTCAATGGGATCCCAAATGCACCATCAATCAGTTTCTATAAGCTTCTGCAACTCCCATAAATCATAGGTTTGTGGACATGTCTTCACATAGGTGGAAATGATAGGAAACTTCACCATTTGCCATGAAATTAGGTATTTATGTTCCAAATGATTATGAAACATATATGAAACTTATTCAAGACATTAATGAATCTCCATACATCATAAAAATTATATATATGGGCTGATACAAGTTGAAATAAAACAACTTCAAGCTTTCATAACAAGATATGAGGAAAATGGCACCATTTACACATTGTTTGGTATTTTGACATAGCTTCCATTGGTATTTCGACCTGAGGATATTTTGAGTAGAAAATACAGATTAAATACATCAAATTACAAATAAATGGGTCCAAAATATCTCCCCCAAAGAGAAAAACATCTCACCAAGTGCGCCCTTCCTCCAAGATCCAAAATATGAAGAGAAAGGTGTGGAAGCAAGTTGATGATGAGAATGTCACGAGAATCCCTGTAGCTTCAACCTGCAACAAATGAATCCATTGTAGCTCCAAATGAAATGTATGAATGGCCTCTCCAATTTCCAATTAGGATGGGAATCATTCACCCTCGAAATTGGTACTAAGGAAAGTAGAGTAAACACTCCACAAGCATGGATGAGCTATGCTCTCCAATATGCAAAATGAGAAATGATCAAAATATGGTCTCCTTCTTTGTTCCTAAATTTTATAAACTTCCAAAGGATTCCTTAACTTGAATTCCACCCACGATCTTCATGCCAACTCAAATTAGGAAGAGATTCCAATGTGTTCCACTTGTCCCTCCATTCCTAGCCTCCTCCTTCACTCAATTCGAATGGGTGACTCTTTGGCTGCCCTAACTCCCTTGTGCGCCCTCTTGGAGGCTATTTTTAGCCCTGACATGTCATATATGTCATATCTCAGCAATCAGGTCTGATTTTTGTCATAAGTGTCATAGCAGCTTTATCATTGTTGTCATAGAAGCTAGGGAACCTAGCCTAAGTGTCCCACTATCTCCAAAATGTCTCTTCCTCTTCCATGGGAGTTACTCTTCCTCTACATTTTGACCTCATTGAGTCATGCCAATTTTATTCCCTTCCAACTCCCCCAAGAACATTGGACTCCACCTTGGATTTGAATGGGTGAGAGTGGAATGCCATGTGGCATGGGGAATCTTGCTTAAGTGGGACCCACACCTCCAATGTGCCCTCATGACCAAGTGCCACCTTATTTTCCTATCTTAAATATTTATTTATTCCCCATTTAATATATTTGTTCAAGCTAATGTCCATTTGGGGTTGATTAGTCTCCTTATTCCAAATCTAATGTTTCCACCCCAACCTAGGAAACTAGTAGATTGGTGTAATTTTCTCTTCTTGAGGTTTATTTGAATGGGGACATTACACTAAAGATTCCTTTGAGAGAGAATCCACCACATCATTCATTTCCCTGTATATAAGGTTAATAGTCCAGTCAAAGAAAGAATTCAACAACAATTCATCTCTATGGCACCAATGATATAATAGAATCTGGTTTAGGAAAAAATTATTCTTTTCCCATTGAACTATCACCAAAGAGTCACCAAAAATACTGAGCGAGTCAATACCAAATAGATTTTCAATTTTAATAAACCCCATAAGGCAAGAAGCTCCGATCTAGTATTGGTACAATGCCCACAATTCATGCACATTTTGAAATTTAAATCCTCATTAATAATGAGATAACAACCAACACCACATCTACCATTTGATGATGCCCCATCGAAAAAACCAGTAGCTCTGTTAGAACGAGGAATGTTTGAGATAATCCTTGGCTTCTATTTTTTAGATGACCATTTTTATAAGCTTTAAACATGTTAACAACACTATTCACATTCATATAGACAGAAGGGATTTGCTACTCAAAAATAGATTTGTTATGGCACTTCCACAATTCCCAGGATACAAAAGCTAGAAGAAATTTCACAGAACCATGTGATTGAGGCCGAATTCTGAAAGAAAGTTCAAAACTTTCCTTAGCCCAATCGTTTGAAATATTGAAAAGAGAACACACCAAATTCCAAACAGATTTAGCAAAGCTTCAAGAAACAAAAAGATGAAAAATTGATTCACCATCAAACCTGCAAAGTAAACATATGCTCAGACCGACTCTGCCTCTGCAGAGAAGATTATTCCACGTCAAGATATTATCTTCAAAAACTATCCAAAATAAGCATTTTAATTTTATAGGTATGTTCCATTTCCATAACTGTGCGAACCACCATTTTATAGGACCATTGAAATTCTTATAGACAATAGCAGAATAAGTAGATTTAGCTATAATCTGACCAATCGCCCCATTATCACACCATACCAAAGAGTCTTCATCATAATTGAGCCAAATCCATGCTGCATTTAATTTTTAGACATACCCATTCCATTCTTCATCCCACACACTACCTAAACCAATATCCTTTGCTTCCAACCAATAGGATTGTAATGTTGGTAACTAGTTCAGTCGTCTAATATCAGCCAGAGTAAAAAAAGCCAAAATCCACAAGTTGATCGCAGATGAGAGGAGATAGAATGAAATCAGAATCATTACGAATATATGGATCAATCCCTACAAGGATTTTATTCCCTTTTCCCACTTTCCACGAAAGACTGCACTTTATCCATGGAAAAACACACATGAAACCACGCAAAAATAGTGAAGCATTACCATAGTTTTTTGCAGGGGATTTGATCCATGATATAAGATTCTTCTTGATATATTTGGACTGAATAACAATGGACCACAAACCAAAACCAAAAATTCCACGCAATAGGCTCTTCAGGAAAAGAGCCAAGTTCTACCAATATAAATTCTTTATATTCCAACCTCCAAGCTTCTTAGGAAAAGAAATACAATTCCATTTATCTAAATGATAACGCTCGCCATCTAGGTTACGAGACCACATAAATTGAAACATAAGAGAATTTAGCTTCTTCGAAGTTGGTTGAGGTAACTGTGCCATCAAGAACCGATACACTAGCATACTTGTGAGCACCGATTTCAACATTGTGAGTCTTCCACCAAGGGAAAGATACTCGTGACACCATAGATTGATTTTCCTTTCAAATTTCCTGACAATCCATAACCAGTCATTTGGTCCATAACCATTTTGTTTAATATAATACCCTAGATATTTAAAACCCTCATCATTAAAAGTCAATCTGAAGGGCAAGAAATTGGTAATTTGAGCAATAATATCATCCACCACATTATTACACGGGAAATCAAAATTTCTCATACTAGCTTCCATCCCTGTTGCAGAGCAAAAAACCTAAATAATATATGCAAATAGCTTCCATTCATGATCAGTGCCTCTTCCAAAGAGGACAACATCGTCCATGAAAAGTAAATGGGTGATGAAAACTTTGGGTGCAATTTGAATACCAATCAGCTTACCTTCATTCCTTGCAGCACATATCATTCTACTTAGAACCTCAATAAACAAGAGGAAGAGCGGTGGGGAAAGAGGGAAACCTTGCCTCAAGACTCTATAAATTAAAAAAAAACTGAAGGAGTACCATTTATCAACACACAAAAATTTCCTGACATCACACATGCCAAAATCTAGTTTGTGACAATAAGAGGGAGACCAATTTGTAGAAGCATAAGTCTCAAAAATACCCAATTAACTTGATCATAGGCCTTGAAAAGGTCCATTTTGAGTATCAAGGCACTCATCTTCTAGTTTTTATAGTGTGAAGACATTCCTGAGATATCCCAACAGCATCAAGTATCTGCATGTTGGCCAAAAAGACTAATTGTTCTTTGGACATCAATTCAGATAGCTTAGGCTTAATTCTGTTAGTTATAAGTTTAGTGATAATCTTATAATCCAAGTTACATAAAGCTATGGGTCTTAACTCATTAAAATTATTTGGCTTACAACACTTTGGTATGAGATCCAAAAAAGTGCATTCAAACCTACAGAAATCCAACACTCCCTTACAGAAATTCAGTCATCTGCGAGAGGTCACAACCCATAATATAAAAAAACCAAGGAAAAGCTCTATAGTCCACCCTTCAGGGCCTGGACTCTTGTCCTTCACAAAATTCCAAAGGACCTTTTTTACTTCCTCCAAAGTAACAACCCTACCCACCTCCATATCTTCCTCAGGAGAGAAGAAAGAGGGATAGTACTTAAGGAGTTTTAACTGAGCATCAATATTATTAGTACCAGGATCAATGAAAATGTTCAGGAAATGTTCTTTAGCATATTTTTCCAAATATTCCTGATCACATAACTTATTCCCATTATGATCATGTAAGTCCCAAATGACATTGATATTTCATCTATGTGAAGCACATTTGTGAAAAAAATTGTGTTCTCATCACCCAAGGCCACCCACGTAGCCCTACTTTTTAAGTGCCAATATCTTTCTTCTTGTTTCAATAGATAAGCCTGTTTGTCTTCTAAGCATTCCAATTCAAGATTTTCCTCTTCGGTGAAGATATTCTATGGATTAGGCCTGAAAATTTCCTTCAGCCGCGAATCAATCAATTTCAAATCCTCTATGTCCTTGGATTTTTTAACCTTCTCCCACTCAATAGTCTTCTATTTAGCTGCTTTAACTTAAATATCATAGCTTCCATAGGATTCAAATCTTTGGGAATAGTAACATTAACCCGTAAATCACGTCCGGAAATTAAATTTAAAAGGGAACTTCCTTTTGGAAATAAAAACATCAATTTGGAGGATAATTTCCTAATGATCATAAATTGAAGAGTATTCAATCCAAGACCGAAATTTCTGCAAAGTTTTAACCAAGGATTTAGCTAGAAGAAACCTATCAAGTCTCTTCCCAATACCACTTGAACCACTTCTCTTGTTACTCCAAGTTTCCCCCAATTTGAGAGGAGGGACATCCACGAGATTTGATCTCCGAAACATACTAGTAAAGTAATCTGAAAGTTCATCCTCCTTAGCAGATGACCCCTAAATATTCTTCGTCGAGAGGGTAAAATTAAGGTCGCCTGCAATAATCAGATTCAGGATGTTCAAAATGCCACCCCTTTCCAAAGCATCTCAAAATGGAACTCTATTTTTATAAGGACCATATACATTTAAGACAACAAGATTCTTGTTGTTGGCAAGAAATTTTCCTTCAAGGAGTAAATCCCCGATCATTTTGTAAGCCTTAAAATCTGCAGTTAATGGATTCCATCCAGAAATAAAGCCACTGGACATACCACTCACATTGATTACACTAAAGTTCCACCCAGGAAAAATTTTGGTGAAAACCTCAATTGCTTGCCATGATGAGCACATTGTCTCATGAATTAAGATTATGTCAAGGCCAGTAGCTTTGATAAAATTGGAGATGGCCCTAACCTTTTTATCCCTTCCAATTCCTTGGATATTAAAAGATAAAAAAAATTAAGTAACAGGGTACCCAGGCGAGCTATCTCTAAGGGCCGATGAGAGGGGAAAGGGATGAATTATCAGGGATATCAGAACCATTCAGTTGAACAAATAAGGGTTTATAGGTTAATTCAAAATTTTCCCCTTTTTTCCTGTTCTACTTTCTAATTGTAACGTTTTGACAACGAATGGAGGAATTAGGAATTTTAACTTGCAGAGAGGAAGGGGATTTAGAAAAAAAATCAAGGGCGGCTTTAAAAATACCAGAATGTTCATGAGTAACAAATTGTAGGGCATGGGGGAAATCCAAATGTTCATTAATAGAACCTAAATCCTTTGGTGTCTTATAGGAACTAGCCTCATTAGATGATAAATTTAAAAACCCTAAAGAAGTTGTTTTTTCAATTTCCTTTGAGACCTCAATAGGATGATTCTCCATAGACTTCGTTGGAGTATGAGAATCCAGATAGCCCAAGTTATCCTTAGAAAATGGAACAAAATATCATTCAATGTCAAGTATAGGGTTTTTCTTATAAGAAGAAGGGAAATCTTGTGAACCAGACTCTAGGATATGTGTTGAAGGATTACCATTCCCATTGTTAGGACACAATTTCCCCATCCCTTCCAAACCCCCCAAGAGGTACCGAGACACGAGGGAACAAGACTTCCTAAGGTTCAACGATTTCTTAATAGATAAATAAAATTCCAACTATTCCTTTGAAATTGTTGGCAGGCGGTTCGATGAGGAAATGTCGCAGTACTACCGACGCTGCGACACATCGGATGAGGTCGCAGAAGGAATATTTTGTGTTAAAGTATACCACGGTTGGTGGGTTTTTGGGTCACTTAGACCATATGTATGTAATATTGAGTCAGTTGTACCGTGGTATGCTGGTTTTTGGGTCATTTGGACCAAGTCAGTTAGATATTGGGTCAGTTGTCCATAGTGTCGGTTAGGAAGTCTCTAGTAAGTGGACAAACATTGTAATGGCAGAAGCCTATAAATAGATGAGAATTGTAAGTGTTAAGGGGGAGATAGACAGAGATATAGATGTAGAAGCAAGAGGAAGTGAGAAGGAGATGTATGCAGACAGATATCTATGTTTTGCTTCTGGTATATGGCTGTGACAATAATATAATGATGATGTTTTGGTACGATCTTTGTGCTCTGTTGCGATATATGAATGTTGTTATATTTTCTTGATGCAATGTCTGCTTACTATGCTATGATGAGAAATGCTACGATTAAGTAATATGTCATAACTCCATGCCGAATTTTTAAAGTTTCTATTTAAGTACTGCAATAGAACCAGTCTGTGTAGCCACAACTCGCCTCCTCCCTCGGCAGAAACATGGTTCTATCTATTCTTCCTGGATGCCTCGGGTGAGACCTCATCCGCTATGCGGGTGTTGCTGGGGGGGCTCAAACCTGCCTAGACCGGTGCCCAGGGAGACTGCGGTATGTGTCAATAGTGAGGCGAACCCCTGTCGACCGAGGTCGCGTTGTTCAACAAATGGTTCCGTTGTCGGGACTGTGTGCAGAGTGAAAGGAGGCCATGTGGCACCCAACGAAGATGGAGATACAGGGCTGGTTTGATCAGAAATTGCGAGAGTTTGCTTAAGAATAAAGCCAGAACACGCGACTGACAGTAGATTTCTAGCTGGGAAGGTATATTCACGACGGTCCGCATGAATGGTTTTTCTATGAATTCCCGGTCATTCTGTACGAGTGGTTGTCAAAGCTGACCTTCCAGAAGAGGAATTTCCAGGGTGGTGAGCCGACAGCTTGGACCCCGGAGTTGATTCAGGAGCTACAGGAAGTCGATAATAAGGCATCGCGGCTATCGAAGTTTGGCTCGATAGCATATTGGAGGGATATATCACTGAATTTGCGGTCGACACGCAGAAATCCTATAGCGAAGTTGAAATATACTTCTTTCGTGAACCAAGGGGAAGGTTTCTGCTATCGCTCCAACTGTCTATTAAAATGTTAATCTGCAAAAAGGGTATATTAAAGATGCATCTTGATTAGTAGACAGCCTGGTGGGCGGAGGCCATGGGTACCGCGACTGCTGGGGAACGGTATATGGAATGGTAAGGGGTAGATGGGTGCAGACCATGAGGAGACTATGAGCGAAGCCAAGGAAGAGAGTGTTCTTACAAGAGGAGGAGCGAGGTTTCAACAGGAGAAGAGGGAGAGGACAGGAGAAGGTCCTGCTGCGATCAGACCATAAAACCGCGAAGGAAGACCACACGGGACGAAGCGACCTCATAGTCCTGACAGGGACGACTAGGCTACGCCCAGGATAGAGGTAGGATCAAACCCCAACACCAACGTACCCACACCTCCGCTCACTGACTCACAAACAGTAAGAAATACCACTTCGACACCACCAAGTTTGTCAATTCCACAGAAGTTAATTGGTAGTAGTACATCGACAGGAGGAAGGCAGCCCAGAATGGAGGGCGATGATGTTAAGTTACCGGTGTTCCACAGAAGTGCGATAGACAACCTAGAACAGTATTGGTTTTTGTGTGAAGTGGTCTGGACCATGAAACATATCATTGATTCTAATGCTAAGAAAGGACAGTTAGCCACGACTCTGCAAGGTCGTGCATTAGATTGGTTCATGAAGTTTATTCTAGTCCCTATGGGAGCCCCAGAAAAATCACTAGATGAGATTTGGGATGGGATGATTGCTAAATTTAGACGGCCTAAGTCGGAGGCTCAATGTATTACTTAATTAAAGGAAATTAAGTAGTATCCCAATGATATGGTATGGTATTTTGACCAGCGATTCAAGACGGTGATGGAAAAAGTTAGTTTCGATATGAGCGTCGTCCAACATAAAGAATGGTTCATTGCGGAACTGCTACCCCACATACAGCTGTCGCTGATGCAGTAAAACATATCGATGCCTAGCGAAGCTCTAGAGATTGCAATGCGATTGGAGGCGTCACCAATTGGAGATAATGCAGCGAGATGTCGCAGATACAGACACAGCTCGCTAACCTGACTATACAGTTGCAAGATTTGAAGAAGAACAAGGAACAACGCGATGAAGTATGGTGTACGCGATGCTGAGGAGAAGGGCATACAAAGGACAATTGCCCGGATTTCCATAACTATTTGGTATCAGGTGCACCAAACCCATTGAATGGTGGCAGTATGTCGTGTTGTTGCGTTTTCCAGGTGTTTGTGCACAGTCACGATAATTGCCCATATATGTAGAAAATGGTCACAACCCCACGAAATCTTTATTGCACATTTTGCAAATCGATGGGTCACGATGACAAAGATTGTTGTGCATAGGGATGCTATAAGAAATAATGTGTGATGCATTCTACGTCAAGGATGATCAACGTGCCGTGCAACAACCACAACTGCAACCATAGGTAGCTCAGTCGCTGCCTCAACTGCAGATGCAGTTTGTGTAATATTCCAATAATTTCATAAAATTTAAGAAAAAATTAAATTGCCATAAAAAGCTAATATTGTAAAATGCAAAAATAATAATAATCTATATTCAGCAATTAATAAAAGTTTCGCTTGGTAGGAACAATTTAATGGTTGTGTCTTTTGTCTTTTAATGACATCATGAAAATCCATTAATGAATTTGTACTTTATTCGTATGCTGGAATGATTGAAAATTATGATGCATTGGAAAACAAAATTCTTTTGACAAGTGCTGACCATTGAGCTTTTCTGGATGATGATGAAAGGGGTCCCACGAGGTGCCCCGAGGCTTACTTAGCTACTCCGCTAAAGCATTGCACTTGTCCTTCATGCGCAGATTCGCAGGTAAGAGATAGCGATAAAATTCAGAATGTTTAATAACCGTGATATAAATCGAAACTGCTTGTGAATTTCGATGCTACAGTTATGGTCTCCTTCCAATTCTGTAAGATGAACCTGTCTATATCAAGACCGCAGATAACGTCTATTTCAGGTTGTGTTTGTTATGAATGTTTCCATTAAGTGTTGATGAAATTACGTATGGTCATTCCATAAATGCCTTGCGGCTGTTAAAGTAATCCTTTTATAAAATTGACGGTGACAGGATGATGGCAAGGGCGCATGGTCTTAAGTCATACTATGGAGAGTTTGATAAGTTGGTTTAAATCTCTATTGCCAGGGTAGTTAAAATGGTGGTGCATTAAACATGGATAGCCTACCATGCAATGTATGCGATAGGTCCTAGGGTGGCACCATACCCTAAGGGTGTGTTTCAATAACTTGTAATGTGAACAAAGCTTTAGGAGCTTTATAATGATCCAAAGATGAACTTTATAGTTGACTTAAAGTGATGGGCGGAGTCAAACCATGCCCTATGATTGCTCGCGACCTTAGTGGATATTCATATGTTATGAATGTGTTTCGTAATTGATTAAATGGATCGTATGAGACCTTTGTCATATGTTATCGGAGGTCGTTATACCTTGATAATATTTACATGTTAATGCTTTTAACGTTGATTTGTATGGATTGGCAGGTGGAATGATGGCCCTGCCAAAGCCTGCGTATGAATTGAGGGTGTATTAAATGATTAGGTTTGTAATTATTGTGCCTGGCCACCGTGTTAGGGATAGTGTTACGTGCATGTCTATGTGGATGTTTCGGCGTGTGATAAGGTTTGGCAATTGCTGAGTTGTGACGGCCTTCTGCCCTGGTGTCGACAGAAATGGAAACTCCGTGGCTTGGGTGGTAGATGAGAAATTTAATGCTACTCCTGCCACCTTCCAGCGTGGCTTGATGAGGATGGATCTCTGTCGTTGATCGTTGTGTATTGGGATGAGCTGAACCCTAGCGTAACTTATGGGTTTTGTAACATTTATTGGTCATTGTTCGGTGGTAGGATTTGGGAGGTGAGGCCAACCGGCCAAGAGGCACTTAGGGTTTGCTGGTTTTTCTAGCCTCCCTCGGGCTCGATCCTGAGACCGGTAGAAACCTTGGTCTGTGAGTAAATGTTATCCATGGAAGCCAAGTCTGGAACGATGGTGTGGTAATCTACAGGCGGGATGAGTGCATCTGTGCCGGCATTGCCATAGCTTGCAAGTCTGGGTTTTTCAATTGAGTTGGAAGTTTTCAGTAGGTATCCCTCATCGTGGTCTTCGAGCTGGGTGCACCTCCTTTGCAGTGGATGGATGCTGGCTATGTCGAAAACTCTGTCACAACTTAGGTAATGTAATGTTGCAAAGGTTTTCATACTATTCTTTGTTGCATGCGTTTCTACCTCATGATCTGATGCTCAATTTAATGTATGGTTTTTGGCAGGTAACCCTTGGTGAATGAAAGGGTGCCAAAATAGTTGAGGGGGAAAAGAACTTGAGCGAACCCACCGGTAAGCTTCGGTGGTATCCCTCCTTAGTGGTTCTCCTGGAATCGGACTTGATGAGCAAGTGTTGGTAGCATGCATTCATGGCAGTGGCTTTTGTCTCGCCTGCAACATTTGGGCAACCTTCAGTTTTTGAGTTTTGTTGATGGAGTAGGTGATGTAAATGTTTAAAATATACGGCTGGCCATTCCTGGCATCAGCGAGTTTAGAAAGGTTGAACCCTTGTGTTTGCAAATAGTCTTGCATCTTTACGTTTTATGTCTTATCGTTTTGAGTACTTCTGGGTTGATGCATGAGGAGATACGTTGACTGTAACTTTGTTTCAGTATTTGTTGTGTGTATAAATCGCATGGGGTTTCGAATGGAACCTCCAGCAACAGAATGTGGCAACCGTAGGGTGTAACCACTGTTAATTTAAATGGAAACGATCACTGTTTAGGGTCTAATGTTTTGTTTGGTGAATTGAACTTCTCGTTTTTGTATCTAAATCTAAGAAGCTTGTTTAAGATATTTTAGGTTTCATGTCTGCGTATGGTGTTTTCGATATACTCATTCTTGAACTCTGATTCAAGGAACGAAAGGCATGTTTATTTAATTAAAAAGTGTCTATAAGCCGAGAATAGAAAGGAAATGGTTTTGTTTGGAAAGCATAAGTGATAATGTTAAACCCTAGCTATCGATGTGAATGAAATCTACATGTCTATATTGATGTTTTAAAAGAACAAGAACAAGAACTCTTGATTCTGCAGTTAAATTGTCTATGGTAATGAAACCTTCGATTGGCAATTGTTTAAATGTTTATAAATAATAATGTGATGAGACAGGTCGACCCTAGCTAGGTGTAGAGATACTGTAACTCAATCTGTCAATTTAATAAAGCTATGTTTGCCCTAGCTGTTAATAACTTGGTATTCTGCGATGTAAGTTCTATGATCTATCACATGCAATTGATAATTCAGGAAAAAAAGAACAAAGAAAATAACAGTGCAATCGTCAGATAATTTGATTGCTTATGAATATACAGTTTTTCTAATCTAACTATATATTCCTGTATTCGTCCATTTTGGACCTCTGATGAAAAAAAAAAAACACAGTAGCTTTCTTTCTTTCTATACAATATAATATAGTGAAGACAATATTTATATAAGATCAATTAGATTCTAAAAATAGTAAGAAGATAGAAGAAAAAAAGAATATGGTTAACATAATGCATGGTATTGTTTTTCTTTGAAGTAATTAGTAAGGATCAGTGCCCTAGTTGTTAACATAATGTTCACCTCTCAGAAATTAGAAAAGAAATTACTGCTATAATTGGTTTCTGTTAAGTTGTTTCAGCATACAGAATTGAACAGTAAAACAATACATGCATAGATCTAATCTACAGCTGCTAAAATATAAGATGCATGATAACATAGTCTGTGCATGGGTGGTCTTTTGGTTTAGATATTTAGATGCATGCTAGGTTTCATTTTTAGCTGGGCAGATTTAATGCTACCTCTCTGTATTGGAGTACGATGCAGCTCCACGCATGGGGAAAAATGCAGAGGAGTCATTTTATCAGTTCAACAAATCTAAATTAATTAGGATCTGACATTTTCTACTATTGATTATTAAATAACAATACTAGCCATTTTCTGAGAGCATTCATATGATTTGAAAGAGAAAACACAGTTTAATAGAACCTGAGTGTAATAGGAGGAACAAAGCACTCAAGAAACCTGTTCCACCCAACCTGCTCCCAAACAGCCAAGATGTCTGCCTTAGGACCCTCGAGCCTATCCACTGATCCACCAGGAGGAAGAAGGTTCTACATCTTAGGACTTCAACTTGCAGCAGCAAGAAAATTTATATATACAGCCTTACAGGCTTACTAATCAATGGGATCAGCACCAGCACCTTTGGTTTTTCCTTCTTATAACATTTGAAGACTTATACTTGCACTCTCCACAACCTCCCCTATTCGAATCTCTTAGCCATCACCTAATGAGCATGAGGAATGTTTATGCAGAAAACATTGTAAGAGCTGCCTGCTCAATTCGAATTGCCCTTTATAGGCTACCTAAGTCTTTTGTAATTAACTGGTCATTAGTGAGCTGCTTGCTCACCTCTCTCCACCTGGAGAGGGAAATGCCACAAAATTAGGGGGAGTTGTCCCATACCAACAGCTAATGGTAGAGTGCAAATGCTGCCATCTGTACCAATCCTTCCAGCAGTTTCCATTCCTCCTAGTGGTCCAGTGGATACTCTTGTAACAGCTTTCTTGAGTGTTTCTCTCCCATTTTCATTTATTAAATAATAATAATGAGTCATTACATTCATTTTTGACCTACTTGGTCATAATTACAAACTTGAAATTATAATTTAACACAAAGTATTTTTTTGAAAAAGGATAATAGTAGAAAATAATTATTCTCAAAAATTGGGTAGGTGACAATTTGCACCACAGCAACAGCAACTGCAGCAGTTCATGCCGCAATATACTATTATGTAGATGTCTCCCCCACAGCCACAGTATGTATAGCAACCGCAATATGCACCACAAGGGAAAGGGATGCCACCAGCACCAATGCAACAACAGTTTAATCAACCTCCGTACTAGCACCAGGGTGGCTATCGAGGAGGATACCGAGGCGGACGCGGTGGCGGATTTGGTTGTGGAGGAGGAGGCCGAGGTGGTCGTGGACCTATTCAATGTTAACACTGTGCGGTATGGGGGCATTATCAGCACGAGTTCTCGCTACTGCAGAATCAGTGTACGTTCTGTTTTGGTAATGATCATACGGTTGAGAATTGTCCACAGTTGATCGCACGATGGTAGGCTGGGAACGCTTCGCAACTCCAGCCTCAAGATCAGCCCCAACAACTAGTACAGAATCAGGTACAACAACCAGTACAAAACCAGCCCCCGCGACCACCGTCGAACTCCAATAAAAATGTCAATCAAACGGGGAATTTGTAGTAGAACCAGATGCAGGGTGCAAATATTGCAACCATTTCTGCAGAACCGCGACCATAAGATGCTTCAGTGGCTGTTGTCACTCATGGAGGAAAGATGACTGGGGAAGATAGTTCACGACCACTGATTCGGTTGGTTGGTCATAAGACGGTACCTTTTGACATTAACACAGAGCGGGAGACATTCCTGGAGGCACGTCGCACTTTGGAGAAAGATCGTGGTAAGGCTGTTGTTTGCGATATGCCACCTATCTTTGACACCACACCAGAGGGAGGTCTGCCGACACCACTGGGAACATTGCAAAGGTGTCTTGAGAGCTGTCTGTTATTGGCCCAGGATTCGGTCGCCTTGGTTGAGATTGAGTGATGGTTGCAACAATTTTCGAAAGGACGGCAGGAGTCTGCAGTAAAATCTTTGCAGCGAAGGAAGACTGGAAAGGAGATTCGAATGAATATTCAAATTGGTGAATATGATGTTGAATCTGTTATTCTTGACCTTGGTTCGGATGTTAACATCTTAACCAAGCAGGCATGGTAGAAAATGGGGAGTCCCCCATTGAGCTGGTCTCTTATGCAGCTCTGGTTGGCTAACCATTTGAAGGTAACACCCATTGGACGGGTTCCATGGCTAATGGTTGATATTGAGGGTATGAAGACTTATGCCGACTTCGACGTCATCGAAGTAGTTGAGGGAGGAAGTTCCTATCCTATGCTATTGGGCATTGGATGGGATAACGATAGTGGAGTTGTAATCAACTTCAAGCGGCGCATGATGACCTTTGAGAATTGCGATTTCTGGGTCATAGCTCCGTTGGATCTGGCTGAAGGACACCGATATGTTGAGCCTGTAAAAGATGATGATCCCGCTGGATGGGACCATGCATTCAATATTTCTGAGGACTACGTCCACCCTACCGCCAACGGTGAGATGGGATGGCACAACGAGAGCTTTGCATCTTCCGACTCCGATGATGCCTTCGAACATTGGTAGAACCGGTTGCATGAAGTACCGCTCCGGAAATGTGGCTTAGTTACGTAGTCTTTATGTCATGTTGCGATAGAAATGGTCACATTGCTTGTCTATGAGGGGTTTCCTGTCTTAACCAACTTTTTGACGGAATTTGAAGAACAGGTTTCAGAACCACATCGGTTTCTGGCATTGGAGGAAGCACTGAAGGCTGCTCTAGCATGATGGTGGGAGACACACAAGAAATTCATTGATGGTTGGTCACAATTTCGGAGGTTGATGATGGTTCGGTTTGGTGATACTGAGTTTTATCACACTGGAAAGTATGATGGCCGGAATAATCCTGGTGATCATGTGATGGAATGCCAACGGTTATGGGTAGTGCGACCCAGAGATGAGCGGGTCCATGCTTTTATCCATACATTAGATGAGATGCCACGCTTGTGGTATACTGCAGCCGAATTGCACAGAGAATTTACAACATGGGGGGAGCTTATGGTCTGTTTCACTCATACGTTCACTTTTGCGGATGCCAACCCTGATGTCAATAACGCTTTACAGCTTATCCGCGACGTGGTACTTCAGGTTGTTGCGGAGGCCTACCCGGTTGACCCTCACACATACTGTCAGATGCAGTCTCTCATGGAATGCTTCAACATCAACGGAGGGCCAGAGGATGATGATGATCCCCAAAACGTTAACATTCCTGAATCTGAAGGAAGTCGCGATGTGGTACCACCTGTCACGCCAAGTACTCCATTTGGTTAACCATTGTAGCTTCGCAAGATGAATATCGGCACAGAGGCTACTCCCAAGTTTGCTAATGTTGGATATTATTGGGATGATGAGATGATGAGTAAGGTCACTGAGTTACTTCATGAGTTTCAAGACTTGTTTCCCATGAAGTTTTCTGAAATGAAGGGAATCTTGGGTGATTTAGGAGAGATGAAGATTCCCTTAAAACTAGATGCTAAGTCGGTCCGACAGCGACCTTATCGACTAAATCCACGACATAAGGAAAAGGTCAAGGCGGAACTTGATCGCATGTTGGACGCTGGTATTATTGAACCTGTTGAAGAGTCCAAATGGATCAGCCTTATGGTGGTGCAGGACAAGAAAACTAGTGAGGTGCGCATTTGTGTTGACTTGCGAAAGTTAAATGATGCTTGCTTGCATGACCCTTTTCCGACCCCATTTACTGACGAAGTACTTAAGGGGGGGGGCGACCAGTAGATGTACTCATTCACCGATGGGTTCTCTGGCTACCATCAGATTCGAATTGCCAAAGAAGATCGCCATAAGACAACTTTCGTTACTGAATGGGGCTGCTTTCAGTACACAGTAATGCCATTTGGGTTGAAGAATGCACTTGTGGTATTCTCCCGGGTCGTTGTTGCTGCGTTCAAAGATTTTATTCAGAAATTTTTGCAGGTATATATGGATGATTGGACAGTTTATCGGTTGATCCGTGATCATCTGGCCAATCTCCGATTAATGCTTGAGCGATGCCGACAGCACCAGATATCGCTGAATTTGAAGAAATGTATTTTTTGTGCACTGTTTGGGATATTGCTGGGTCATATCGTGTATAAACAGGGATTGCTGGTTGATCCAGCCAAAATTGCGTTCATTTTGGGTTTGAAATCGCCAACCACCGTTAAGCAGTTGCAAGCGACTTTAGGTCATACGGGATATTACCGCAAGTTTATCAGGGGTTATGCTGCGATTACTGCCCCTATGGAAAAATTGGTGAAGAAGGATGCGGCATTCTAGTGGAGCCCGGAATGTCAGGATAGCTTTGGAACACTCAAGGCGAAGATGGCGTCAGCATCGATCTTGGTCTTTCCGGACTTGAGTAAGGAATTCCATGTCCATGTTGATGCCTCATCAATTGCATTGGGTGTTGTGTTGGCTCAACCTGGAGAAGGAAACCTTGATCATCCCATTGCGTTTTCTAGTCGGAAGCTATCCTCTGCAAAACGAAATTACACTACCACGGAGTGGGAAGGTCTGGCAATGGTTTACGTGTTGTAGAAGTTCAGGCACTATTTGTTGGGTGGGCACTTTAAAATGTTCACTGACCATTCTGCGTTGAAATACCTAGTCAATAAGCTTATGTTGGGGGGGAAGATATGCCGCTGGCTACTTCTTTTTCAGGAGTTTTATTTTGAAGTCATTGTGAAGCCAGGCCGATTGAATACCGGTCCTGATCATCTATCGCGGATTGACACAGGGGAGGAACCGACTAATATCGAAGATGGGTTGCCGAATGCCCAACTATTTAAGATTGACGTTGCTGATGACTATTTTGACAACATCATCTAGTTTCTGACAACGGGTATTGCACCAAATGAGTTCACCACCAGTCAGAAGAAGCAATTGGTAGTCAAGGCTGCATACTTCCAGCTCATCGCAGGAGAGTTGTATAAACTGGGCGCTAATGATATATTGCGCAGATGTGTCTTTCCGCATGAGCAAGCGCTGATACTGGCGGAAGCACATGGCGGAGTAGTAGGAGGACACTATGGCAGTCGGGTGACTGCCAGGAAGGTACTATGTGCCGGTCTTTGGTGGCCCACATTACATAACGATGAGATAAACTATGCGTGGTCTTGTGATATTTGTCAACGAACTAGCAAACCGTCCAGACGCGATGAGATGTCGTTGATGCCTCAAATTACATTGCAACCATTCGACAAATGGGCCGTGGATTTTGTAGGACTGATCAATCCACCAGGGAAATGCACAGGTGTGCGGCATATCATCACGGCGACAGAGTACTTGACTCGGTGGGCCAAGGCAGCACCTATCATTGATTGTTCCACAACGACAGCTGCTTGATTTTTGTTTGATCACATTATCACTTGCTTCGGCTGCCCCAAGACACTGCTGAGTGATCAAGGCAGTCACTTTCTTAATCGCACCATCAGCGCATTAACAGAGGAGCTGCAGATACAACATAAGAAGAGTACACCCTATCACCCATAAGTGAATGGGACGGTGGAGGCATTTAATAAGGTCTTGAAGCATGTGCTGACAAATGTGTGCAATGCGAACCGTGACGACTGGGATCTGAAAATCCCTGCAGTATTGTGGGCCTATCGCACCACATGTAAAAGGTTGACTGGCCAGACACCTTTTAGGCTGGTATATGGGAAAGAAGCGATTATGCCAATGGATTACATTGTTCCGAGTCTGCGGGTTGCGGCTGTTACGAGTATGGACGATGTGGCAGCATTAGATGAACATCTGGCGCAACTGGTACAGCTGGAAGAAGATCGATTTATCACTGGTTTCCACCAAGGGGTCGAGAAGGATCAACAGAAGGCATGGCATGATCACCACATCAAAAGTAAACAGTTTCAACAAGGCGACTTGGTGTTGTTGTACGACAACAAGTTTATGAAACATCCAGGGAAGTTACAGATGCATTGGCTGGGTCCCTATCGCATCAGTAGTATTACTTCAGCTGGAGCGGTTCAGTTGCAGCAGTTGGATGGGGCGATGCTCCCCAAGCTGGTAAATGGTCACAGGTTGAAGCCCTATCGGTTGGGCTTGGAACAGTGCGATGCCTGAGTCACGATAAAAAAAAATGTGTGTGTTGCAGGTTGCTTGGTGGCAGATGGCGCAATAACAGAAGATAGAATGCGCAAGCAGGGAGGCTTGTGCCGTAAGTTTGGAACAGTCGGAGACACATGGCCGCGTTGCGACTAGTTCAAATCAGTAATAAATGCCATAAGTTTAGGCAGTTAATTAACGGCGTTGTGTGAATGATAAGCATTAATGGCGGATCCGTCTGATCGGTGGACAGGATCGACAACGGATTTGCATCCTTAATACAGGATTTGGTTGCATTAGTGCATGATTTTGTGCTGATTACGAGGGATTTGGGGGTACGGGGCAATGATTACTGTTGTGCTAATATCTTGCACCCCTGTGCTATCCTCCCTATACATGATTGCGCCTCACAGAGTTGGCCCGGTTACCACCTGGACGACGGTATGTTTTGCACATGGCACGCTGGGATGGTACGATCAGAAACATGTGAGGAGATTGCTCACACATCGGTATGTAGGATCTTCGGTGGCAGCATGGTTGCCACCCACTGCGTCAGTCGGTGGGTTCACACATGCAGATGCGAGGTAGTGGGGCATCATTCCCATCGCCGTGACCCGGGAATGGTCTAGCTATAAGTAGAAGAGGAAGACAGTAGTTCGCTACAAAGATGTCTTTCCGAAATAGAGTGGTTATGCTGTTAGATCAGTTTGCGAGTTGAGTTGTGAGGAATTCCAAGGAGGCTGTGGAAATGCTTCACTTCATCTCCCGTGGCAGCACCCCAGGGGCCCTGTGAGCCTGAACGATGAGCATCCCTGAGCACCTTGACATGGCGGGTGCACTTGCACTGTGGCATGATCGAGTTGAGGGCCGGTCCAGTACGTTTAAGTATGCAGTAGTAGTTTGAAGGGTTGCGCTCTTCTTGACTAATGAGATGGTTGGGGTGGTAGCTCCCTGACCACAGTAGGAGTTGTTTGCCAGTGCGAAACAGGTGTCCCCGAGTCATCTGCTGATTTCACACCTTGGTACTATTCATCCTCTTTTCCTTCCCGTCTGTACCATTCATAGAGAATCGAGGATGAGTTTGAGAAGTACATGACAGCGAGTCGATAATCAGTGTAGCAGAGGGAGCAGAACAACACCGCATGATCTAGACAGTAAGAATAGTTGTAGCAAAGTCGAGCAGCCATATGAGGACTTCAAAGTTAAGATGACGATGTGTACGATGTCCAGCAGTTGATGTGGCTCGAGGGCGAGCCACAAGATTTTGTTGGGGGACTGTTGGCAGGCGGTTCGATGAGGAAATGTCGCAGTACTACCAACGCTGTGACACATCAGATGAGGTCGCGAAAGGAATATTTTGTGTTAAAGTATACTGCGGTTGGCGAGTTTTTGGGTCACTTAGACCACATGTATGTAATATTGAGTCAGTTGTACCGCGGTATGCGGGTTTTTGGGTCATTTGGACCAAGTTAATTAGATATTGGGTAAGTTGTCCATAGTGTCGGTTAGGAAGTCGCTAGTAAGTGGACAAACATTGTAATGGCAGAAGCCTATAAATAGCTGAGAATTGTAAGTGTTAAGGGGGAGATAGATAGAGATATAGATGTAGAAGTGAGAGGAAGTGAGAAGGAGATGTATGCAGACAGAGATCTATGTTTTGCTTCTGGTATATGGCTGTGACAGTAATATAATGATGATGTTTTGGTACGATCTTTGTGCTCTGTTGTGATATATGAATGTTGTTATATTTTCTTGATGCAATGTCTGCTTACTGTGCTATGATGAGAAATGCTGCGATTAAGTAATATGTTATAACTCCATGCCGAATGTTTAAAATTTCTGTTTAAGTACTGCAATAGAACCAGTCTCTGTAGCCACAACTCGCCTCCTCCCTTGGTGGAAACATGGTTCCGTTTGCTCTTCCTGGACAACTCGGGTGAGACCTCATCCGCTCTGTGGATGTTGCTGGGTGGGCTCGAACTTGCCCGGGCCGGTGCCCAGGGAGACTGCGGTATGTGCCGACAGTGAGGCGAACCCCTGTCGACCGAGGTCGCGTTGGTCAATAGAAACCCCTTCATAAAAAGTTGAGGGTTCATCCGTATTCTTACCCGGAGTTTCAATATTTGCAGGCGTCCATTGAGAAGACCTTGTGGGCAGATACAAACAAGAAGTATCAATGTAAGTCCCACAGTTCGAGCCTCGAACAATTTTCCTCGACCCTTTTAACTGAAAATGGCATCTAGCCTTCAGATGTCCAACATTTCTACAAAATTAGCAATGAAAATGAATGAGTATGTAGTCCAATTTTTGTAGAAAAACCTTGTTTCCCCAAACGATTTTAACTTATGCTGAGAGCCCCTTGGAAACGTCCATCTCCACCATCATTGATGCAATCCGCTTATCAACCCCAAACACCATTTTCTTCTCTAACCTAACACATTTCCCTAAAAAAATTGCCAGATATTGGAACACGTTGGTGGTCCAAAGTTCAAAAGGAAATCCCGGCATTAGGACCCAAAGGTTACTTTTCACCAATCTTTCAGTCTCAGGATTGAAATGCGAGTGCCATCGCTTAAGAACCAGTGAACCCTCCTTAATTAGCCAAATCTTATCGAGAATCAAAGGCACAACCTCTTCAGAAGGAAAGATGAAAACGACCCAACCCTTCGACAAAAGACTCGTACTGAGAGCTAACCCTAGCTCCGACGTCCATGTGTTATTCACCCATTCAACTAACTCCATATTAAAAAACCATAGCCCCTTCGATTTTTCCAACAACCATCCTTTTAGCCAAAATGCAAACCCTATCCAAATTAACTTCCTTCCCGATAAGAAACTGATCTACATCGCCCTTAGCCTTGTAATATTTTTCTCTCTGTTTCTGTCGAGCCGCCACACTAGTTAATTTTTTAGAACCCTCATTCCTTACATAAGAAAAATCCTTCACAAAAGTGTTAGATAGTAAAGGGTTATCCTCATTTCCAGGGTAAAGCCCCTCACCTATATCGACAGTGCCCCTACAGTTAGCTGCTGGGCCATGAAAATGAGCATTTTGGATGAAAGGATCCTTTTCACTTCCAAAAGGCCTTGGAGAGGAAGGAAAAGTATGTGGGGACAATGTGGTATCCGACATCAATTGTCACGCCGTACATGAAAAATCCCCCAAAAGTACTACTAACAACAAGTCAGATCCCCACCAGGAACAATCGACACCTCAACAAAAGAAGCCTTTTGGACCCATCAGAATAAAGGAAAATTTTACAGGCCAAACAACCAAGTGTAATATCCTTCCAAACAAACAAAAAAACCATAAAAATGGGATTTATCACAGACCTTTGGAGACACTGCAGCATAAAAACATTCTCAATTTTTATATAATTGGTTGGTACTAGGCCAACCGAAGCGGTTAGCTTGACTCCAAGTAGCTGCCACACCTCCTAATCCTGAAACAAAGAGCCCAATTTTTCTAAAAACCCTAGCAAAAAACTGAAAACCCTAGCCATTTCTTCCCAAACCTCCAACATAAAGGTTCAACATTCCATAATGTCCATAAAAGAAGATAGATTCAACCAACATAATAACTAGACAACATTTTTTCAATTTATCAATTTAACACAATTAAATTTAAATCCAATAATGCCATGGACCGAAAATCCACGGGCTTGATTTTTTGTGCAACGTGGCATCTAACGGGTACATACAAATAAATGAACGAAGGGACACCCGACAATTTATTTGATAACTTATACTATCCAAAAGTATTGGAGTACTACACTTGCATAGATGTAGATGCGGTTACTTTTATTATTTTATTTTTATTTTGAACATTTTATTTATTCCAAATTTTTGCTTATTTATTATTTTTTTATAATAGTAATTGTGAATTCTCATTTGAAAGGAAATGTGATTATGTTTTTATAAATTAAATTATAACAATTTAATTATTAACATGATTCGATCTAATTGATAACTATAAATATTTAATTATGTGTTCTCATGGTCAATATAAAATAAAAATATTTATTATATTATTTTATTTGAATATTAATTAGTTTGAAATTAATTAAGTTAAATTATATTGTATAATAAGATTTCATATATATATATAAATAAAATATATTATTAATTAAATAAACATTCACTTGTAACTAACGAAACATAGAGTTATGGAGATGTTTAAAAATTCGACGATTTGGTTTGGAAGGGGACTCTTCACCGGAATCCAATGTTTTTTATTTTGTAAAATTTGAATTTAACTGTGTTTTAATGACGTTTTGATGGTAGAAACAGATTCAACACCATTAAAAACCACTAGGGCACCCAAAATTTTAGAGTTTGAGAGTTGTAATCTAGACTTTTAAAAATTTCTGCCGGATTTTTTCAAAATCTTGCTGAAAAATTTGTCCTTTTTTGTTTGTTGAAATCTTAGAAATTTTAGACTATGCGTTTTGTTTATATAGATTTACTTTTTGTTTCTAACTCTACGCATAGTCTAAAAGTTCTACGATTTCAAATGGAAAAGTTTGACAAATTTTTCGGCAGGTTTTTGAAAAAATATGACATGAATTTTTAAAAACGTGTAGTCCAAAAGTTCTACGATTTCAAATGAAAAAATTGACAAATTTTTCGGCAGTATTTTGAAAAAATCTGATAATTTAAAAAAAATAATCCTATTTACAACTCTCAAACTCAGAAATTTTGGGTGCCCTAGGGGTTTTTGATGGTGTTGAATCTGTTTCTACCATTAAAATCGTCATTAAAACACAGTTAAATTCAAATTTTGCAAAATAAAAAATACTGGATTCCAGTGAAACGCTCCTGTCCAGGCCAAATCGTCAATTTTTAGACAACTCCTAAACAAAATACAAAGTCACAAAAATAGATTTGTTGTGAGATTTATAGAAAGATATTAAACCTATTATCATTATGAAAGGATCTAAAGCTATAATCATATCATAAATTTTGATTTACAAAATAAATCATTCTACAAAATCATTAAAATAAAAATTAAGGATATATATATATATATATTCTTTAGTTTTTTATTTACTATTTATTTATTTTTTTAACTTTTCTCACAAGACATGCATGGGATAGGTATAAGTAGCTTTTGCTACTTTAAATTAGCATTATAATAGCCATTTTTATTGGGACCTTGTAATACTTACAGAAATGTAATATGTTTGTTTAAAGAATCAATTCAGGGTGTTGCACCTAAATAACTATTTTGTATATAATTGAAAAGATGTGTTAAAGGAGGATGGCTTTGGTGGTAGGGTTTAGCTCTAGTGATGCTGTTTTTGGTGGATTTTGGTGGAACCTCGGTTAGAGTGGGTTGGTTTTTTGCAGTAACTTGGAGTTCCGCTGATCTTCTTGGTTGGCCTAGTACCGACTAAGAGAAAAAAGTGGGAAAGTTTTTAATTTACTACAAAAAACTATCACTGTTTTAACTAGTGTTTTCATCATCTTTCTCAATGAGCCCCTCGCGGACTAATTTTTGATACATTATGTAATACCCCATTTTTCCCTTGATGTTTATTGGCTTCAATGTAAACACTGTGTATATGCGGTGTGTGTGTATTCTCCCTAGTGTGGAGCTCAAGGTCAAGGACCCACTAGTGGATGTTTAAATTTATTGCATAGACAAGTATTTGACAGTTTGATTATTCATGGGATGTTAAGCCATGAATAAATGTAAATGATGTAATTATTTATTAATGAATAAAATAACCAAGAAGTTGGCCAAGGAGGAAACTAATGAGAAGGGGCCACGTGTATCCACTAGGGAGAGGTGAGGGGGGGTTATGTGATTGGTACCCATGTTGCCACATGTCCGACTGTGAACCCTTTTGACCCCCCTGCTGACATTAATTTGGTTGTAGAGGGTGGTTGACAACCCTTTTGTTGAAGCTGATGGAGTATGGAGCATGCATGCAATTTCATATGGCAAGGCATGGTTTTGATTGCTTATCCTGGAAGACACTCAATCACCGGGGAAACTTGCAGAACCTATTTGACTACCCATTTTTGGAGGGGAACATTCATTGATGCATTCACGACTTGCCATTCATGATCCATGCATTCATCGAGAGAGAACTAGTAGAGACATCCCTGCATACGCATACCCGAAGAGCCAACTGTGAGGAAGCCTGAAGATAATCATGTTTTCATGTGTAATATAAAATACCATAGGAAGTGTGTGAGTGAACTGAGCCTACTCGTGAAAGAGTGATAAGATCCTATGAGGAATCACAAAGCTTGAACAGTGCAGAGGAAACCGTGAGGACCCGGGATTGGATCGTAGAGAGTAGATTGCAGAACAGAGCCCTGCCCTAAAGTCTGAAAGAAGAAAGCTTGTTGAATTGTGGAAGAGGTTGGGTTGCTTTATAAACCGAGTGAAGGCTGAAATCTCATAGAACTAGCGACTGGACCTTTCTATGCCCATCCTCAAAAGCACTGGAAGGGAAGAGGCCTTGAGGGACTGTGCAACAGAGAAGAGGGTATTCCTTGTTTTGGGTGCAGTAGGTAATGTGGGTGCTAGGTCTGCTGAGTGTTGAGATGCATGCAGCTCTGTGGTTGAGCTCAATGGCTTAGCAATGCCTTCCTTGTTATCCCTGTATGCCTGATAAACCCACTGCAGGTTGGCTTAACATGATCAGCTTGCCTGATATGCTTGATAAACCCAACTGTATGCTGGCTTGGCATGACTGTGTTGTCTGGTATGCTTGATAAACCCAATTGGAATTTGGATTAGCATGACCAGTATATCCCTATATTCTTGATAAACCCATTGTAGGTTGGCTTAGCATGGGAAGATGCCCTGGAATGCTTGATAAACACAACTGCAGATTGGATTAACATTGGGATGGAACCTTGACTATGAGAGAACCTAATATCCCTCCTTAGTGGATACACAACACAGGTCGGGGGTGATCTCTCAGCTGAAAGAGTACAGGTTGGACAAAGATCTAAATTTGGGTGGAACGCTTCTCTCACTTAGCCAGTTGCTTGGCAGCTTTAAAAAGTTAAAAGATAAGTACTTCCTTGTTACGATGAATGATGATGTTCCATTGTTATAATATGGTTGCTTATGTTCATTTATGGAATGTATGTTGTATCAGTTTGATTGATAGGAAGATCATATGTGAAACTGAGTAGGAGGCTAAGTTATTGTTATGTATATCATTGTATTGCATGAGTTTAATGCATTATAAGTCTTTCATGTCATAGATATAATTGTTAGATCTAACTTTATGCACCTTACATGTTGTGATATGTTTGATTAAACCTATGAATGAGTTGTGTGACTACACATGATATTTGGGAAGAGAGGGGAATACCCTAATGTGTTTCAAAACCCCTCTGTAGATCAGGTGAGGAGGGAAAGGTCATGGGAGAAGACAAATAGAGTATTATGGAGTTCTAAGGCATGGAAAAGTGAAGTTATGATGGAATATTTAGCTAAGATAATGACAATGTTACAATCCTTATATGGATGAGAGAGTTATACCAGTGGAAAGATCTCTCCAAGAGCTTTCCAACGGCACTGGACTTGACTCATTTGGATCAAGGACGAGGGAGAAACAAGTCTGGGAAGTTTACAGATGTAGAGAAGGAGGTTGCACATTTCCGCATCCGCAATGCGGATTGCGGATTGTGGAAAGGAGAGTTTTCAGAAAGTCAAGTTTGGACTTCCGTAATGTGGATTGCGGATTGCGGAAAGAGTAGTTTTCCATTGAAGTTGGACTTCCGCAATTGGATTGCAGAAAGGAAATTTTTTCCGAAAGTCAAGTTTGGAATTCCGCAATTCTGACTTCCACAATGTAGATTGCGTATTTTGGAAAGAGTAGTTTTCCATTGAAGTTGGACTTCCGCAATTCGACTTCCGCAATTACGGATTGCGGATTGTGGAAATGAAACTTGCGGATTGCGGAAAGGCAACTTGCGGATTGCAGAAAGGCAACTTGCAAATTGTGGATTGCAGATCCAAGGCAACTTGTGGATTGCGGATCCAAGGAAACTTGTGGATTGCGGATTCGAGACAACTTGCAGATTATGGATCAAAGGAAACTTGCAGATTGCAGATCTAAGAGAGTTGCGGATTGCAGATTGTGGATCCAAGAGAGTTGCGGATTGCGGATTGCGGATCGAGTGATGCAAACTGCAGAAAGGTGTGAATGGAAGCATTGGAAGAAAACAAGAAAGAAAGAGTATCAGGGTCTCCCATATCCTCTGAAGGACATCGAGGTGATTTGGGGAGGCTACAGAGTGGTATCAGAGCTTCGATTACAGCACTGGAGCTATTGGGTTTTGGATGAATGTGTATTAATTGATTGATTGTCCAATGAATTCCAGATTTGAATGGATGTATAATATTTATTGTATGCTTCTAATGTCTACTAGATGTTTCTGTTATGCATAGTGACAAAAACAACAACGGTAAGTTAAGTTGTCCTAAAAGGCCGCGTGCAAATAAGTAAAGATGGTAACTTTTGATGATGACCAGGACCCTTAAGAACATCCTTACGAGCAGGAGGAAGAAGTTCTAGGAGAAAATGTGCAGGAAGCACATACATACGCAGAGTCTGATGGAAGGAGGGCATGAGTAACGCCCCCAAACTTGGATGAGACCATGGTAAGCTTTAATGAACGGTTGATGAAGGCGCAAGAAGATCAACATCAACTTAATGCATCTATCTTCTAGAGTCTCACAGATCTACAACATAAAGTAAATGGTGGGTCTAATCCGAGCAACGAGGCCGAGAAGAAATGAACGCAGAAAGTCAGTCTAGGGGTTGTTCTAGGAGAAGGAATCTAAGACCTAGAAGGAATTCTATGGGAAGAAAACAAAGAACACCCTCTCCCAGATCGCGTTCTAGTAGGTCAGTTGATTCCTAGGGTTCTCAAGGAAACCCAAGGCATACTCCCAGCAAGAGTAGGATCAGAAAGAAGTACAGAGGTATTCCGCAAGGCGAGTTCAGGAAGGCAATACCTCCCACTTTTGATGGTGAATGTTGTTCGGGATTTCTACCCTATAGTGAGGATATGGACACTACCAACTGGGCGGGGTTGACAGGTAAGCACATAGATTATACTGCATATGTTTATTGCAAAAGAAATAGATTGGGATCAAAGGGCATACCTCTTTTCGATGTTTGATCCTAGCTTTTGCTTGGTCCTTCACTTGATCTCCTGCTCGACCTTCCGTTTGACGAACCTGCAATACAAGAGATACCTTCCTCAGCGTATCTTGACCATATAACATATGATGAAATGACAAAGCAATCTAACATCAAATATAATCAAGAATTAAGCCAAATAGACATGCAATCCAATAGATATCATATTTGGGACAGGAAGGGTGTTTCGACCTCTTTATTGTCAAAGAAACATGAAATCAATACAATATACCTGACGTGTAGAGATGTTTCTGCAACCGGATCCTAGGCTCCCACTCTTCACTCTGACTTGGAACTTTCCTCCAGCATAAGAATACTTCAAACCTTCTCTCAAGATCTCATGAGCATTATGAATGTAATTTTGAGTAACCACTCTCATGGATCCTCCTTGTATTTATGGGACAAGGTAGGCAGTTTAGATCAAGAGGTGGTTGGATTAGGAAGTTGGGGAAGTTGCAGAACCAACTGCAACTAATCCCAATTCGTCAAATTAATATATTTTTTATTTCATCTTAAAATGTATGCGGGTTTCATACAACAAGAGCAGCGTACAGGAAGCAACTTTTAAGCTTTACAACATGCGTTTACAACTTTTTTGGAGGTGTACCCTAGTTTCCCTTGAGGAGAGTAGGGTACAGTATGCAGGTCTTATGTATAGAGAGGGGCGTACAGGTGGCAAAAACAGAAGAAACTGTTAAATTCTCCGGTGAGAAGTGTACTTCTGAAAACAAGTCATCTAAGGCAATCATGCTCTTCGATCCTTTGTGTCCTTTTGTGTGATCTACAAGGCAAGGTGATCACGGGACGGAGAAGTGCATATTTGACCTATAACAGATGCCCCCTAATGTGTGAGGTCAAAGGGAAATGATGGCTGAAATACATTATAATTCCAAGTCAAAGGAGGAGCAAGGAACCGCATACCCGAGTCGCAAAAAAACCTAAAACAACAATTAAGGTCAACGAGCAATTACAATCTTGACATCATATAGATGTGTAACATGATCTCTGATACATAGCTAGGAGATGTATATATAGATCATGGCCACTGAAATACAAGCATGGATCCATGTCAATAGAGAGATCATAACCATAACAACAAGCTGGATCTATGTCTCATAAAGAGCCTAAATGAGTAAGGCTCAGTCTTGCGCAGCTTGGGGGATAACATAAACACGGTGATGCTATCATAGTCCCAAGGTCTTCATCCAAAACAAACCAAGGTACAAACCCTAACCATGCGAATAAATGAGCTGAAGTCAAACATGGGGGGTATCGTTTGATTACCGGTCATTGATGTATACCGTTAACAAACGCGAGGACTTCCATCAGTAATGATAATGGGGTACAAGGTACCTAGTAGGATCCAACAAGTGTGAATAAGAAGACTTGAAGTCGAACACTTGAGGAACCTATCGAATAAGAGACATTGATGTATTCCCATTTATTCAACAGTGAGGGAAACTACCACTGATGACTGCAATCCCCATAGTACTAATCGAAACTCTAAAATTCATTCCCAGAGCATAATGAGCTGAGGTCGATGAGAAGAAGTCCGCTGGAAGGGAGGCATTAAGGAATCCTCCATCATCCAACATGAGGAACACTCATAGGTATGAGCTGATGTGGAGTAGGAAGAGTAACAATATGAAACAAATTGACACTAGGATGGCCGACACATGAAGTCAAGGTAAACTGTAGAATGGCCGACACAGGTTGTATCTTTGAACAGTTAGCACGACACAAAGTAACTTAGGCAGTTTTCAACATAATGGGGAATGATATAAGTCTGCAATGTAGGAGACATAACAGGCCCTCCATATGGTTGGAAGAATAACCAACTGGGGGATTTGACAACTCGAAGATTAGGTTCACCCTAAGGTCAAAAACTAAAACCCAACTGACATGAAAGACACAATTAGGTCCTGTGTTCAAGGATATGACTGACATAATTGCCTTTGAAACTGAAAGAGATGCGATACACCCTTCTTATCCCTTATTCTTTTTGGTAAAAGAATGTTCTTCTTGTTTATTTAATGAGTCCAAGAAAAAGAGAAAACTCAATAGGTCCAACCATGTAATAAGTTTAACGAGCCCATGGGAGGAAGACTCGGGACCTTCTTCATTGTTTACAGAGTTCGAAGAAGAGATAGAAGAATACTCCATAGTACTGATCTCTGGATTTTAATATCGAGCCGCGATTTTTTCTTGCTCGCCGGTGTTTTCAATTTTAAGGAGTCTGAAAAACATAAACAATAAATCCATACACCTACTCGTGGATTTTAATATCGAGCCCAAGTAGGTTAATGCTCGCCGGTGTTTTCCTATTTATAGAGTCTGAAAAAACTTAAACAATCCTCTATTTACCCTCTCGTGGATTTCACATCGATCCCGAGTAGGTGAATGCTCTCTTGGTGTTTCCATGTTTAGAGAGCTTGAAAAACCTAAAGAGAGGCTCCAAAAAGGCATTTTTCGTATAGTTAGTCCCCTCCCCCGAAAAAATATAAAACAATGAGAGGAGAACTCTTCTATCCATGCATGACTAGAGTATTCCTTTTTCGTAAGTAATCTGCAAAGGTCCAGAAAAGGGTTAAACTTATACCTAAGCGGATAGACCTTCAATTCCTTTAACGAGCTTGACGAGGCCAAGTTTGCTCGGTGATCTTGTTTAGTTTTTCATAGTCAAAACAAGAGCTTAAAACGACTTAAAATACAGCTACTAGGATCATATGTTCATGACCTGCCAAAATATGATCTCAATAATCTAGTTAGTAAATGGTGACGAAATTTATTAATGACATAATAAATTATCAATGCAACGTCTATATTGGTCCATCAATGAAGAAACTAAGTCATACCGGTTGAATGCTTTTGAGAATCTAGTGAAAATTTGAAATATCTACGGTAGAATAGCCTCACCAAGACCTACAAGTATTAGTGATTGAATAGGACCCTTTAAGAACAATTTGAAACTATAGACTTTTTCAAAAAGTGGGTAAGAATTAAACTCACTTTTATATAACTAGTTTCAAAATAGATAATCAAATATCAAAAATGAGAATTTGAGAGAAAGAAATTGGAGCAAACCCTTGATCTTCTTCCACTCATTACGATCAAACCGGAGTACTAATCAACCTTCCGCTTCCACCAAGTAAGTTCAATCCTCCCAAACTTGCATTTCCATGTCTTTTTTGTCAAATTTTATGGTAAAAAAACCCTATTTTGGAAATGCTCACAACGTGCTTTGTGTGTACGTTGCTCTTCATGAAGAATAGCAATGTTCTAAATGTGCCTGTCCAATGTGAAGAGCAGTGTACACCCCTGAAAGTGGCCAAAAACTTGAAAAATGCTAAAAATTGACTGTTTTTTTGGGCAGGATGGTGTTGGTATAGAGGGAAAGAGAGCATGAAGATATGGATAGGGAATCTTTTCAATATCCAACAACTCTTCATACACTCAGAAGGTGTGGATTACTGAAATTTTACCGAACTGTCAACATACTGGCCCAAATTCGCTTGCTAGAAAGACTTGTCCGATACTGGGACGCAGATGCCATGGTTTTTGATATCCGAGATGAGATACTAGAGCTCACTCTTGATGACATTTACTTTATCACGGGTCTCTCTCGTAGAGGAGAGTCGGTGAATCTAAAAGGGTCTTCTAGCAAAGTGGGTGCATTAACAGTGCAAGAATACATCAATGCATACTGTGTACCAGGAAGCAAGAAATATGGTAGTCAAGTTCTTATCTCTACTGTTGTAAGCTTCCCTCTTCGAGTTATTCTGAGTGTTCTCATCCGAATGGGGGGAAGTGCCTCACAACATATTGCCTCGAGACACTACATGCATATAGGTGTTGAATGCTTGCAAGGGCATGCTTTTGACTGATGTTCGAGTCTGTTGGAGAACATGAAACTTCAACTCTCGGGGTGTAAGACAGGGAGGATGAAGAACTTCAGATACGGCAGCATACTTTTTACCTTATTCTTTGAGAGGGTACCTGCTATCAGTTTGGGCATGGCATTTCCCTCTTTCAACCCTCGCGAGCCAATGTTGGCCCATTGGGGTGAGATCTTCCTTCGCCAAGGTGGTGGCGAGAGAAACCTATGTTACCAAGAGGATGACTTCTGGGGTTGGTGGGAACAGCAAGTGCCAGCCCTTGAGCAGTTCCCATATGCAGGCCTATATTTCCATCATGATCCAGAGCTGATACTTCCTCCAGGAGAAGCCTGGGGAGATATGGGTATGTTTATGGTTTAAAAAATTATTTAATTTTTTCAAATTTATGCATATATGATTTTTATGATGAGTTTGAAATATTGAAACAAAGTGTCAAATTCAGATGTTGGACCAGTGCGCCCTGAAGGACACCCATATACTTTCGTAAGACCAGTAGAGGTGGGTGTAGCTGATGCCACTCTGGGGTCCATAGAGAGGAATATGGGTCAGTTGACCCATGATATTCCTACATACCATATTGAGCGGATGCCAGTTGATATGTACGAGGATGTAGTAGGTGTACCCCCATCTTGGATTAGGTTGCTATGGAAAGTAGCTAAGCTGGTCATCTGCTACTGAGAGGCAGCAGAGGCAGATGAGGCCCCACCTTCTCCATAGGAGAAGGACATTCTATGTATATTTTGAGGCCATCGAGCCCAATTTTGTATCTTATGACTTGAATTTGTGACAGAATTATGATCTCAAAACTCATATTATTTTTTGATACAGTATCGGATATATATACAGTATCGGTTATCTACATGTGTGTTTATGTGTTTTATGCATGAATTACTTATGTGTGTGAATGATACAAATGTCAATCTAAAATATAATTTGCAAATGAATCAGCTAATGCATTCAAGTTCCTTGGAATATGATGATATGTGATATAATCAAACTGTCTCTCAAGTAACCTAACTCGCATGAACTGACCTAGCAAAAAAAAAAAAAAAAAAAAAAAAAAAAAAAAAAAAACTGTGAGTCAAGCCATTCCTCCAAACGTGAAATGATGTTAGACAGAGCATCTCAGAGTATCTCTATGACTGCACTGTATTCAGCCACATTGTTCGTTGTGGGACCTAGACAATCCCCTCTCGAAGACACCAATTGACTAGCTGGTGAGTAAATAACCCAAGCTGTTGCGGCCAACTGATGGGTGTGGTGGCTAGCACCATCAACAAATATTATAAAGTGTTCAATTGACATCTGAAACACAAAGCAATAAATGCATAAGACTACAATGACTATAAAAAGAATTAACTTTACAGAAATGTACAGCTAAAAATACATGAAAAAGAACAAAAGCACTTCTTCAAGTAGGGTCAATGCCTGGGATATCATGATGAGGTCGGGAAAAGATGTCACGGAAATCATTAAACATATTGGTGTATAGAATGATCTCATCAAGATAGCAATCTGCTCCAATAAAGATGTTTTCGGTGACCCCAGGTTTAGTGGAAGTATTGATCAAGATGCTTCTTGCTGTACTTGTCCTATTCCCTTCAGCAAGAACAACTTGTGAAGTGGAGGGGACACAGGACCAATCAATATTCTCACTGGGTCTCGGAGAGAACTCACCTCTATCGATCAAGTTTAGAACATGAAATAAATAGAACCTGGGGTCTAACTGTTCCCAAGGGTGGTCCAGGCCTATCATAGCTTCAAAAAATGTTTCATCCGAAGTAAAAACCATGTATAAACTATCAGGAGAGAGGGTAGAGTCTGTTGACCGATCAGGAGAAGGGTCCATATCCGACTAGGAAGAGACAAACGGAGTTGGGAATCCAAGTGGGTTATCTCTGCAATAGGTATGGGAACAACTGATTCTGATTCAGTGGGGAGATTCCATGTATCTGTCGTTGAACAGATGGTGGAGGTCTCAGAAGGTGAACATTCTTCAAAACCAACGAACAAGGTAGGAGCAGGTAGGTCAAAAGTTCCTATTAAGGATCCATAGAGTCTTGCTCCTAAACTCTCAATGACGGGGCCAGATTGATCAATCAACGGAATGGATGAATCCGATGAAGCCTAGTTGTTCTTCCGGGTAAAGGAAAGTGGATCCACTGTGATGATCTTTCCTTCGTGTGGGAACATTATGACCCAGAATACAGCTGATGGCATTTGTTGCATGGCATATGTCCAAATCCTACCCAACAATAAATTGTAATTGAGTGGGGCATCCAGAAATTCAACCTCTACTGATACTAGCTTGCCTGCAAGTTCGACATCGAAGGATGGTAAGACTCCGTGTGGACGGAAGGATCTTCCATTGAAGGCAGTGAGTATCATGTTTGAGGGGGCTAACTCAGGTTCACCCAAGGCTCTCCAGTAGGAAATAGACATTACGCATGTAGATGCGCCCTCATCCACTACAACTCGTCCGATGGTCTTAGGACCATGGATAAATTCGATATGGAGAGCAACATGATACGGAAACCGGTACTTGATATCTTTCATATCAAAGCGTGCAAGCATGTTGTACGAATCAACACTCCCAATCGCTGTCAGAAGAGCACTGCGTTGCAATGGGAAACTTTTCAATACTTCCAAGATGGACATGGCACATGGGGTTTGGGCTAAGTCCTCCACAACATTGTAGTTGGGAGCAGCCCGCGAGTTAGGGTTGTGCACAACCCGTTTGTAGACACCTTTTGATATCTTAGGCAACGTCTCCACAGGTATGTGAAGAGGAGTGGAAGATTCAGGAGTGTCCTTTTGCTACGGGTCTGGGGTATAATTCCTGGCTCGAGTTTGCAACAGAGCGTCTGAATTAACCATGTTAATAAAAGACTGATCAGCTGGGGTGCCCCCAACACTAGAGTTGCCAGAAGCTGAACTCTGTCCATGAGGAAAATGATATTTCAAGACATCCAGTTTCTTCTCACGGATTAGCTTTTGGGCTTCTTCCATAAGAGGGCACTGGTGGGTAAGGTGGCCCCCTTGACATAGTTTGCATGGGAACTTAGCCTTCCGTTTCTCTTTTTTGCCCTCCTTGGCATTTTGCTTATTGTTGGGCCTTTGTTGGTTTCCCTCCCCTTTCTTGCCCTTTCTTTTGGGTTGCTGAGAGCCTTTTTGGTTTGTCTGTACCTGCTGTACAGATTCAGTTGTAGAAGGGGAGGATGCAACAGAAGTTGATTCTGCAGCAGTTTGTTTGACTGACAAGGCATGCACCTGCTTTGTTAAGGCATCAAAAGCTGCAGAATCGACCGAACCCACTATGCCATCGACATGTGGTCCGGGTTTAGGCTTACCTAGGTCTATATTAGACCTCGCTGCATCATAAATAATCTCATACAACAACCCTAACTGAGCATAAACTAAGTCAAGCTGCTGAGTTCTCAAAATGGCCTCCTCCTCGGAAGACACCCCTGAAGTGGCAACTTCCTTAGAAACATAAGGAAGAATAGACTTAAGGTACCATTCTAGTAAGAATGCTGGGGGAATGTCATCCTTGATGAGCCTTTTTTTCCTCCGCCACTCCTGAATATGATCAGACAGATGAGTGGCCTTGTTTTGCCGAAATGTCGACAAAAGATCTATACCGACATCATACCGGACAGGAAGTTGAAAGTGGTTCAAAAACACAATGGCGAGATCCCGAAAGGTTCTAAAGGCGGCCGCAGGCAGTTCAATATAGCACTTGGCTGCAACACTCTTCAAGGTTCTTTGGAAGAGCCTCAACCTTATGGAATCGTCGTTCAGTGAGTTGGAGGAACACCAGAGATGAAAGGTTGTTACATGGTCACCAAGGTCCTCACTAGTCTTACCCTTAAAATTTGGTATGTCTGAGGGCAGTTTGGTGGGAATGGGTGGCCATGCAGCATCGTGACGCACGAGATCGTTCGTTAGTTTTGAAAGATCTGGAAAGTTTAAAGTTGCTAGAAATGGTAAGCGTGGTTGAGCAGATGGCATTTGGTAAACATGAACTTGGTATTGGGGACCACCCATGGCCTGGTTTGTGTACTGTTGGTTGGGGTTGCCCCCAGCCACCGGTTGTCAAATGAAAGGATTGAAATTGTTCCATCTGAAAGTAAGTAGATTAAATCCTTGGGTAGCAGTCCACTATGTCTGGGGGTTAACCCCACCGAACTGCGGGTTAATGATATTACCCCCTCCTCCCGAAAACAAATAAAAGGGGACACTCCCTACAAGTATGTTTGACGGATTAATGTTATAACCTTGATAGGGGTTGAAACCCGGTGTGGTAGTAGTGGATGGTGTCATCATTTTACCCATGACGGGCATGGATGCAGAAGGGATGGATCCGACAACGGATGAAGAAGCAATGTTCTGAGTCACACCTTGCAATGATTGTGTGGTAGAAGACTGAGTAAAACTCACTGCTGGTATCGTTGATAGGGATACATTATTGGGTCCAAAAGTAGGTGTGGATGTTGAGGCAGATGTCGAGGCTAATGAGCTCGACATGCCTAAAGTGCCAACATTGAAACTGAAGGACGGGGTCAAGGCCGAAGCATTCTGCGATGAACTCAATTGGGCAGTGTTTGAGAAAGAAGGATTCATAATCCTTGCTTCCATAGCATTTGTGGGAGTATGTGGAACTCCCTGCTCGTCTCCTGGCTTAACCATGGTATAACCCAGCGTAAAAAGATAAGCACTAAACTTAGGCTGCTGGAAACCAACAGGAACCAGAAGTGGATCGTGGGGTCCTATAAGCGGTGGGTTGAAAGGAGTACTAAACTCTGCAGTAGTTAGATCCTCAACCTCGACATTGTCCAAGACTTGTCAATCCATTGTTTTAGGCTGTGGTTCTCCAAGAACCTCCGTCTCTCTCGTAAGTTCAAAAGAACCACGGGAATCAGTTCTCCTACGTCGCGGTGGTGGCGGAGGCTCCACTATAAGTGGAGGAAGGTTTTGCAACCTTCGAGACCGACGAATATCTTGGTCCTCCACAACTATAATAAAATAAAACTAAGTAAAAAACCTAGTAGCCACTACAACTAAGGAGCAAACAACAAACCACTAAAAAATTTCCTAAGTAATCAAACCAATCAAATGGATGGAAAATACTCTCGGAAGCAAGTCTGGGATGATCAGCGCCCAGAAAAGACTAACAGAGCATCGATGGTCAGTTTCGTGGCATCCACCGGAGGTCCACTGGGTGCAAGCACTTGAATCACCAAACCACTTTCTCGGTATTACTGCCAAAGGGTTACCTTCCATGCTTGTCTGAGGTGAAGTGGGAATAACCGCCCACTCTACCTATGTAGAATCCTAAAGGTTTGATACTAAGGCTACCATCAATACGAAATAACCTGGGGGGACAGTTGTCAACCTAGTCGAAACGCATGGGAAGGGTAGCAAATCCCGAAATCCGAAAGGATCCCCATATGCGAATCGACTCTGGTTTATGGTCAAAAGGAAAGTGAGGGGATATCCTCAACAATTCCAGTCTCCCACGGCCTCGTGCTTAGCTCTGGTTTAAGTAGAGTTTCCTAGGACTATTTGATATAGATGGGTTTTCTCTTTTCTCTTTTTCATTTACGATTCTTTCAAAACTTGAAACCTAAGCAATCCTAAAACATCTTTTTGTATTTTCTTTTTGAAATATTTCAAAGCAAATAAACTACCTCGAAATAAAGCAAGATCTTACTACTGAGCTATTGAAACATTCTTTTGTCTTTTTCAGATAACTATAAAAGAAAAAGAACTTTGTACAAAAGCAAGCAATATCTAACTATAAAACATGTGCGAGGAAAACATATAAATGGCTCAAAGCAAACGAATTGAAAGACTCGATGAAGACTTGACTTACCAAGTTTTTGAAAAAGAAAAACTTGAGGTTTGGAAACGAAGTGAAAAGAAAAAAGGGAAAAGAGACACTTATGACGAAAAGGAAAACCTAAAAAGGGCGCTCCTAAGTATTAAAACCCTAAGAAACACTAAGCCAAACAAAAGTAAGCAAGTGAACCAAGAATGAACTAAACCACACACGGACTCAACAACTCGTAGACTAAGAGGGCTTTGACTTACTTGAAGCAACTGATAAAACAATCAACAAGTGATTGAACCAAGCAACCTTTTGGAAGCAAACCCTAAAGACTCAAACTCGACAGTAAAACCCTAAAGAAGGATGATACCAAGTGAAAGTGTGCAAAACATTGCAACAGACAACAAACAATCAAAGTGTAGGTCTGTAAGACTGCAACAACAACTAGGGTGAAGAGATGCAGCTATATCCAAAAAGAATAGCGCACGGACTTCAAGAAAGGGCTCGTAAGTGGAAAAGACACTTAAGCAAAGGCTCAAACAAGCAAAAACAAGCTCAAAGAGATTGGAGAGGCTTAGAAGACTCAACAAAGGAATAAAAGGTCTCAGGGGTCAATGAAGACAGCAAAGCGACAGGATGGAACAACAACCAAGGCTTAAAAAACAAACCCTAACAGCAAAACAGGCCACTACAGGAACATACCCTACTGTGCAGTGTTGCAACCAGCGTACATCAGGAGGTGTATGCTACTGTGGAGTGCAAGGAGGGGCGTAGATCAGGAGGCAAATGATACTATGTGTAGGGGAGACCGGCGTACCTGCCTGAGTAGAGTACAAACAGGCTTTGTAAACCAAAAACTGAGTTGAATCAAGCAAATAGGAAAGCTAACATAGACCTATAAGGCCTCTCAAACCATCAAAAACTGAGAAAAAGGCTAGAATAAAACCAAAATTAAGTCTCCTAGAGAAGAACAACCAAGCGGTTACTCCCCAACGGAGTCGCCAATCTGTTGTTCGGGATTTCTACCCTATAGTGAGGAGATGGACACTACCAACTAGGCGGGGTTGACAGGTAAACACATAGATTATACTGCATATGGTTATTGCAAAAGAAATAGATTGCGATCGAAGGGAATACCTCTTTTCGACGTTTGATCCTAGCTTTCACTTGGTCCTTCACTTGATCTCCCGCTCAAACTTTCGTTTGATGAACCTACGATACAAGAGATACCTTCCTCAACATATCTTGACCATATAACATATGATGAAAGGACAAAGCAATCTAACATCAAATATAATCAAGAATTAAGCCAAATAGACATGAAATCCAATAGATATCATATTTGGGGCAGGAAGGGTGTTTCGACCTCCTTATTGTCAAAGAAACATGAAATTAGTACAATATACCTGAAGTTTAGAGATGTTTCTGCAACCAGATCCTGGGCTCCTGCTCTTCACTCTGACTTGGAACTTTCCTCTAGCATAACTATACTTCAAACCTTCTCTCAAGATCTCATGAGCATTATGAATGTAATTGTGAGTAACCCCTCTCATGGATCCTCCTTGTATTTATGGGACAAGGTAGGCAGTTTAGATCGAGAGGTGGTTGGATTAGGAAGTTGGGGAATTTGCAGAACCAACTGCAACTAATCCCAATTCATCAAATTAATATATTTTTGATTTCATCTTAAGATGTACACGGGTTTCATACAATAAGAGCAGCGTACAGGAAGCAACTTTTAAGCTTTACAACATGCGTTTACAACTTTTTTGGAGGTGTACACTGGTTTCCCTTGAGGAGAGTAGGGTATTGTACGTAGGTCTTGTGTACAGAGAGGGGCGTAAAGGTGGCAAAAAAAGAAGAAACTTTTAAATTCTCAGGAGAGAAGTGTATTTCTGGCAACAAGTCATCTAAGGAAATCATGCTCTTCAATCCTTTGTGTCCTTTTGTGTGATCTACAAGGCAAGGTGATCACAGGACGGAGAAGTGCAGATTTGACCTATAACAGTGAAGGTAAAGAAGGTCAAGAATCAGAGGCATGGATTCTTGGAATGAAGAAGTACTTCAGATAAATGAATATCCAGAGAATGAAAAGTCTAAGGTTTCTATTTATAACCTTGGTGGAAGAGATTCTATTTGGTCGGATCATCTCATGCAAGTGAAAGGAATCAGTGAAAGAAGAATTAGTTGGGACTAATTCCAGAGGTACTTTCAGGAGAAATACTTGTCATCTAGGTACTATGATAATAAAAGGAAAGAGTTTAATGAACTCAAACTTGGGAAGTACACTATGGATGTGCATGTCCAGAAGTTTCTGGAGCTGCTGAGGTACGTGGACTACATCAAGGATGAAAGAGTCAAGATCCAATGTTTCCTTGGTATTCTACCACAGATTTATAGAGATAGGATTGAGTTTGTCAATCCACCAAGCTTGGAAGAAGCCATTAGAATGGCAGAGCATTGCTATGAGCAGGGTAAAGGTAAATCAGAAATGCAGTTAGGGAAAGGTAAGCCCAAGGGTAGGTTCGAACCAAGAAGAAGTGGATTTAAACAACCTCTTAGAAATCAACCCAAAACCTTCCCACAAGGACAACAAGCGAGGAGTGGATTTAATCCGGCAGTAGCAGTAGACAAAACACAGAGAGGACCATGCTATTTTTTAAGGATTCTAATATTATACTTAAGTATAGTATCCTAGGCGATTATTTTGGATTGAAAAAAAATGTATATAGATAGGTAAGCAATATTAAATATGAAACATACAATTTACTACTGAAATGTGTAAATTTTGGTGAATATTATGATAAAAAAACATATTTTATGTAAATATAGGTGATATTAGAGACTAAAAATGACCAAATAGTGAATTTATTTTTTGAAAAAAAGCCCGAAAAATAGCCAATTGGTGAAATTTCGCCCTTAAAAATTACCCTTGAGAGGACCACTTTAGTGTTGGGGATGTGGAGGAAACCACATGTAGAGAGACTGTCCAACTAAAAGGGAGTACCTGAAGAGCGTACACAACACTGAAGGAGAAAATATAGTGGGACACATGGCAAGAGCAGTGCCTAGGATCTATGCAGCACTGGATGACCGTCAACCAGATCACTAATCAGTGGTGGTGGAGATTGAAGGTAAGATTGCTAAGCAATCTATTTCTGTTTTGATTGACTCAGGGTCTACCCATAGTTATGTATCTTCTGGGGTAGTTGAAAGTTGCTCTCTTGGTAAAGTAAAGCATAGTAAGGCTTGGTTAGTTCAGTTATCCATAGGCACCAAGAGTAAGGTAAGTGAAGTAGTGGGGAAGTATCCCATAGAATTGAATGGACTCCTCACTCATGCAGAATTGAATGTCTTACCATTATGATCATATGATGCCTTAATTAGCATGGATTGGTTGGAAAGGCATAGGGCCAAATTAGACTGCTATGAGAAAGCACTTGAATTCCTGGATGATGAAGGCAAGCCAAGGCTAGTAAAAGGAATTCTGAAGCGAGTTTCAGTGAGGCAGATTTCAGCTCTGCAATTGAGGAAGTTTTATAAAAAGGGTTGTTAATTGTATGCTATGCATACATCAGATTCAACAGAAGATAAAGGACCAAGGATAGAAGACTTCCCATTGTTGCAAGAGTTCAAGGATGTGTTTCTATATGAAGTGCCAGGACTGCCACCCAAGAGAGATATTGACTTTTCCATTAACCTTGTTCCAGGAGTGTTTATGTATATGTAAATTCAGAATGTATTCCACCTATGTATATTGTACTCGTATAGAGATGTTATTATTCCTCTATATGGAGTGTTGTCATTTGTATTGACAAGTGTCGCAAGTGTCACAACTTGTAAGTGATGGGTTATTAGCACACCAAGTGTGGGGTTGGCCCTGATTAGTATTACCATGGGTTATTAGACTGAGTTATACAAGTCGGCCCTGGTAGTTTATTAGGCAGGTCAGGTCATGTATAAATATAGTGCAGGAGGCACTCTATTTGATCATCTCATTATTCACTTCTACACTCTCCAGAAAGTGGCGCACAAGTGAGGAAGGAGGAGTAGCTACTAGGAAAACTATCTCTTGTACTTGGGTTGTATCATTGCTCTTTCTATCTCTGAGGAAGTTGTGGGGTTTTTCACCTTTATGGTTTTCCCCAGTGAAACTCTTTGTGTCTATTTTCTCATGTGATTTCTTGGTGTGATTGATATGCATTGTTATGCTTGATATGCTGTACATGTTATTCTCTCAGTAAAGATCCTAGAGTATGTTGAATTAATGCTCAAAAATTAACATGGTATCAGAGCTAACCTGAGAAGAAGACACTATGCAGTTGTAGAAGCTAGGGTTCTTGTTTTTGGATTTCTCTCCACATATTTTGGAAAGGCAGTAGGGTAGATTGACTCTCCTCAACAAGGCGCATCTTTTTGTCCAATCAGAATTCAATTCTGGGCACTTTCATTTTTGACCCTAAAAATTAGGGTTTCCACAAAAATAGGAATTTCTGAATTATGAGACCATAGATGGAATATCCTTGGAAAAATCGAAGTTTAGAGCTTTGGATCGAACTTTTTGGTTGGGTGAAGCCTTGGGAAACTCAAACCCTAATTCAGGGTCCTCCCTAGTGAATCCCAGAGATTGAAAAGCATTTCTGAAGGGTGAAACTTTGCAGTTTTCAATTTCTGAATATACCAGATTGATCAGCTCATCAAGGCACATCTTTCTATCCTTTAAGAAGTTTGAAATTCACATTTTGGAATTTTAGGGTTTCTCTGACAAACCCTAATCCAACACCAGATCCAGATTTCTGCAAATCAAGTGGTAAGACCTAAATCTTTTATTTCCATTTGAGTTTCTCATTAAAATGTCTCACCACACCAAGCTTGAGGATAAGCTTGAAGGGGCTAATAACTTCCGAGCATGGAAGTATAGGATTGGGTTAATCCTGGAATAAAATGAATTGGACACTTACATAAGTGAAGAGGTCCCTGTCCCAGAGGGAGAAGAGGCTAAGGCCTTACATAAGAAAAACTTGGTTAAGGCAAAGATGATCATTGTTGATTCTATCAAATACCATCTCATACCACATGTGTCATCTCTGAAGACACCTAAGGAGATGTTTGATTCCCTAACCAAGATATTTGAAGGAAGAACATAAATCTGAAGATGACTCTGCAGAACCAATTGAAAGGGGTAAAGCTTCAGAATGGAGAGACCATTCAATCTTATTTCTCTAAGGTCTGTCAGATCAAGGAGAAACTTGAAGCTGTGGATGAAGTGGTGGATAATGGTGAAGTTGTCATGACGACTTTGAATGGCCTACCTAGGTCATGGGATTCCTTCATTCAAGGAATATGTGTAAGAAGGAAGTTGATCTCCTTCAGTAGACTGTGGGAGGAATGTTCACAAGAAGAGGCTAGGTTTGTATCCCAAGAAGAAAATATGGGAAGTGAAGATCAAGCTATCACAGCTCACACCAAAAGAAGCAAGCCCAAGAAGGAGCACTCTCATCACAAGAAACCTTTTCAAAAGGGTAAGAAGGATCTGAGATGCTTCACATGTAATGAGAAGGGACAATTTACTGTAGATTGTCCCAAGAACAAAAAGGGCTTCAACAAGAAGAATAAGAAGGGAAACAAGAAGAGATATCATGCTTATGCTGCTGAGGATGATGAACCTCCCAAGAAGAAGGCTAGAGGAGAAAGTGATGACTCATCTAGTGAAGATGAATATGTTCTAATCTATGCTCTCATAGGTACTATCTCTCATGGATGTAATGATTGGCTTATTGATAGTGGGGCTTCCAAACACATGACTAGGTTTAAAGAATCTTTTGCAAATCTATCTAAACATGAGTCACCCCATAAGGTGAAACTTGGGGATGACTATCAATATCCTATCATGTTGATGTATATGTAACTTCAGAATGTATTTCACCCATGTATTTCATATATGTATTTTTTACTCCTATAGAGATGGAATTATTCCTCTATACGGAAGTGTTTGTATTCCTATAGAGATGTTATTATTCCTCTAGATAGAAGAGTCGTCATTTATATTGTAAGTGTCGTAACTTATACTTGATGGGTTATTAGACCACCTTGTTGGGGTTGGCCCTGTATAATTCATGTGAGTCGAAGGGTTATTAGACCACCCTATTGGGGGTCGGCCATGTGTGTCAAAAGGTTATTAGACCACCAAGTGTTGGGTCGGCCCGGATTAAGTTAACCATGGGTTAAGCTAGACATGTAGGCCCCATTAGTTTATTAGGCAGGACAGAACAAGTATAAATAGAGATCGGGAGATCTCTATTTGATCATTCATTCACACACTTCTCTCATTCAGAAAGTGGCACACTTGTGAGGAGGAGGTTCTACTACTAGGAAAAGAATATCTCTTGTATTCTGGTTGTATCATTGCTCTATCTATCTCTGAGGAAGTTATTGGGGTTTTTCACCATTATGGTTTTCCCCAAGTAAACTCTGTGTCTCTTGTGTGCTTGCATTATTGTGTCCATGATTGATATGTTGTACATGTTGTTCTCTCAGTTAAGATCCTAGATCATATTGAAGTAAATTCTGAAAATTTAACATGGTATCAAAGCTAGCCTGAAAGAAGGCATGATATGGCATGTATGACACTTGTTGCACTCACAATGCTAGGGCTTGATATAGAAAAAACCAGTCATCGTAGCACTTTCGCTATAAATACATTTTGGAAAAGGTATCGGATCTGAAATTGTTACAGGTCAAAGCTAAGATCCCCATGTACCTTGTTTCCAAAGGAAAACCTCTAATTCGTTGTACCTTGTGATTTATGATCTGTACAATATAGGGTTTCTACCTCTTCCAAATCTCAGTCATAAACAGGTGACCTTGGAAAAAAGGTCATAACTTGGGCTAGGAAGCTTCAAATGAAATTTTGTAAAATGTGACAGGTAGTACACATACTGTACTATCTCAGGAAACATTTTTAGAGGCCGATGTTGAACTAGTGACATGGGGCATGCCGTACAAGTTCACTCTCCTGTTTTATCCCATAAACAGGTCACGTTGAGAAAGTTGGAATAAATATCTCTCAGAGAATCCAATTGAGGTCAATTGAGGTCATACCTATCGGGATGGAAATATGACAGGTTAGGATACCACAAAAACAAAATTCAGACACTGTGGATTGAAAAGTGTGGAGTTACACTAGAAACAATCAGGTACATATTTATGTCAAAACATAATTATTTTTGAGCATCTTCATTCATGGCTTCCGGAATTTAGGGTTTCGGAGAAAGTTGAAATTTTTGTAATTGGAGACTACGGCTGAATGCTACTATCAAAATAGAAATTTAGAGACCAATATTAGAATTTTTGGTAGGGCAGAAGGTCGGGCTTGATCAGACCCTAGTTCGGGACTTTGATCGAAAAAGTGGAAATTTAGGGCTTCTGCAAAAATAGGAATTTTTGAAATATGTGACCACGGCTGGAAGCTCCTCAGAAAAATAGAATCTTAGAGCTTTGGATCAAACCTTTTGATTGGGCAGAAGGGTGGGCTTAATCAAACCCTAGTTCTGGGTCATGTCCAGTGAATCCGGAAGTTTCAAAGGAAAATTTGAGGGGTGAAACTTTGTAGTTTTCAAATTCTGAGTATACCAGCTTGATCAGATCATCAAGGCGCATATTTATATCCTTTTGAAAGTTTGAAATTTTAGGGTTTCTCTAACAAACCCTAATCCAGCTCTAGATCCAGTTCCTGCAAATCAAGTGGATTGGGTTAATCCTAGAAGAGAATGGATTGGTCACCTGCATAAGTGAAGAAGTTTCTGTTTCAGAGGGAGATGAGGCTAAGGCCTTACATAAGAAGATTACAGGCAATCTCGATAGGTATGACTTATCCAGGTATGTTTCAAGATTTGCTCATGATTAAGTCTATGGCATGTTTGTCTTCATATTATTACGGTTAGTACAATCTTGTTTAAATTTAGACTTGTTGTATCACCTTAATAAAATTATGAATGCATGATAGAAGATATTCATTAGTTAGGGTGTTGACACTTATGATTGTACTAATGCATTATGGTGTTGTATGAGGTTTATGTTATCCGCTAACATAAAAGGTACACCAAGAAAGAAAAATCATGTTCTAGTTCAAGAACATATGATCATGATGACATGAAGACAAAGATTCATCCATTTTCATGGATCTCTTAGAAGATCTACTTACGAGGTATGTATAACTTGGTTCTACAATGGATAACTTATGAGACATGCAGGTTACTAGCACAAGTCATTGAAGAGAACCATAAGACATTATGCTGGTATGTTAGACATAACTAGCTAGCATGCTAATCCAAGTATGTTTTCCTATATCAAGCTAGAATCCTACCTTGTGTTAGGATCTTATACTGTTGTGTTGTTGATAATGATTATTCATGAAGTCATAGGTTTGAATAGTCATGGTTGTGTGCATATTATGTTTCTTACCATAATTGATGATATGACTAACCAGAAGAATCATGAAGGTATAGGTTTGAGTAATCACAGGTTTAGGCATATTATGTTTCTTACTTTAATTTATGATATGACTAACCATAAGAGTCCTATATAAACCTTGAATACTAATGCTTATTATTTCTGTTTGAAATGATCATGACTATACATGCTTAAGATTATTGTGTTTTGATAGTATTAAGAATATACTAATGAATGTATGATTATGTATGAGACCTCAACGATAACACAATGATGATACTAATAAGCATGCATAGTGATTAAGGATGGATATAAGTTAAAGGACAGGTAATCCAGGAAGCAAAGATGAAGAGGGAGGACACTCCAATTGTTCCTGCAAGGAAGCAAAGATCAAGAAGGAGCACACTTCAGTAGTTTCTGCAAGGATGCAGATATTCAGAGGGAATTGACCACTTCTCACAATCCACATCAGAATGGAGTTGCAGAAAAGAAGCAAAGACTGAGAGGGAGTCAAACCAACAACCAAACAAAGATAAATATTTGAATTATCATTTCTTACATATTTTTTTGTTTAAATAATGTTATTCAATGATGTATATGCTTATGTTCCTAGACTTAGGTTGTGTATTATGCATATTAGAATACTTGCATTAATGAACAGTATACTACTAATATGCATGTGATGGGTAAGTGGCCTATGACACTATGCAACATTCCATTGCTACTTATCTAGAATGAAACCTCTTTGCTGACATGTTGGGAGTAGTGCAAACTCTTAATAATGTTCTGGTAGAGATTGGAAGGCATCTAGAAAGTTACAGGATATGGATATTGTATTGAAGCATTGGCTAAGATAATTGCATGACTTAATGACATATTTCTTTATGTGTAAGAGTTTGTTCTGAAAACTATAAGATGTTTTCTAATCATGCAATTTAACTTGTTGTGTAGGAAAGATGGTATACCATCACCTACAAAATAAGGACTACAACATTTGTTCAACAACAAAGTTATCTATTAAAAATATTGAAGATATTGAAGTTCCCAGGATCTAGGAAGAATGCCATGATCGAGGAGTACCAGTCGATCATGAAGATGTTTGGCATACAGTCCCAAGACCTGAAGGGGAGTCTGCAGTGACTTCCAAGAGAATCTACAAGACCAAGCATGATGCAAGTGGTAGCATAGAGACTTTTGCTCCTGTATCCAGATACACTTCCATTAGATCAGTACTTGCTCCGGCTACAGTGATGAAGTGGAAGATACACCAGATGGATTTCAAGACAACCTTCTTGAATGGTGTAGTTGAAGAAGAAGTGTATGTGGAGCAGCCACTTGGTTCTAAGACACATGACAGGGAGTCATATATGTGCAGAACTTGGTATGATAGGATAGACAACTTTCTATCCAGTTTGGGCTTTACCAAAAGTAAAGCGGATTCCAACCTTTACTACAAGGTTGAGGAAGGCAATCGAGTGATACTATTTTTGTATATGGATGACCTGTTTATTACAGGTGAAGATAGATTGATTGCCGACACGTAGCGGAAGCTTGCTGCCAAGTTCGAGATGAAGAACTTGGGGATGATGCACTATTTATTTTTTGGCATGGAGGTGTGGTAGAGTGCAGATGGAATCTTCCTTGGACAAGGGAAGTATGCAGTAGAGATCCTGAAGAGGTTCGGGATAATGGACTACAAGGCTATGGCCACACCTATGGAATCAAACCTGAATCTTCTGTGTGATGCTTCATCTGATCCGGTTGATGTCACGATGTATCATCAAATGATTGGGTCCTCTATGTACCTGATGAACACGAGACTAGATATTTACTTTACGGTGAACACATTGAGCCAGTTCCTGACGGATCCGAGAGATGTTCACCTAGTTGCTGTAAAGCATATTCTGAGGTACCTGAAGGGTACGGTTGATTATGGGCTCAAGTATGATGCGAATCAAAAGTTTAACCTGCAGGGTTATGTTGATTTAGATTTGGTAGGCATTGCTGCAGATAGGAAGAGCACTTATGGGTACTGCGTCAGTATGGGATCAGGTGTGATCTCTTGGTTTAGCAGGCAGAAGTCCTGCGTAGCACTGAGTATAGCCGAAGCAGACTATGTTGCGACGGATGAGCAGGTTGCAGATGTATTGACCAAGCCGCTGGCCAGAGTACAGTTTGAGTACTTTAGAGAGAAGCTTGGTGCACTTCAGATTGAGGTTCCTTCCAAAGGGAAGTGATGAGTCTAGAAGATGCAGATGCACATGAGCTTTTCTTACATGGTTGATGTGTTCTCCCATGGTCGTGGTGTAATTGCTAAGCCATTCTCACATAGTGGTAGATGTGTTCTCCCATGGTGTAGATGTAAGGGATGAAGCCATTTTTCACATGGTGGTAGATGTGTTCTCCCATGTCGGTGGTGTAAGTGCATCTGGGCTATGCTTCGTGGACGATGAGATGATCTGAAGAAGATGATGCTATGATGATCAGGAGGATCATGGATGATGAGCATTAGGATGATGCTCCAGTTACTGCTCTATATGTATATGTACGCATCATGTTGGATGCTGGATATGATCAGTTGGATCATTTATATGTATATGTATATGTACGCATCATGTTGGATGCTGGATATGATCAGTTGGATCATTTATATATATATATGTATGTACGCATCATGTTTGATGTTGGATATGATCAGTTGGATCATTTGTATGTATTTTGTATATGCATCATGTTGGATGCTTGGACCACGTATCTGTATATGTATCAGGTGGATACATTGTATGATCAGGTAGATCATGTATGTTGATATGTATCAGGTATGATCAGGTGGATCATGTATGATGATATGTATCAGGTAGATACTTGGTATGCATCAGGTAGATGCAGTGTATGATCAGGATGATCATAGATGACGAGCTTCAAGATGTTTCTCTAGATGACATGCAGCAGGATGTTGCAGTGATGATGATCAGGATGATCATGTGTACATCAGGATGATGTATGATGAGTATCAGGATGATACTTTGTGGCCGTGGATCAGGTTGTGTAGATGAGCATGTTTGGGAGATCCTATAGGTCAGATTTGTGTACCCGTAACATCCTGGGATGCTCTTTCGAGACATTGCTCTAGGAGGACATGTAATTTGTGCCCTAGGAGATTTCAGATCGAAGTTGTGTACCCGTAACATCCTGAGATGCTCTTGCAAGAAATTTTTCCTATGGCATGTAATTTGTGCCCTGGGAGATTTAAGGTCGGAGTTGTGTACCCGTAACATTCTAAGATGCTCTTTCAAGGTTTTTCCATGACCACATGTAATTTGTGCCCTGGGAGATTTCAGTTCGGAGATGTGTACCCGTAACATCCTGAGATGCTCTTGCTAGGTTTTGTGGTGACCACATGTAATTTGTGCCCTGGGAGATCCTTCAGGTTGGAGTTGTGTACCTGTAACATCCTGGGATGCTCTTTCGAGGTTTTGTGGTGGGGTCACATGTAATAAGTCCTGGAGATCTGGATAGGATGAAAAAGGCCTCAGATGCTCTTTAGGGTTCTTGCTAGTCAAGAGACTCTTTTAAGGTTTTGTGATGCACGTAATAAGTCCTGAGAATTCCACAGTATGGCCAGTGATGATGAAGACCTGCAGGTGGTGGACCTACATCTAGTATGAAAAAGGACTGGCTCTGTAGAACTTCCTATGACGAGTAGATTCAGATATTGATTGAGATAGCAGCAGCAGTGACGATGACGATGATTCGAGGATGATGATTCGTTGATGATGATCTAGAGAAGAAGACTTGTGCTAGCAGACCTATGTCGAGAAATACCTTCCTAGTTAAGAGGGAGTGTTGATGTATATGTAACTTCGGAATGTATTTCATATATGTATTTTGTACTCCTATAGAGATGGCATTATTCCTCTATACAGAAGTGTTTGTATTCCTATAGAGATGTTATTATTCCTCTATATGGAAGTGTCGTCATTTATATTGTAAGTGTCGTAACTTATACTTGATGGGTTATTAGACCACCTTGTTGGGGTCGGCCCTATATAAGTCATGTGGGTCGAAGGGTGTGGTCGGCCCGGATTAAGTTAACCATGGGTTAAGATAGACATGTAGGCCCTATTAGTTTATTGGGCAGGACAGAACAAGTATAAATAGAGATCGGGATATCTCTATTTGATCATTCATTCACACACTTCTCTCATTCGGAAAGTGGCGCACTTGTGAGGAGGAGGCTCTGCTGTAGGAGAAGACTATCTCTTGTATTCTGGTTGTATCATTGCTCTATCTATCTTTGAGGAAGTTATTGGGGTTTTTCACCTTTATGGTTTTCCCCAAGTAAACTCTGTGTCTCTTGTGTGCTTGCATTATTGTGTCCATGATTGATATGCTATAGATTTGCTGTACATGTTGTTCTCTCAGTTAAGATCCTAGATCAGATTGAAGTAAATTCTGAAAATTTAACATATTAAAGGAAGTGGTGAAGACTCCTACAACCTAGACTATGGGAAGTCTTTGAAGATGAAAGATGTTCTATTTGTACCTGGGCTCAAGAAGAACCTACTCTCCATATCTGCATTGGATGCCAAAGGCATGAGGGTTGCATTTGTAGATGGCCAAGTCCTAATGTGGCCAAAGGGTAAAACTATAGATGATGCAGTAGTGATTGGAGAGAAAGAGGGAGGATTGTACAAATTGAAGGGATAACCTGAACATGCCATGGTACATGAATCCATGGAGCCAAGTGAACTTTGGCATAAAAGGCTTGCACATGTGCACTATAGAGCACTACCAATTGTAAGTAAAGCTGTAGAGGGTCTTCCTTAAATCAAGACAAAGCATGATGGTATTTGCAAAGGATGTGCAAAAGGAAAGAACATTAAGAAGGCATTTCCAAGCAGTGAAAGCAAAGCTAAAGGGATCTTGGAAATTATCCACTCTGATGTATGCAGTCCGATGTCATCCAGTTCTCTGAGTGGGTATGTATACTATGTCTCTTTCATTGATGATTTCTCTAAGAAGACTTGGGGTTTATTTCTTGAAGAACAAAGATGAAGTGTTTGATAAGTTCAAGGAATTCAAAGCCTTGATGGAAAATCAAACTGATAAGAATATCAAGACATTCAGATCCGACAATGGCGGATAATTCACTTCAGGTGATTTCAAGAAACTATGCAGTGATTCAGGGATTAAGAGGGAGTTGACTGCTCCCTACAATCCACAACAGAATGGGGTTGCAGAAAGAAAGAATAGAACAATCATGGAAGCGGAACAAGCAATGCTGCATGACCAGTATCTGCCTATGCATATTTGGGCAGAAGCAGCTAGGACAGCTGTATATGTGTAGAACAGAACACCTCACAAGATCTTGGACAACAAAACACCAGAAGAGGTCTTCTCTAGTAAGAAACCTGAAGTCAGCCATCTTAGAATATTTGGTTGTCCAGTATACACTCATGTTCCAAAGGAAAAGAGGACAAAGCTAGATCCTTCAGGAAAGAAGGGAATATTTGTGGGGTACAGTGAAAGCTCGAAGGCTTAGAGAAAATACTTTCCAGGTTTCAAGAAGATTGATGTCAGCAAGGATGTAACATTTGATGAAAACTCAGCTTGCATCAAATCAAAGAAGACACATGTTGAATATCATGAAGAACCAAAGGAAAATAGATTCCAAGACACCATCATGACTGAATCAATTCCAGAAGCAGATCGTGAAGTTGAAGATGCACAAGAACTTAAAGATCCACCCCGTGAGAAGAACTCTCACAAGAGGAAACCTGCATGGGATAGAGAGCTCATTCAAGATGCAGAAAGGTATGGCATTCCAGAAGAAGAACACATAGAAAGGAAGAGGACTAGATCTCATACCAGCTATGTTTCCCTACTTTGTGATATTATGAACAAAGAACCTTCCAGTTATGAAGAAGTAGCGGAAAAGAAAGAATGGAAGGATGCCATGGTCGAGGAATACCAGTCGATCATGAAGAATGATGTTTGGGATATAGTCCCAAGACCTGAAGGGAAGTCTATTGTGACTTCCAAGTGGATATACAAGATCAAGCATGCTATAGATGGCAGCATAGAAAAGTACAAAGCGAGATTTGTAGCTCATGGCTTCTCCCAGAAAGAGGGAATAGACTATGAAGAAACTTGTTCTCCTGTAGCCAGGTACACTTCCATCAGATCAGTACTTTCCCTGGTTGCAGTGATGAAATGGAAGATACACTAGATAGATGTCAAGATAGCTTTCTTGAATGGTGTAGTCGAGGAGGAAGTGTATGTGGAGAAGCCACTTGGTTTTGAGACACATGACAAGGAGTCATATGTGTGCAGGTTGAAGAAAGCCTTGTATGGCTTGAAGCAAGCTCCTAGGACTTGGTATGGTAGGATAGACAGCTTTCTATCCAGTTTGGGATTTACTAAGAGTAAAGCAAATTCCAACCTTTACTACAAGGTTGAGGAAGGAAATCCTTTGATACTACTTTTGTATGTGGATGACCTATTTGTAACAGGTCAAAATGGATTGATTGCCGATACCAAGAGGAAGCTTGCTGCCGAGTTAGAGATGAAAGACTTGGGGATGATGCACTATTTTCTAGGCATGGAGGTGTGGCAAAGTGCAGATGGGATCTTCCTTGGACAAGGGAAGTATGCAGTAGAGATCCTGAAGAGGTTTGGGATGATGGACTGCATGGCCATGGCCACACCTATGGCATCAAACCTGAAGCTTCTATGTGATGCTTCATCTAATCTGGTTTATGTCACTGTGTATCGTCGGATGATTGGGTCCTTGATGTACCAGAAAAACACTAGAGCAGATATTTGCTTTGCGGTGAACACATTGATCCAGTTCCTGACGGATCCCATAGGTGTTCACCTGGTTGCTGTAAAGCATATTCTGAGGTACCTGAAGGGTACAATTGACTATGGGATCAAGTATGATGCAAATCAAAAGATTAACCTTCAAGGTTATGTTGATTCATACTGGGAAGGCATTGCTGTAGATAGGAAGAGCACATCTAGGTGTTGCTTCAGTATGGGATCAGGTGTGATCTCTTGGTTTAGTAGGAAGCAGTCATGCGTAGCACCGAGTACAGCTGCGGCAGAGTATGTTGCAGCTTGTTCGGCTAGTTGTGAGGCAGTATGGCTTAGGAAGCTGCTGTCTAAGTTATTTGATCTCCCGTTGGAGGCTACTGGTATCTTTTGTGACAAACAGAGATGTGTGAAGCTGTCTGAGAACCCAGTGTTCCACGACAAGTCGAAACACATTGAGATCAAATATCACTATATCAGGGATATGGTGCAGAGAGGAGAAGTGAAGCTCCTCTATGTTGTGATGTATGAGCAGGTTGCAAATGTGCTGACGAAACCACTAGCCAAAGTGAAGTTTGAGCACTTCAGAGAGAGGCTTGGTGTTCTTCAGATTGACGACACTTCGAGGAAGAAGTGATGGACACATTTGCTGGAGCCATTCCAAGCATGGTGAGAGGAGGATCCTTCCCATGGCTGTGTATGTAAGCGCTGGATGATGAGCATCAGGACGATGCTTCAGTTACTACTATGTATATGAATCATGTTGGATGCTTGATATGATCAGTTGGATCATGTATATGTATATGAATCATGTTGGATGCTTGTTATGATCAGTTGGATCATGTATCTATATATGTATCAGGTGGATACATTGTATGATCAGGTAGATCATGTATGTTGATATGTATCAGATGGATACATTATATGATCAGGTGGATCATGTATCTGTATATGTATCAGGTGGATACATTGTATGATTAGGTAGATCATGTATGATGATATGTATCAGGTAGATACTTGGTATGCATATAGTGGATGCATTGTATGATCAGGATGATCATGGATGACGAGCTTCAGGATGTTGCTCCATATGATATGCATCAGGATGATGCTATGATGATGATCAGGTTGATCATGTGATGATGTACATCAGGATGATGTATGGTGAGTATCAGGTTGATACTCCATGTCCATGGACAGGTTGTTCAAGGGTAGCATGTAATAAGTCCTAGAGATTTGGACAGGTTGTGCTTGTCACGTAAAAGGCATCAGATGCTCTTTAGAGATCTTACTTGGCAAGACACTATTTTAAGGTTTTGCTAGAACACATGTAATAAGTCCTGGAGATCTAGACAGGTTGTGCTAGTCACATAAAAGGCCTCAGATGCTCTTTAGAGATCTTGCTTGGCGAGACACTCTTTTAAGGTTTTGTGGGGACCACATGTAATAAGTCCTAGAGATATGGACAGGTTATGCTAGTCACGTAAAAGGCCTTAGATTCTCTTTAGATATCTTGCTTAGCAAGAAACTCTTTTAAGGTTTTGTGGTAGGGGTCACATGTAATAAGTCCTGGAGATCCGGACAGGTTGTGCTAGACACGTAAAAGGCCTCAGATGCTCTTTAGAGATATTGCTAGGAAAGACACTCTTTTAAGCTTTTGTGATGGTCACATGTAAAAGATCCTGGGAGATCCGATAGGTTGAGCTGTGTGCTCGTAAAATGCCTGGGATGCTCTTTCGAGGTTTTGTTGACGCACGTAATCAGTCCTGAGGATTCCACAGTATGGCCAATGATGATGAAGACCTACAGGTGGTGGGCCTACATCCAGTATAAAAAAAGGACTGACTTTGTAAAAATTCCTATGACGAGTAGATTGGAGATTGATTGAGATAGCAGTAGCAGTGACGATGACGATGATCCAGAGAAGAAGACTTGTGCTAGCATATCTGTGTCGATAAATACCTTCCTAGTTAAGAGGGAGTGTTGATGTATATGTAACTTCAGAATGTATTTCACCTATGTATATTGTACTCCTATAGAGATGTTATTATTCCTCTATACGGAAGTGTCGTCATTTGTATTGACAAGTGTCGCAAGTGTCGCATCTTGCAAGTGATGGGTTATTAGACCACCAAGTGTGGGGTCGGCCCTGATAAGTATTACCATGGGTTATTAGACTGAGTTAGACAAGTTGGCCCCACTAGTTTATTAGGTAGGTCAGGTCATGTATAAATAGAGTGCGGGAGGCACTCTATTTGATCATCTCATTATTCACTTCTACACTCTCCAGAAAGTGGCGCACAAGTGAGGAAGGAGGAGTAGCTGCTAGGAGGACTATCTCTTGTACTTGGGTTGTATCATTGCTCTTTCTATATCTGAGGAAGTTGTGGGGTTTTTCACCTTTATGGTTTTCCCCAGTGAAACTCTATGTGTCTATTGTCTCATGTGATTGCTTGGTGTGATTGATATGCATTGTTATGCTTGATATGCTTTACATGTTATTCTCTCAGTAAAGATCCTAGAGTATGTTGAATTAATGCTAAAAAATTAACAAGGAGCAGCACCAATTTCCAAGACTCCTTATAGATTGAGCACACCTTAGTTGATTGAGTTGAAGATGCAGCTGCAAGAATTAATGGACAAGGAGTATATCAGACCTAGTGTATCCCCTTGGGGTGCACCCGTGTTATTTGTGAAGAAGAAAGATGGAACATTGAGACTGCGTATTGATTATAGACAACTCAATAAAGTGACAATTAAGAACAAGTATCCTTTTCCAAGGATTGATGACTTGTTTGATCAGATGAAGGAATCTAGAGTGTTCTCTAAGATTGACTTGAGGTCGGGGTACCACCAAGTGAGGATTAAGGAAGAGGACATTCATAAGATGGATTTCAGGACTAGGTATGGTCATTACGAATTCACAGTGGTGCCATTTGGTCTCACCATTCACTTGCCACATTCATGTGCCTCATGAATAGTGTCTTCACTAAATACTTGGATAAGTTTGTGATTGTGTTCTTGGATGAAATCCTTGTGTATTTCAAGAATGAAGAAGAGCATTATGAGCATCTAAGGATGGTGTTGCAAGTCCTTAGAGAACATCAGCTGTATGCCAAGCTGAGTAAATGTAATTTCTATCAAGAGGAAGTGCAGTATTTGGGTCATGTTATATCAGTAGAAGGTATTGTAGTGGATCCTGAGAAGATAGAGGCCATAATGGATTGGCCTACTCCGAGGAATGTTGCAGATGTAAGATATTTTATGGGTCTTGCTGGTTACTATAGAAGATTTATTGGAGGGTTCTCCAAGATAGCTCCCCCTATCACCTCATTGTAGAGGAAGAGTATCATATTTGTATGGGATGAGAAATGTGAGAAGAGATTCCAGCAGTTGAAGAAATTGCTCACCAGTGCCCCTATTCTGAAGATTGCAGATCCTAGCAAGGATTTTGTAGTATGCATTGATGCTTGCATTGAAGTACTTGGTGGAGTACTAATGCAGGAAGGGTCTGTAATTTGTTATGAGTCAAGGACTTAGAGCTAGTATCCATAGTTCATGCTCTCAAGAAATGGAGGCATTGTATCTTGGGAAGAAGATTGGAACTTAGGATGGATCACATGAGTTTAACATATTTATTTGACCAACCAAATATGAATGCTAGGAAAACTAAATGGATGGAGTTTCTATGTGAGTTTGATTTGGAAATTAATCATGTTAAAGGCAAGGAGAATAAGGTTGCTGATTAGGGTATTTTTTAAGGATTATAAAAGTATACTTAAGTATAGTATTCTAGGCGATTATTTTGGATTGAAAAAAACATAAATATAGATTGGTAGGCGAATATTAAATATAAAACATACAATTTAATATTGAAACTTGTAAATTTTGGCGAATATTATAATAAAAAAACATATTTTATGTAAATATATGCAATATTAGAGACTAAAAATGACCAAATAATGAATTTATGTTTTGAAAAAAGGCCCAAAAAATAGCCAATTGGAGAAATTTCTCCCCTAAAAATTTCCCTATTGTTGATGCGCTCAACAGGAAATTTCATATTGCAGCAGTAAGCAGGTGTGAATCAGAATTGAAGGCAAATATTTTAAAGGCTCAAAATAGTGATGAAGTCTACCTTCATATCAAGGAAAAATTGCAGCAGGATGTTATGGATGAAAAGTATGCAAAATATCATATAGGTGAGGGTAATGTTCTCATTTATCAAAACAGCAGACTACACATTCCAAACAGTGTGGATTTGAAGAAGTTGGTGATGGATGAGATACATCAAAGACCATACTGAGTACATCCTGGATATCATAAGACTATAACAGTGGCAAGGAAGTAGTACTTTTGGCATGGTATGAAGAGAGACATAGCTAAGTACATTGCTAGGTGTCAGAAGTGTCAACAGGTGAAGGTAGAGCACCAACATCCAACAGGATTGTTGCATCCATTTCCCATTCCAGAATGGAAGTGGGAAGTGATATCTATGGATATCATTACAGGGTTTCCTATGACAGTGAAGAAACATGATGCAATCATGGTGGTGGCAGACAGGCTATCAAAGGTAGCTCATTTAATTCCAGTTAAGTCCACTCACAAGGCCAATGACATAGCATATATCTTCATGAGAGAGATATTCAGATTGCATGGATTTCCCAAGGCAATAATTTCAGACCGTGACACAAAGTTCACATCTAATTTTTGGAAAGGATTGTTCCAGGAATTAGGAACTCAGTTGAAGTTTATCATAGCCTATCATCCTCAAACGGATGGTCATACTGAGAGTAAATCAGATTCTAGAAGATATGTTAAGGATGTATGTGATGGACAAGCCATCTAAGTGAGAAGACTATTTACACTTAGTGGAATTTGCTTACAACACTGGATATCAAGCATCATTGAAAAGGAGTCCCTTTGAAGTGTTGTATGGCAAAGGATGCAGAACTCCAATTGTTGACACCAGTTTTGTCTTGGGCGACTGGGAGGATTAGACCCCTAAAGATAGTGAATGATGTCCTCGAATTTCAAACCATGGAGACCCAAGGGATACCAAATGAGAGCTCTAGATATGTAGTTGTAGCTGTAGAATGAAATAATCCAAGGCCCTAAGTTTTGAACATTGTAGAAAGGATTAAAAATGCAAAAATCCCCCCCATTAAATGATGGCGAAAGTGAAGGATGTAGATCTGTGTTGGTGTCCATTTTGTCACCACTTTTGATCATAAAACACACTCTGATTGGCGTCATTTTCACCATTTTTGATATGATAAGTTATTCTTTCCGCCATTCAGATCGTCAAACAGATCAGGTATGCATATATTTACACATTACATGAATTTTGGGTAAAAATCGTCATATTGTGATTTATTGATGTTTATTTAATATTTCTTGGATTGCTTGGAAAATATATTTCATTCCACAGGTTATGGCTCTCAAACGAACCTCCATTCAGACACGTATTCACGGTGCAAACAATCAACCGCATTCAGCCTGCCGTTCAGACTTGCATTCAACCTGCGAGATCGTTGGTTGAGATATTCTCGGGCCGTTAGAAAGTAAACCGTCACATGGGTTTTGTTTAGAACGTGGCCCTTATGGTGCGTGAGCTGGTGTTATGGAAGATTCTCTCTCCTACACGATCAGCTCGACAACACATCTCTCTGCCCACGTCAGCGAAGGATCAACGTCTCAACGACCGCGTGAAGGAAACCGACGCCGTGGAACCTGGTAGATGCCTCGTGCACTGTCGTAAACTATTATGGGGTTGTTCCTTGGCCATGTGATGTCATGCATTGTTAAGCAGAGCCGTTTTGTGGCATTAAGACTGCCTATTATTAGAGTAGTCAACCACTAAAGGATCGACTTGCTCCCCCATTTGTAACTCTGTATATATAGACATCTTTGTGACTGAGACGAGTTAGTTTTTTAGTCCTTTTAGTCTCTTAGTTTCTAGTTTTTTAGTTGCAAGTAGACACAACAACGCTGTAAATCTGTTTTAAATTAATATACCACAGTTCTAGTTTTATGAGATCTCAGTAGCGTGCGTGGTGATTGATTTATTAAGGTGCAGCCTCTGATTGTTGAGAAGGGCCCCTCAACAACCATTGGTCTTCCGTCTGTGTATATAATTTGTCTTTGTCTTCTGCAGATAAGTTGTGTTAGTTGTTTAATTTATGTATTCATTTTGTATATGATCTCTTTTTCTTGTAATCTATATGTTGTTTTACCACTTATGTAAATTATACCTCTGTTTTATGATCTGTATGTTTAATTTGCTATTCATGTTAATGATATTACCAGAATGTAATTAGTAACCGGTCATGCTTAGTTTGCTTAGTTTGCTTAGTCATGTTTAGTTTGTTGAGTTTGCTTAAATTTTTTAGTTGCTTAGTTTGCTCTTAGTCCCATTATTTACAAGTACCTAGAGTTTAGTTAGCTTCACATTCCAAGTTCAGTTGTAGTTAGAATTAGTTCTGTTAGTTTCTTTCCTATAGCTGTAGGTTAGTTTTGTTTATCTCAGCTTTGTTTTCTTATGCCATATAAATAGTTCATTCCTTAGAAATTGATTAGAATAGGTTACTTCTTGTTATCTTAGCTCCTAAACACTCTATGCATTGCTTCCTTGCACTGGATTTTCATATGCACCAGTCAGTTGACGTTAAGATCATCCAAACCACTTCTTTCCTTAGTTTAAATCGTTTTCCTCCATCTAGACTGTCATTCAGACAACCATCCGGATCGTCATACAGACCTTAATACTTTCTGCATTATTTTTGTACTTATTTAGAATCCATTTTCTTAGGTCTTTGAACTGTGATATTTCTTGCTTTTAATTAGCCTCCTTAGATATAATTAAGATCTTGTTTTACACCACTTAGAGTTTTAATTAAAGTTTGTCATCATCCTTAGTTTTCATTCTATCTTTCCTTAACCTTTCTTTAGTTGCTTTACAAGTTATGTTTCTCTTATGTTTGGTTCATTAATGCTTTACTGTTACAGAATTTATCAGTTTCATTCTTAGTGTAGTTTATCATATATCGTTAATATTAATATCAGATTAGGTTTAATAATTTCATTCTCGAAGTTATCTTAATTTTGATAGTTCTTCGTTAAGCATAGGATTATTTTTCCCATTTGTACCAATAATGAAGATGTTCATAGAATAGGATTTGGTTCAGAAGTATAACATCTTTATCAAGTTTTCTACCTGCTTCTCAATTACATTCAGTTTCAAGTAAATATCTTTATTAAGTTTTCTACTTGCTTCTAGACTTCATTAGTTCCAAGTCAATTGTTTATGGATAGAAGATAGGTCATAATGTTTAAAGTTAATTGTAGTTGGACAATCTTTAGTTTGCATTTATTTGTAGAAGTTAAACTAGATTTAGTTCCATTTTGTTTCCTTGTCACATTTGAAAGCCACTTCGATACATTCGCTCCTATTCCCATTACATTTGATACACTTCCTCAGAATCCCCAAGGTTAATGGAATTAGGTAGTTTAGTGTAGTTTTGAAGTATTAATTGAATGCATGAATAGTTGTTGAATTCCCTAAGTAGTTTGTAGTTTATTTTTAAGTCAAGTAGTTTTCATTTTCATAAAAAGTAGTTTTCTTTTTTATCAATATTTGTTCTTTTCAGTTATTGTCCATAGAATAGAGTATTATAGCTTGATACTATTCTGATCCGTTGGTTTAATTAGGTTTAATTAGTTCCTTCGTTGTTTTTCTGAAGTTTGACTCGGTTTTTCATTTTGAAAGATCTTCCGATCTTTTCTTTATTAAACATTTCTAAGGTCTGTCGAGCCAAAACTTAGGTTCCATTCTACCTCAACATATACTGTGCCACAACTCTAAGATTACCAACCCTGGTCGATAATTAAATATTTTGGTGATTCTTTAAGACAGTAAATACATCTCAACATTTTGGCGTCATTAACGGGGAGTTGTAGATAGGTAGAACGTAGTTATAGATAGGTAGAACTCAGTTGTAGATAGGTAGAACTCGGTTGTAGATAATTATAACTCTCCTTTAAAACTTAGTTATAGATTTGAATTTTCCATTTTGAAATTTAGAAATAGGCTGGTGGCGGGTGAGCGGTAAGACGAGAGGTAAGAACCTGCGCATCTGTTACAACAAGCATCCCCAAAACCTAGCAGTAGTAGTGATGCAGTTATAATTTATTTCAGTTATAGTTTGTTTTCATGAATAGGTCTAGAGACTCACAAGGTAGATTTATTAAAACTAGCCCTCCTACTAGCCTTCCTACTAAAATTCCTACTAACCTATATGGGGGGTGTGTCACCCCAACTACTAACTCAGTAGAAACATATCGGAAGAAACCTAAAGGGGATAGTCCTACTTGGAAAACAATGGAAATATTTTCTGGAAATCAATTAGGGGAAACCATAGAGACATCAGAACAGTCTGCTCATAAAGAAATTCCACTAGAAGAACCTCATGCTCATATTAAGACTGAACTTAGACAAGAGGAAACTCAAAAGGATAAAACTTCAAGACCTCCCAACCCTCCATTATTCCAAAAACCCAAAGACACTACTTTTTCAATAGTAGGTGGTCCAAACTTAGTAGATTTTGTTGATCTTGCACAAGTAGATGCTCTTTTTTAGAATTCTGTGAACATAGTCATCTCACAGATTGAGACAACAACTGTAGGACCTACAAAATTGGACTCCCACATAGCTGATAATTCCTCTCTTAAAAAGGGAAATATTTTCTCTGAAACGGAACGTTGGGATATCTCATATTCACCAAGAAAGGATCCACCTAAGTATTCTCTCTTTGGCAATCAGATCTTCATGGAGGATGAAAATGAAGATCATGTCCGATAAGATGAAGAAGAAGGAGAAGTTAGAACTGAAGGTATCTTCAGGTTCCCTATCTTAGACACTACACAATATGTAACTATGAAAAACATCCCTCCTTCCTCACTACCAACCTTTTATGGGAAGAGTAATGAGGATCCGGATACATTCTTATTCGAATTTGACATTTTGTGTAGGAGTTATAATTACCTACAAGATGGCCAAAAGATAAAACTCTTTCCTGCCACATTAAAAGATTCTTCTCTTCGTTGGTTCATGGGGTTAGGAGAATCTAGTATTAGAACTTGGGAAGACATGAAGACTACATTTCTACGTAAATATCAGGACTACTGTAAACCTAAATACTCTCGCAATGATATTTTCAAAATACAACAACTTTAATACGAGAGCCTAGAAGACTATCTCGAAAGATTTAACTATGTGTTACATAAATCTAAATATATTGATCTTCGGGAGGATGCAGTAAGAACACTCTTCCTCAAGGGAATCTCAGAAGAATTCTTAGAAAACCTTAATCTCATGGCAACAGGAGACATCTCTCATAATCCTTTTTCATAGATTTGTGAGCTATGTAGGAATTACTCTAGGAGTAGAGGGAAAAGTGGAAGACACTTTCGAGAATCTTATGCTAGGAACCTAAAAGGAAACACATCCGGCCTTGGTGGAGTTACAAGGGTAGAGTTGGGGAACCTATTAGAAAATTTCAAAATAGATATCTTAGGAGCTATGGGTTCTCAACTAGATGCACTACAAGCTAAAAAGAGACAAGATGAAGAGTGGGAAGCAATGATTGTTTTCTATCCTAGGTGTAGAAATAAACATCCCCAACGAGAATGTCCATTGAACAATGTTTCAGTTTGTCACCTTTGTACAGAAGAACATTCGACTAATAATTGTCCATCGTTGCCTGGGTTTCAAGCTGTGTATAAGAGTGGAAACTTTGGTGAATCATCTAGGAGGCCTTGGCAACCTAGAGATCAATCATCATACCAAGATCCATCAGAAATTCCACCCTATTACTATCCTTATCAACCTCCTCAATAATGGAACACTTCAGGTTGGAAAAATTGGCCACCTCAGTACCCTCCTCAGAATGCTCAACAACAATAATGGCCACACAGATGGAGAGGACAATCTTATACTCAACCACCTCCTCCTATTCCTAACTATCCTTACCCACCTAACATTCAACAACTTTTGCCTGGATTTGTACCTCCTTCACTACCCCCTATCCCAAATCAACCTCACCATTTCCAGAATATGAATCCTCCAAGACCCACAATATTACCTGCACAACCGATACCGAATCCTAACAAAAAACCAACCCAAGCTCTTAATAGCATTGGGTTGTTACCTCTTCCATCATATGTTGTTAAGACCACACCAATACATGAGATTCAACTGCGGTCTGGAAGAGTTTTGCAAGATCAACCCAAGTCATCAGTTGTTATCCAAGAAGAGAATGAAGAAGAAAACATACCCAACGAAGTTTTGAATGATGCTATTCTTGAAGATGTGGTTATTCCTAAACCTTCAACACACAACTATCCACATAAAGAAGTAAGTACAGGAGAAAAATTACCCCCGTATCTAGAGCATCTAGTAATAGAAAAACCTGTAAATTATCCAAAGTATGATATCATTAACGAATTGAAGAATATTTTCATTAAGATCCCTTTGTTACAAGCCATTAAGGATATCCCAATTTATAGTAAAGTAATAAAGGAACTCTGTATTAAAAGACCAGGGAGAAAACAATAAGAACCTTCGACGATTCATGTAATAGAAGAAATGTCAGATTATATAGAAAACCAACCTAGATTCCCAAAGTATTCAAATCCAGGAAATCATGTGGTGACTGTTATCATCAATAACACCGCCATAGGAAATACACTTATTGATCTAGGAGCTGCTATTAATCTGATGACTACCACAGTTTTAGAAAATCTCCATTTAGGATAGTTCCTCCACCCTACGCCAACAATGCTAGAATTAGAAGATTGCACTATGTTTCAACCTACTGGGATCTTAGATGACATCACTGTATCAGTAGCTTCATGGGAATATCCCGTGGACTTCATGGTCATAGAATCAAAAGACCCTTCTAAAGGTCACCCCATTATTTTGGGAAGACCTTGGTTGGCCACTGCCAATGCATTTATAGGATGTAGGGATGGAGATATGATTATCTCTGATGGGTTATCTACAAGAAAAATAGCCTTATACCCACCAGCTCAGCCAATAACTGAAAACCTATTTTGGTTAGATTGTCCTTTTGGGGATGAGAACTTGGAATAAATTTCCCTTGATAGTGATTTCTCCTTGGCACTTCAAGAACAAAATACCGAGAATGTGTTGAATCAATTTATCTCTTCCACAACATGTATAGACTTTCCTCAGTCTTTTTCCCAACTTGACCAGATCTTTGGAGACGAATTTCAAGAAAACATGAGCCTCTCAACATTTACGAGTACACCCTGTGTCTTCACAATCGAAGAACATCTAGGATCCTATACCATACCATGTGAGGTTAGTTCCGAGAAATTTCTACATATAAATGCAGGTTTAGATGAGAGTCAGCAAAAACAATTACTAAAAGTTCTCAAGAGTCAAAATGGAGCATTTGCATGGGAATATATTGATATGAAAGGTATACACCCAAATACCTGTATCCACCACATTTACACAGACTCAAACATACCTCCTGTTAGGCAGCCCCAGAGAAGAATGAATCCAACCCTAAAAGATATAGTAAAAGATGAATTACAAAAACTCCTTAATGTTGGTTTCATCTACCCAACTTCTAACAGTAAATGGGTGTCTCCTCTGGTGGTAGTTCCAAAGAAAGTCACAGGGAAATGGCGTATCTGTGTTGACTTTCGAGAATTGAACAAGGTCACTCTTAAGGACTACTTTCCTTTTCCTTTCATCGATTAGGTTTTAGATACCTTATCAGGGAAACACTATTTTTCATTCCTTGATGGGTATAGTGGATACAATCAAATACTAATAGCACCTGAAGATCAAGACAAGATAACCTTTACTTGTTTTGGGGGGACATATGCCTATCGAGTGTTACCATTTGGCCTATGTAATGCACCTGCTACTTTCCAGCGTGCAATTTTAGGAATCTTTACTAACCTTATACATGATTGTGTAGAAGTTTATATGGATGATTTTACAGTTTATGGTAATACCTTCCAAGAATCCCTTGACAACCTTGAAACAGTTCTTATTCGGTGCCAAGAAACAAACTTAGCTCTTAGTCATGAAAAACTTAAGATGTTACTAACTGAGGGCATAGTTCTGGGACATCATGTCTCTCTTCAAGGTATCAAGGTGGATCCTACCAAGATAGAAATAATTATTAATCTTCCTCCTCCAAAAACTCCGAAGGAAGTAAGAATTTTTCTTGGCCATGTAGGCTATTATAGACGTTTTATTGAAAATTTCACTATGATAGCCGAACCTATGTTCAAGCTGCTCATGAAAGACATAGAATTCCAATGGACTAAACCTTGCCAACATGCCTTCGAAACTTTGAAGGAAAAACTATCATTGGCACCAATAATTAGGGGCCCCAATTGGTTCCTTCCCTTCCATATTTCCACTGATGCTTCCAACATAGCTATAGGGGCAGTCCTAGGTCAAAAAGAGGGACAAACATCACATGCCATCTATTTTTGCTAGTAAAATTTTTGACTCCTGCAGAATCAAAATACACTGTTACTAAAAGAGAGTTTCTAACAGTAGTCTATCCCATCAACAAGTTTCTTCATTATATCACTTATGAACTTGTTTATGGTAAACAAGTTCTTCTACCTATTGAATTTCAAGTCAAAACCTTTCGTATGGCTACACAATTAGTGATGAATCTAGAAGAAGCACAGAGACAACGAATCCTACAGATAAATGAATTAGACGAGATTAGGAAAGATGCTATCCAACGCACAATTTTAATTCAAAACCAACGTAAAAAGTGGCATGATAGATACATTAAAAAAAATTCAAAACTGGAGACTCGACATTGCTTTTTGATTCAAGATACAAAAACTTTAAAGGTAAATTAACTACTCGATGGATGGGTCCATATAAAATTGTTACAACTTTTGATAATCGATCTGTTAAAATTAAGACAGTTGATGATTCGCAAATTTCTTTTGTTGTAAATGGACATAGACTTAGACTTTATCATCAACCAATATCTAAACAAGATTTTGTGCAGAATGCCTTATAACAAGAGGAAATGGAACCGGTAGAAGAGGAAGTCATTCCTCCTTCTCCTAGTTCTTGAAATCATTTTGGGTTATCTTCCTTTGTAAATATGTAAATATATTTTTGTTTTTAATAATAAAGGGTCGCTTCTAACAGTTGATTGCATCTTTACAGGAAATTCATTTTTATGATCAACTTATGAAATGTTTTCAAATAAAGTAGGAAGACTCTTTTCCTTTCCTTAATTTTGAAATTTTTTATAACTTTCTTTGTACATATGTTTTTGGTTTTGAATAAATTTGAATCATCTAACAAGTGGTTTTGTAGTTTGATTACAAGCACCTTATAATCAACTCATGCAATATTATCTGAAAAGGGAAGTGCTCTAAAAAAAAAATAAATACTTTAAATTCTCCTTCCCTTTTGATTATTGTTAAAAATTTAAAATCTATAGTGAAAGGTTAAAACGTTCTTTACATCATTCTTAACCACTTTATTTTATGATTATGCATATGGTATTTGATTCAGACCTGTACATTTCTGATTTATCATTAGAACAATTGCTTAAGACCCACTTTAATTACTATGATCTTCAAAAGTTCTATCTTACACCTGTGGACTACTAACTCATCCTAGACTCATTATCAAAACTTGTCTCTTAAGCACTTTTAAAAGGTAGCTCAAAAGTGAGTGATATCTCTATGTTGTGGGGAACATTACCGATATTTTATGAAGAAGATGTACTGAGAAGTCAAAGAATAGCTTTAGGTTATTATCTTTTGACATGATCTATAATTTAGGCCATTATAAATAAAGTTACTCATAAGGTTCGTTCTTAAAATTTGAATTATGTGTTTCACAGGCTTAGCACACTCTAGTGCCAACTAGCTTCCTTACTAAAAATATCATTATACGAAGCATACCCGCCGGGGTACTGAACAGGCTCGCTGGTAGCGGGTCCATGTTAAGTAAAATATTAAACAAGGAAGCTTGGTAAATACAAGTAAACCTGTCGGGGTACTGAATAGGCTTGCTAGCAGCGGGGCTATGCTTGCATGGTACCAAGATCAACCCGCCGGGGTACTGAACAGGCCTTCTAGAAGCGGGGCAATATCGGACAAAAGAGGTTTGGTTAACGCATTGCTATGCACATGGCTCATATAAGAACCCGAGTATACAAATACATGTTTAGGCCAATTATTTATATTGTCATTAGAGAATGGTTGTAAGTTGGACTTGGACCCTGTCATCTAATTCAAAGAATACCTGGGGTATGATTATCCTAGAAATGGGACCCATAACTATAGAAATCTCACAAACTCTACTGTGAACCTTATCTATATTCTTTGGATGACAATATATCTTTAAAATGAGTCATGGATGACTAGTTTCCTATGGCATTTTTCGCATTCATTACACTATCATTCTTCATATGGTCTTCTTAAGCACTCTTGTATTCTTTTTGATGAATGTACATATCTGAATCATCTACATTTAATAGTTGATATTTCATTTTCTTACGAAACTTATTACAACATTTTTAGAAGTTATTTCCTGAACCATATGTTGAAAATATTCGAATAGTTATCAATTTTTATTTGATGGCTCGAGGACACACCATATTTTTGGTTTGGGGGAGATTTAGAACTGTTTTTACCTTCTGAATATTTATAAAAAGTTCATTTATCTCTGACAAATGATAGGTGTTTTCAGGATAATGCAAAAAACAGAAGAAAATATGTTCTGATCAATGAAAAATAAATAAGAACATGAGTAAAGTTCCAGAAAAGCAGGTTTACAACATCTCTTGTGTGATGACAAGTCCCAGAAAAATTCTCTGCATAATCAACAGTAGTCAAATCCATCAAAGCACATTTCTGTACAAAGGTCTATATGAAGAGTTGAATGAAGAGTCGAATGACGATCCGAATGAGGTGACGAACGAGGCAAATGGGAATAATGATCTAAATAAAGTGCTGAATGAGACCATAGCCTGTAATGATATTAATAAGTGTGCTAAGATATTTAAAATTTTGATTTTATATCTAATTAACTAATCATGCCAAGGATAAAATTAAATGCCATCTTTGCATACTCATTTCATCTCATCAAATGAATTGATTAACCTTCATATGGCTATCATACGATTTTAATCCTCTATTTAATTTTACCGTGTGATCTATCGTTTCATTTATTAATTCATCATGATTTTTTATGTGTAATTTATGGCTATAATTTCATAATGAGGATTACATTCAACCTGTCCAAAGTTTTACTTTGGACATGATTGAACATATCATAAGCCATACGAATTCATTAACCACGCAATTCTATGATGGCACATGACTCAAGGTAACTAAATGATAGTGTATCATTCGAACATGCCAAATCTATCTCCACGATCATTGAGCCACTCAAACGGATCTCAATTTAAACCTACCTCTACGTAAACTCTGCTTCGTCTTGATCATTGTTTTCATCCGCTCTGAACCTATCAAGCTCCATCCCCTGCAATTTCGCACATCCTCTCTATCCATCTGCATCCTTCGACCTCTGTTCAATATACCAATCCATTATGATCCTGGCAGTTACCAAGACCTCCTTCACATTCCCGAATTTAAGGCCTGTTGTGAAGTATTTTTGTGAGCTGGGTGGGGTCCATTTCTTTGCCTTCTTGATGACCATGATGCCGATATTTCACTGCTGTTTACTAAGGGGTTTGATGGCAAAACCGCTAAGGTTGGCCATCTCACCTTTCCCGTGACAGAAGAGTCCATTGCATCGACCACGAAACTTCCCAGGGAAGGAGCCCATTGGCACAAACATCCTTTCTTCCACGGACGGAGCTCAAGTTTTCTCTTAAGGACGAATATCAACATGTTGTTGGCACCAAAGGGTTCCACAGAGAATGGGTTAAGCCTAAGTACCTCTAGCCACTAACTGTCATTATCCATTTGATTACCTGTGAAGGTAAGTAAACTATCTTCAAAGCTTGCCACCGTAAGTTACTGGCACATTTTGTTAAAGGTCAGGCTCTTAATTTCCCTTTCTATCTTTTGAAAAGTGTAGAGAAAATGTCGAGCCAGGTTAAGAAGAATACCACTAACCCCTTTGGAAGCTTATACCACCACTGTTTGATCAAAGTCTTGATCAATCACTAGTTGGAAGAAAAGGGGCATACCTGGGAACGCTTTGTCTATGAAGTCCTAAACCCTCATCTAGTTAAGAAGCCTACGGTCAAATCCCCTACCTCTTGTAGACGTCATCATTTCCTATCCCATGCTAATGAGCTAGCCCAAACCTCTGTCCAAGAAGAAAAGGTTACCAAGTCAGTAAGATTTAGTGAGGGTCCCTCGGTAGAAATACATCCTGATCATTCATCATCTCCTGAGCATGTCCATGAGGATAGAACCACGAAACTCCCATTCTTTTCACCCATACCCGCAAAGTCAATAAGGGCTAATCGCGACTAGTCATTTGACCATATTGTCGTCCAATCCATCGACCAGACTGTTGTTCAGTCCATCAATCAGTCATTCATTGAGCCAATGCACTCGAACAACCGTGATGACCAAGCAAATGACCCTGTCTTTGAGTCCCCTCTCCTTGCATTGGCCAATTTATCATCCAGTTTACATAAATACCCTATCTTGGAGCTTGCCTCTATACATAATGAAGATAAGACCCCTGAGACACACATTACACCTACTGATCTCGAACCACCCCTAAGGGGATCAAGCCCTCAAAAGGACCCTATGTCTCTTGTAGAAGCATCTTCTCCACTCCATCAGACTGTGGACATATTAACCGAAGACATAGCAGAGTTGAGAAGCCAGAACGAGAAGTATGTTGTGATCATCTCTGGGCTTCGTTAAGAGAACAAGGACTTACGTTTTCAGGTGAAGTGTGTGGAAGATTTAAATAAAGCCAAGACAACCTCCAACCTTTCTCTCCGGTTGAAGCATCATACTTTGAAGGAGCAGTTTCATAAGCTTAGAGATAAATCCAATACCTCTTCCAAGTCAAAGGCAACTGCTACCGCAACTCAACCTTCTTCCTTAATTTCTCTTTCCTTTTGCTCAGTGGGACTTGGGATATCTCCGGTTTGGGAGAATGTTGGTGTCCATTTTGTCACCACTTTTGATCATAAAGCACACTCTGATTGGCATCATTTTCACCATTTTTTATATAATAAGTTATTCTTTCCGCCATTCAGACTATCAAACAGATTAGGTATGCATATATTTACACATTACATGAATTTTGGGTAAAAATCGTCATATTGTGATTTATTGATGTTTATTTAATATTTCTTGGCTTGCTTGGAAAATATATTTCATTCCACAGGTTATGGCTCTCAAACGAACCTCCATTCAAACGCATATTCATGGTACAAACAATCAGCCGCATTCAGCCTACCGTTCAAATCCACATTCAACCTGCGAGATCGTTGGTTGAGATATTCTCGGGCCGTTAGAAAGTAAACCGTCACATGGGTTCTGTTTAGAACATGGCCCTTATGGTGCGTGAGCCAGTGTTCTGGAAGATTCCCTCTCCTACACTCTCAGCTCGACAACACATATCTCTTCCCACATCAATGAAGGATCAACGTCTCAACGACCGCGTGAAGGAAACCAACGCCGTGGAACCTGGTAGATGCCTCGTGTGTTGTCATAAAATGTTATGGGGCCATTCCTTGGCCATGTGCTGTCATGTATTGTTAAGCAGAGTCGTTTTGTGGCATTAAGACTGCCTATTATTAGAGCAGTCGACCACTAAAGGGTCGACTTTTGTAATGTACCCACCCTTGGACACAATGCAAGGAAGGGAACATGCTACCAATTTATGGGGATTTTCATAAAACTCAACCCATTCATTAGATGCATACAGTTAAAAACAAATGTGTGCAGATGTAAATCAAACAAATATGCATAGTGGAAATAAACTCATCCACACACATATTTTCATATGCACTAAATATATCAATATCAATGATTAGTTTAAACACTACAAAGGTAAAACACATAGATAGAAAACACTCATCTTTGTTGTGCAATTGTCCCCAACAACTAGCTATGTTGCTAAAACGTTCCACCCAACCATAGGTCTCTGCTCAGACTATATTCTTTCAGCACTCAGAGACCACCCTCGAGCTAGGCATGATATCTACAAGGAAGTTGGGGACTCTCGAGCTCAACTCATCCCAAAGCAATGGATACCCATCTCAACTCCAACATTCATTTACACACAACAACTCAAAACTGGGCATGGATACACATTTCAACAATGGGTTTCATAGGATAGGGTCTATGGGTTTTCCCCAAAACACAGGGACACCAAAAACGGACTCTGGGAAGAGGGAATCAACCCCAGGGACGAAAACCAATTTCTCCCACAGATGTATGAGCCTTTAGTGGGCCAAAACGGCCTCAATAAAACCCCAAATCGTTTCCCCCTTCTTCGCCACTATTAGCCACAACAAAAATACCCTTCCCAACTAGGAAAATGAAGGAAAGCATAGGAAGTCCATGGAGGAAAACGCCCTGGTAGCTCCCAACTCGTGAGAGAGAAAAACTGATGGTTGGATAATGGCTTGGGGGCAATTTCGTGGCTCTTTTCTTACCCAAGAAGCCAAACACGAAATTACAGGAAGGGTGGCTTGCCCATACTCGAATTTGGGAAGCCATACCTCTCCATTCCCCAAGGCATTAACTACCTCAACCAATTCTTGGAGGAATTAAATGATTCGGTACAAAATTTAACATGGGTAGTTGAGGGTTCATGGGTTCTCTCATTGACACTTGGCTTGACTTGATTGGCTCAAGGATTTGAATATTTCCCTCCCAATTTTCTTGTAACATCATGTCCCCATCTCTTGTTGCATTGCATAGCTATTTGTGGGCATTTATATTAAGATGCATATTTACAATTCCCATGGTTCAGTAGCACATGTGTAGCTTAATTTCAAATACTTGCCTCTTCTAGGTCGATCGTTCGAGGCCTTGGCCTTGAGCTCCACGCTAGGAATCATACATAATATGCATACATTATTTACATTATAGCCCAAAATATTACAAGGGTCAAAATGGGGGACATTACATTCCCCTCCCTTTGGAATAACACCGCCCTCGGTGTTCCAATACCTAGGAATACATATACGCTATATACATGTCCAAAATTCACAAAATATGGCTAGTTTGTCCTGCATTTCACCCTTTACTTGGGTTTTCGGGACCAAGTCCTTTGGTAATCACAAAATGCTCTTGCTGGCTTGGACTTTCTAGATCTGCATGAGGGCATTGTTAAAAAACAATCCCTTCCCTTTTTTTACCTTCCAATTGCTCTACAAATCTAGAAACTTTATGGCGGCCACCCTCTTGACGCTCTATTGTTGGGCATTCATGGTGGCAATGATTTCCTCCACATGCCCAACATTTTATTGGCTACTTTACCTTTTCATGCTCAAATTCCTTTAAGTCTTCCGACCTGGAATGTTTTTTAATCGACCGATTGGATGAATGCTTCTTCATGGATCTAGTTTCCTTTCCCTTACTAGTTGCTCCCAGAGTTCTTTTTACCTCTTTTTGCAGATGAATAGAGTCCTACAAAACCTCGTGGTTCATCTCATTCTATTGCCTTTGTAGCTTGAGCATCTCTCCAAGATTCTCTTGGGTCCTGGAAATTGTTTGAAGAATACTTTCATCCAATTCTAATAACCCTCGGTCTGCTGCCATGGTTAATGGGAACAACTGACCACACTTTGCTTACTAGCAACACTTTCTCGTGTCGGCTGCAACCAATTGTTTCAATTTCTTACCTGTGAAATTCATCATGGAAATTCTTTGTTAGGACAAGCATAACATAAACATTAAGAGTAGTCAATTATTTTCCCAATTGACATGGAATGTCCATGCTTTATTCATGGGACTTCCACACTTTCATGCTTTCCAACATACACATGAACTCATCCATGTTCATCCTTTCACAGGAAATTTACTATTTCAGCATTCACAATTCATTTCAAGCAATTAAACACAATCTATTTTCAGCCATGACATGCACTCAACAATATTTTGTTTTATAAATGCATCAATCAAAAGGAAAGAGCAGAGTAGGAGTTTCTCCCTCTTAGTCTTGTTCTATTATGGAGCCACACCATCACTGTGGTTTCATGCTTCCTTAGTCTCTTTCACTTCAATGTGAATGCTTGGCTTTCCTTTCTTGGCTATGACACTTAGTGTCGAGGGTCTGTCTAAGGATTTTCAACTAAGGAACCTTTCTCCATAGTTGCCTACAGAACCTTTGGCTGCTAGGACCCACTCATGTCCACTAGCACCATCTTTCATTACTGCTCATACTGAGCTCTTTAGGATGGTCATATGTCCATCTGCATCCATATGATGCCTTCCTAGTCCTTGCTTCGAACAATAACTACAATCAAACATTGAATCAATTCATATGTTTAGTTTATTTTCATGGGGTTTATATTTAAACAAGAGTTTAGGAAATCATAACCAAATCAGATACACACGTATTTTCATAAGCAAGAATCTGGAAGATAACCAAATACTAATCTGTATTGGATGTCTTCACTTTATTCCATGGGATCCTTGTTTGCTTTAGGAGCCTTGGATTTCCTGTGAACACAATTATGAATGTTGGGCCAGCACATAGGCTACTCCACAATCATTCGAATAGGTAATGCCAGGCCAGTACGCCGACTGGGTTTCATCAATTGTTTAAGGGATATTGGGCCAGTGTACACGCTGCTTTACAATATTAAGTAGTTAATGCCCAACCAATCACTCTCTGGATTTACCAGTAATTTTATAGTTCTTTCAGGGTCTTGCTTTCCTGCAATGACCAAGGTTTCCAACAAAGAAACAATAGTGTATCAGCTTAGCTGTTAGAAGACTTATACCTGAAATATTCATTATTCAAAACAAGACATAAATGAAAATGAATACTTATCTGTATTGTGCGTTTCCCCTTTGGTCCACAGGGTCCTGCTTTGCTTTGCAAGCCTTAGAATCGCCTATGGACTTGGATGTAGTTAATGATTAACCAGTACACCTTCACACCGACTGGATTTACCAAGCATTTGGTGGTGCCCAACCAGTCCCATACCTAGTTGGCCCTATCCAGTGTTGAGCTAGCACATTCGTCTGGGTCATCGACTAATGGAAGGAAACTACGCCACCAACCATTATAGGTCAAGGCTCTACTATGGAGCCATAGGCATCTCAGGGTTTTCAGTCAGTCTCAGCACCCCCTCTTACTGCTGACCCAATAGAGATTTTATGCCTTCACCAATGTCACCACACCTTCTCGCACCACAACCCTTCGCACACACATCATCTCTTCATTCATACAAGGACGCCACTCCTTTTCTTGTGCAAATCGGTCATTCCTTTTTAGGAACTTTATAGGTGACTTTCTTGACTGCAGGTTAGCATGGCCCCACTCACACAAGGATGACACCCCCTTTTCACTACACAAATCCTTGGGTCTGCCATCCCTTCTAGAATTATTTAGTGTGACCATAGAAAGGTTGCCAATTCCTATACAGTCCTTCTGCGTACCCTTCTTCACTTTGCCTCTTAATGTGTAGTATCAATTGGCATCTGTGTAGGCTAACAACACAAGAAGGATAAGCAGGCTTATCAGTATTGCTTCTCAAAATTGTAACTGCATTCCATACATTCACTATCAAGTATTGAAACACCAAGAATGCGTCCATTCCCTTAGGGTGTAGTCAATATTGACAACCCTATCATGACTCGGCACCAGAAAGGTGTGCACCCCCTTTCTAATGTGAGCCATGTAGGCCCTAATCATACTCAAGCAGTCTGAAATGATATCAATAAAATAGAGCATGATTGCATATTAACCCTAATAATTTAGATATGCATGTTCTTATCTAGGGTCACAGAATACTCATTCATTTTGCAGATGTATCTTTTCTTCATTTGCGAAGAATGGGGGCTCCCTTCTCTGAGTCAATAGTTCTTTGGTTTGCCACCCCAATATTTCCACGTTCCATAATCCACACATGCCTTCTTGGCGTAGCTTTACTATCTCACTCTCATGGTTTTCCAACATACATCTCAGCTGAGATGTCATTCTTAAAATATGCAATGGTGTTTCACCCGAAACCCATTTCCAAAGCATGGGGTCCTTCCCATGGAGTTTGGATTTTGCAGGTCATCACACATGGTATTCCTGCAATGTGTCTTCCTGGCACATTTATCAAATAGCCAAACAGTCAGTAACATTTAACAATAAAATTCAAATTTGACTTCCCTAATCATTCAATGGCATTAATAATTAAATTAAAGTATGAATTTGCAATTCTGTCCTCTATAGGAATTGATTTGCTTAGCCATGAGTCTGTTCTCATATCGTTTGGTGCTTGCTCATGGTAGATTCCATCTTCACCATGGACTTACCCACATTTGCCATGCCCAAAACAATCTACCTAAAATCTGAAACTTCAATCAGCCAAACGCTTTGTAAGTCTCTTTTGCATATAATATTTCATTGCTACCACAGTCACAGAAGCATTTTCAGAATTATAACACTCCATAATTCAAACATTTCCGGTTGTTAACCTCTTTGTTGGAGAGAACTTCCGCAGCATTTAGGAAGCTGCTAACTTTGGGAAGGATAACTAATTTTGGAGAGAAAGTACCAATTTTGGCGGTAAGACAAAGATATCGCCGTAGCGCAAATCCCGGCGGGAATCACGGCGATAGGTACAGAAAAGTCAAGCATGTGGTACAAAGAAGAGGCCGAAGGGAGAGCTCAACCACCGCAATAAAGGCGCCGGAGATGAAGAGAGGGTTCAGCTACCCTCATTAAAGAAGAAGGACTACAGTCAGCGTTGCTTGAACCAAGAAGAAGCGACGGGCCGATGCATTAAAGACTAAGGACTGCAGGAAGCGGCGACGAGAGAGAAGGCGGCCATGGAAGTACAGCCAGTTGACTGTAAGTGGTTAGAGTTGAGTCACTGTTGGGATAAGGCCCACAGTTTTGTAACTGCGATGAGACCTTCGGGCCATCTATATATAGTAGTCTTTTTATATGATAAGGGGTTGGCCACATAGTGATAGAGACATCAGGTAGAGGTTAGTCAAGCCTTTTGTGGTTGCAGAGTCTGGACATCCCTGAGAGAATACAAGGGCCAACCTGTTGAGAGATAGTGCGATCCGCAGGGATTGTGAGAGAAAGAGAGTGCATTGTAAAAGGCAGGAAGAGAAAGAGGTCTATAGAGAAGGGCTCCCACTGAGGTGGAGTTTCCCAGAAGACCCTTGTTGTAAAGAGTGGAACGGAACTGTGTTTATTCTTCAGAGTTGTAAACAAGAACCGTAGTTCCCCTGGGCGTAGTTCTCGCCCTGGGAGTAACAACGTGCTTATTTAAGTAGCACTATTGTATTTGTGTAGCTACTGCTCTCACTCACTTGTCTGTGTTATATATGAATGCTTCAGTCTGTTATAAGTAATGTACATGGTCGTCAGTTTAACTTCTGAATGATGTATAATAATTGCGATAATCATAGCTACCCGCATAGCAACTAGATAGTTGTTAACAGAGGATGATGTGCGAGTAGGAACTGAATGTAAGTCATGAATGGTCTACTTAGACACTGCGCAAAGTGATATTCTACTTAGTTACGTTGTTGCGAGATATCAAGGGTCAAGTTCATTAGCGAGGGTTAGGCTTGGAGACTGAATGTTGTAGCTAACTGCAGTACCAGGATAAGGATAGCGGAGACCACTTATTAATCCAGGAAGCGGTCAAGATTCACTTACCGCAGGAACTAGAAGGGGAAGATATCGCGCCTACGATATCTTAGGTATCGCTAGACGGTCTCACGTAGGGGGAGGACTTATCGCACCCCCTGCGTAATGCGATAAGACAGAGGCGTAGCCGGAGTAATGGAATGAGATAGACAGCTCCAGTCAAAGGGATTAAGGTGGATTTAAGCACCCTGGATGCCTCGGAACTTGGCTGAGGACACTTGAGTCTTCTGCCTCCCATTAGAATCACTTCGGGTGAGACTTCAGGTTGCCTCTGCGACCTGTTGCCGAAAGGGCCAGTGAGCTAAGGGTTCTGTTGGTCTAAGAGATTACCGCAAGCCCGGGTCTGCTAGAAAGGATAGAGAGAAGACCAACAAATGGTTCCGTTGCCGGTTTGAACACATTGAGCTGATGTTCTGTTGGCATCCTACCAAGCAAGAACTTAACCAGTGGGTTGAGTCAAAAGAAAGAGAGTTTGCTGCAAAAGAAAACAAGAATCCTAGACTGAGCACTGAGGCTTGGCTACAGAAGCACATTTTTACAGATCTCCATGAGATATTCTTCGTAACTTATGCTATTGAGTTATATGGTTGGTTATCAAAGCTTGTTGACAACAGCGGTGTCAAGAAGAATCGAGAAGTTGTCTGGACAGCAGAGCTGATTCAGACCTTGAAAGGTGTCGATAACCCCATCTCACGCGCAGTAGACTTCTGGCTTGCGAGTCTGCTGGAAGGCTTCATCACAGAGTTCGCGGTTGATCAGAGAAAGAGTTTCAGCGCAGCAGAACGGTACTTCTTCAAGGGTTATCGCGGTAAGTACCTAAATTCTCTAAGTCTGTCCATTAAGCAATTACTATATGAAAAAGGAGTACTGGATATACTCTCAGATGAATAGTAGCATGATATTGTAATGTCAGTAGACTCTGAAAGTGATTACGAGTATCTTGGACATACACGTAGTGGTAAAAGATATAGAGTCAACGATTCATCTTCTTCTGAAGAAGACAGCTCAGATCACCCGAGACAGCAGAGTCAGAACCCTAGGACTCCTCAAAAGCCAGTCGGAACTCAGAATAATCCCGCAGGAACCCCGTCCAGTAGCTCTTACACAGCGAATACTGCCGCTACACCCTCCACATCTACACAACCGACTGGTAATCATACAGCAAACCAGAACCCACCATCTAGAAACAGAATGGGAGATGATATGAAGCTACCAACATTTAAAGGTACAGGGTCGGAGGACCCTGAGCAACACTGGTTCTTATGCGAAGCCATATGGACCATTAAGCAAATACAAGATGATAATGTCAAGCTTGTCCAGCTGGCCACCACATTTAGAGAAAGAGCATTAACTTGGTATATGAAGTATACCACTGGCCATAACAGAACGCTTGCACAGGTTAGAACTGCTATGATTAAAGAGTTTAAAAAACCTAAATCCGAGTCACAGTGCATAGCAGAACTTAAAGATATTAAACAATTGCCTACGGAAACGGTTTGGGATTTTGACCAGAGGTTCAAGACCCTCATTGATCAGGTAAGCTTTGAGCTTGCGCCTCAACAGCATAAAGAATGGTTTATCGCAGCAATATTACCACACATCAGACTTCCGCTAATGCAACAGAAATTAAATACACAAGATGAAGCATTAGAAATGGCAATGAAACTAGAGGCTTCACCTCTAGCAGAAACTAGCACCGGTATCACTAATCTGCAGAATCAGCTAGCTAACCTCACCTTACAGCTGCATGAAATTAAGAAAGGAAAGGAGGTTGCGCATGAAATTTGGTGTACTAAGTGCAAAGCGCAGGGACACAGTAAGGATAACTGCCCTGTCTTTGCTGACTATATCGCCAGTGGAGCTCCTAACCCGTTGATGCAGAACCAGGGGCCATGGTACGAGATTTGTAGAACCAGAGGACACAGTCCTCAGGAATGCCCTCTCCTTCAGAAATATGTGCAGACACCAAAGAACCTATATTGCAACTTCTGTAAATCTGTGGGACATGACGAAAACAACTGTAGAGCTTATGAGTTAATGATAGAAAGGAAGCATGACCTTTACAGAGTTCAGTCAGAAGCATCCGGACCAGCAGTACGTGCACAAACTGATCCGAATCAGGGAGGCCGTGGAGGAAATTTCAGAGGCCGAGGACGCGGAGGAGGCTATGAATCTGGCCGTGGCCGTGGAACTATCACCTGTTATAACTGTGGAGGCACAGGACATTACGCTAGAGACTGTCAGAACCCTACTACAACGTGCAAGTATTGTAAATCTTATGATCACATAATAGAGGAATGTCCCATACTGATAGCTAAGATCAAGGACGCCAAGCCAGCAACCAATCAGACTATCCAGTTTATCGCTGCTGAGCAGAACGAAACCGAACCACGGGTCAATATTGTAACTCGCAGTGGTCTCTCCACAAGCAACATATCGCAGGACGTGGAAAAAACGACAGGAACGCAGTGGGTGCGCAAAGCTCCAGGAAAACCTATCCCACTTGATCTACAGAAGAATAAGGAGGCATTTCAACAAACTAAGACTTCCTTTGCTGAACAGACACCGCCCAGATCACTATTATTACCATCTCAGGGTATACCACGGAAACCACCGCAGGATGTTAGTACTACGCAGATACCACAGGCTAGCACATCTGGAAGATGCGACGAAGAGGAATTGACCGGGAGTGTACAGTCCTTCTTGCAGAGTTGTTTGAAACTTCTAAGAAACGGGAAAGCTGTAGAGGAACTTCAGAAAGTTATTGACCAATGTCAACAGAGCCCTTCTGTGAGCAATACACAGCGCACCATTCACCATATAATGGGCCATACAAGGACAGGAAGAGAGATGAGACTCACAGCGCAGATCGGACTATTTGAAATGGATGAGGTTATCCTAGACTTAGGATCAGAAGTAAATGTCTTGACTAAGCAGACATGGGAACAGATGGGAAGTCCAAAACTAAGCAGGTCCCCTATCCATCTTAGACTAGCTAATCAGCAGAGAATATCACCGATGGGTCGCTTATCGCATGTCCCAGTGGACATCGACGGAGTTCACACATATGCCGATTTTGAGATCATAGAAATTATTGGTGACACCAAACCCTATCCAGCTCTATTAGGTATTGATTGGGCTTTTGATAACAAGGCTATTATCAACTTAAAGAAAAGGCAGATGACATTTGAAGATGCTCAAGTCCGGGTTATCGCACCATTAGACCCTTTACAGGGTCCTCGCTACATTGAGCCAATCAAAGCAGAAGAGGAGGTGCATAACATGGAAAATTTGTACCAAATGACTTCTAATCAGACAGATTACATTGACCCTACAGCTGATGGACATATCAGCTGGAGATGTGATAGCTCCTGCACATTAGATTCAGATGTTGGCTTAGAGAATTGGCAAAATAGACTCCACGAAGTCTCTATTCGCAGATGCGCATTCATGACTAAATCACTGCGATGGATTGGGACTGAAAACAGGTATATTCCAACTTTTGATGGATTAGCAGACGTCAATGATTTTTTGCAGTAGTTTGAACAAGAGATTCCTCAAGAGCAGAGGATGGAGGTTTTTGACCTTGCAGTTCGAGCCACACCTGCAAGATGGTGGTACACACACAAGTAACATATCGCATCATGGTATGATTGTAAGAGATTGATGCGCATTAGATTCTCTAAAGAAAGAGACTGTACACAGCGGAAATACACAGGGGAGAGTGATCCCAGAGCACACATTATGAACTGTGAACAGAGTTGGCTAGAAATTCCAGCAGAAGAATGGGTTCATTTGTTTATCCACACACTGGATACAGTTCCACGGAACTGGTATACAGAAACAGAGCTAAGAAAAGGAACTATCTCATGGCCTATTATGATTGAAAACTTTTTGGTCACGTTCAGTTTTGAATCTGAGCATCCAAGCATTGATCGGGCCTTGAAGATCATAAAGACTAAAATATTTGAGGATTGCCCATCACCAGCGGCTTCGCAACCCGAGTGGGCTATTCAGATGGAACATTCACTGGAATGTTACAACTGCGCACAAGATTCAAGCGATGAGGATGAAGATCCTCGCAGTATCAATATCGCAGAAACAGAAGGTACGCGTGAAGTTGAAGGTCCACACTTAGAAATCCCAGCTGTAACAGAACCAATCAAGATTAGAAAGAGCAATATTGGCACAGAAACAGACCCTAAGTTTGCCTCTATTGGAGATTATTGGGATGATGAGACAATTGGCCAAATCACAGACCTATTACACGAGTATCAGGACCTATTTCCTACCAACTTTACAGAAATGAAGGGAATAGTGGGTGACTTAGGAGTCATGAGAATACCGCTTAAGAAGGATGCTAGGCCAGTTAAGCAACGTCCATACAGGTTGAACCCGCGGTATAAAGCAAAAGTAAAAGATGAAATAGATAAGATGCTAGCAGCAGGCATCATTGAACCTGTTGAAGAAAGTGAGTGGGTTAGTCCCATGGTAGTACAAGAAAAGAAAACAAAAGGAGACATCAGGATCTGTGTCGACTTGCGCAAACTGAATGATGCATCGCTGCATGACCCATTTCCGACACCATTCACTGATGAAGTCTTAGACAATGTTGGAGGACAAGAAATCTATTCATTTACTGATGGCTTTTCAGGCTATCACCAGATAAGAATCCATCCAGACGACAGGCACAAGACCACATTTGCGACAGAATGGGGCTCCTTTCAGTATACGGTAATGCCCTTTGGTCTTAAGAACGCCCCAGCAATTTTTTCTAGAGTAGTTGTTGCTGTCTTTAAGGAATACATCCATCAATTTTTAGAAGTTTATTTTGATGATTGGACTGTATTTGGACTAGTCAAGAAGCACATAGGAAACCTGCGATTAATGTTTGAAAAATGTAGACAGCACCAGATTTCCCTTAACTTAAAAAAATGTATATTTTGTGCGCCTTTTGGTACGTTGTTGGGTCACATTGTGTGCAGACAAGGCTTGATGGTAGATCCCGCGAAGATCGCCATCATTGTCAATTTACCAGCACCTAACTCAGTAAAGCAGCTGAGAACTACACTTGGTCATACCGGGTATTACAGAAAGTTTATCAAAGGTTATGCCAAGATTACCGCACCAATGGAGAAATTATTGAAGAAGGATATCAAATTTCAGTGGAATGAGGAATGTCAGAAGAGTCTTGACGCTCTAAAAGAAAAAATGGTTACAGCACCTATTCTGGTCTTTCCAGATTGGAACAAGCCTTTTCATGTTCATGTGGATGCATCTGGCATCGCACTGGGCATTATTCTCACGCAACCAGGCGAAGGGGGTATTGACCACCCTATCGCATATTCGAGCAGGAGACTATCGACAGCTGAGAAGAATTACACCACCACAGAGAGAGAAGGGTTAGCAATGGTGTATGCTTTACAGAAATTTCGGCACTATCTGTTGGGTGCCCCGTTCAAGATGTTCACCGACCATTCTGCATTAAAGTACTTGGTCAATAAGCCAGTGTTAGGGGGAAGAATATGCAGATGGCTATTGTTGTTCCAGGAATATGATTTCGAAATCATTGTTAAGCCAGGAAGACTAAATGCAGGACCTGATCACCTGTCAAGGCTAGACTCAGGTGAAGAACCAAGTAATTTAGAGGACAACTTGCCTGATGCGCAATTGTTCTCCATTCAGGTCGCAGATGAATATTATGGAGACATAATTCAATTCCTTACTACAGGGTGGGCACCACCTGAGTTTACCAAGCAACAAAAGAAACAATTAGTGGTGAAAGCAGCAGACTTCACCCTGATTGCAGGACACCTCTATAAGTTAGGACCAGATGAAATCTTGTGCAGATGCGTTATGCCCCACGAGAAACAGACCATTCTTAAGGAAGCACATTCGGGCATCGCAGGAGGCCATTTCGCAGGGAAGCCTACCGCTCAGAAGATCCTAGCAGCCGGACTATGGTGGCCTACATTACATAAAGACAGTAAAGAGTTTTGCAGATAAAGAGTTTCGGAAAAAACTCATCCATCTCTTCCGACTTGTTTCGGAAAAAACTTGCCAACTTTTTCCGCCATTTCGGCAAAAACTCACCAACTTTTTCCACCGTTTTGGAAAAAACTCGCCAACTTTTTCCGCTGTTTCGGCAAAAACTCGCCAACTTTTTCCGAATTTTCGGCAAAAACTTGCCAAATTTTTCCGCCAAAATTTTCCTTCCTTTTTCGGCGAACTAACTGATTTTTTGCCGAATCGTTGCGGAGCAACTCGCCAAGTTTCTCCGCCAACTTAGGCGCAAAATTTCCAGTTCTAGCCGGCAACTTCGACTCAACTTAGTGAGGTTCGCCGAAACACATCGGCTCAACTCCACAAGACTTGCCGAAACAGTTAGGCAAAACACTTAGAAATTTTTTGAAAATTTTTGAAATTTTGAAACTTTTCTTAATGGTCTGTGCTGGGTAGGAAGCATACTTACCTCTACAACTGTGATAGGTAGCTCATGAATGGCCAATGCTACAACTAGCAGCTCTGATACCAAATGTAATGTACCCACCCTTGGACCCAATGCAAGGAAGGGAACATGCTACCAATCTATAGGGATTTTCATAAAACTCAACACATTCATTAGATGCATACAGTTAAAAACAAATTTGTGCAGATGTAAATCAAACAAATATGCACAACGGAAATAAACTCATCCACACACATATTTTCATATGCACTTAATATATCAATATCAGTAATTAATTTAAACACTGCAGAGGTAAAACACATAGATAGAAAACACTCATCTTTGTTGTACAATTGTCCCCAACAACTAGCTAAGTCGCTGCAACATTCCACCCAACCATAGGTCTCTGCTCAGCCTATATTCTTTCAGCACTCAGAGACCACCCCCAAGCTGGGCATGATATCTACAAGGAAGTTGGGGACTCTCGAGCTCAACTCAGCCCAAAGCAATGGATACCCATTTCAACCCCAACATTCATTTACACACAGCAACTCAAAACTGGGCATGGATACACATTTCAACAATGGGTTTCACAGGATAGGGTCTATGGGTTTTCCCCAAAATGTAGACACACCAAAAATGGACTATGGGAAGAGGGAATCAACCCCAGGGAAGAAAACCGATTTCTCCCACAGATGTATGAGCCTTCAGTGGGCCAAAACGTCCTCAATAAAACCCCAAATTGTTTCCCCCTTCTTCGCCACTATTAGCCACAACAAAAATGCCCTTCCCAACTAGGAAAATGAAGGAAAGCATAGGAATTCCATGGAGGAAAATGCCCTGGTAGCTCCCAACTCGTGAGAGAGCAAAACTAATGGTTGGATAATGGCTTGGGGGAAATTTCATGGCTCTTTTCTTACCCAAGAAGCCAAACACGAAATTCTAGGAAGGGTGGCTTGCCCATACTCGAATTTGGACATCCATATCTCACCATTCCCCAAGGCATTAACTACCTCAACCAATTCATGGAGGAATTAAATGATTGGGTGCAAAAGTCAGCATGGGTAGTTGAGGGTTCATGGGTTCTCTCATTGACACTTGGCTTGACTTGATTGGCTCAAGGGTTTGAATATTTCCCTCCCAATTTCCTTGTAACATCATGCCCCCATCTCTTGTTGCAATGCATAGCTAGTTGTGGGCATTTATATTAAGATGCATATTTACAATTCCCATGGTTCAGTAGCACATGGGTAGCATAATTTCAAATACTTGCCTCTTCTAGGTCAATCGTTCACTAGCGGGGCCTTAGCCTTGAGCTCCACGCTAGGAATCATACATAATATGTATACATTATTTACATTATAGCCCAAAATATTACAAGGGTCAAAATGGGGGACATTACAACTTTCTCCCCCATTTGTGACTCTATATATATAGACGTCTTTGTGACTGAGATGAGTTAGTTTTTTTAGTCCTTTTAGTCTCTTAGTTTCTAGTTTTTCAACTGCAAGTAGACATTGCAACACTGTAACTCTATTTTAAATTAATATACCACAGTTCTAGTTTTATGAGAGCTCAGTAGCGTGCATGGTGATTGATTGATTAAGGCGCAGCCTTTGATTGCTGAGAATGACCCCTCAACAACTAGTGGTCTTCCATCTGTGTATATAATTTTTCTTTGTCTTCTGCAGATAAGTTGTGTTATTTGTTTAATTTATGTCTTCATTTTGTATATGATTTCTTTGTCTTGTAATCTATATGTTGTTTTACCACTTATGTAAATGATACCTCTATTTTATGATCTGTATGTTTAATTTGTTGTTCATGTTAATGATATTTCTAGAATGTAATTAGTGACCGGTCATGCTTAGTTTGCTTAGTCATGTTTAGTTTGTTGATTTTGCTTAAATTGTTTAGTTGCTTAGTTTGCTCTTAGTCCTGTTATTTACAAGTACCTAGAATTTAGTTAGCTTCGCATTCCAAGTTCAGTCGTAGTTAGATTTAGTTCTGTTAGTTTCTTTCCTGTAGTTGTAGGTTAGTTTTGTTTATATCTATTTTTTTCTTCTTATGCCATAGAAATAGTTCATTCCTTAGACAATGATTAGAATAGGTTACTTCTTGTTATCTTAGCTCCTAAACACTCTATGCATTGCTTCCTTGCACTGTAGGTTCATATGAACCAGTTAGCTGACATTAAGATCATCCAAACCGCTTCTTTCCTAAGTTTAAATCGTTTTCCTCCATCAGGATTGTCATTCGGACTATCATACGGATAGCCATCCGGATCGTCATACGGACCTTAATAATTTATGCATTGTTTTTATACTTATTTAGAATCCAGTTTCTTAGGTCTTTGAACTGTGATATTTCTTGCTTTTAATTAGCCTCCTTAGATATAATTAAAATTTTATTTTACACCACTTAGAGTTTTAATTAAAGTTTGTCATCATCCTTAGTTTCCATTCTATCTTTCCTTAACCTTGCTTTAGTTTCTTTACAAGTTATGTTTCTCTTATGTTTGGTTCATTAATGCTTTACTGTTACAGAATTTATCAGTTTCATTCTTAGTGTAGTTTATCATATATCGTTAAAATTAATATCAGATTAGGTTTAATAATTTCATTCTCCAAGTTATCTTAATTTTGATAGTTCTTCATTAAGCATAGGATTAGTTTTCCCATTCGTACCAATAAAGAAGATGTTCATAGAATAGGATTTGGTTCAGAAGTAAAACATCTTTATCAAGTTTTCTACTTGTTTCTAAATAAATATCTTTTATCAAGTTTTATACTTACTTCTCAATTAAATTCAATTTCAAGTAAATATCTTTATTAAGTTTTCTACTTGCTTCTAGACTTCATTAGTTCCAAGTCAATTGCTTACGGATAGAAGATAGGTCATAATGTTTAAAGTTAATTGTAGTTGGACAATATTTAGTTTGCATTTATTTGTATAAGTTAAACTAGATTTAGTTCCATTTTGTTTCCTTGTCACATTTGAAAGCCACTTTGATACATTTGCTCCTATTCCCATTGCATTTGATACACTTCCTCAGAATCCCCAAGGAGAATGGAATTAAATAGTTTAGTGTAGTTTTGAAGTATTAATTGAATGCATGAATAGTTGTTGAATTCCCTAAGTAGTTTGTAGTTTTGTTTTAAGTCAAGTAGTTTTCATTTTCATAAAAAGTAGTTTGATTTTTTATTAGTATTTGTTCTTTTCAGTTATTGTCCATAGAATAGAGTAGTATAGCTTGATACTATTTTGATCCGTTGGTTTAATTAGTTCCTTCGTTGATTTTCTGAATTTTGACTCGGTTTTTCATTTCAAAAGATCTTCCGGTCTTTTCTTTATTAAAAATTTTTAAGGTATGCCGAGCCGAAACTTAGGTTCCATTCTACCTCAGCATATACTATTCCACAACTCTAAGATTACCAACCCTGGTCGATAATTAAATATTTTGGTGATTCTTTAAGACAATAAATACACCTCAATAATCTACTACGATGGAGATCAATGACCATGAGCGCACTTCACGAAAATAAGAGGGAGTGTTTAGCTCGGGAGGAATTTAGAAATCCGATCAATGGGAGAAAGGACACATATACGACCATGAAATACTTAGGTGATTTGACATGCGCGGGGAATTGACAGTTCCAAATCTGTGAACTTTTGGTAGGGACCGCAGGTTTAGACGACACAGATCTGGCATATTTGAGATCTACGGTGGAAGATTTTTTCACTGATTGAACTAGCGCGGATGACCAACAATCCAAGATTTGCGAAGCACAGTAGGGAGCACATCTTTGGATGGTCTGTATGCGAATGAGATCAAGATCGATGGTGCTGGGTCGATCATGGAGATGGACGGTTGAAAAGCACCTCTGCTGCGAACAAATAATAGCCCAAGGGAAAGAAACCACATCATAGTCATCATATGCTTTTCACTAAACATGAAATTCTGGTTAAATCTGTTTAATGCTAACCCATATCTGAGTCATCATTCTCGCTCATTTGGAGAGTCCAGTCAGATGATCATGCCACAATGATTACTTGTGGTTACCATCATTATCACAGTCGTTATAAATGGGCTCCCAAAGTTTACTATTCGCATCAGTGTTTGAAAAGGTGGTAGGCTCAACATCCCAGATATATTTAATTTGAGATCCGGTCATGGAAACGGATCAAGGAGACAAAGTAATTTTTGTACCTGAGCAGGTGTGGTCCGATGTGGAGGATAATCACGTTCCTTCATACCCTGTAAAATTCGACCACATAGAGGAGAGTACTGCCAACAAACCCACGGAGCACAGAGGTCGATAGGTGTGTAAGAAAACTCGGTTAAGGAAAAAGAGAGAGGCCTGAAAGGTTGAACAGTGCACCCAACAAACCATGGAGATTCTCAAAGATTTTGTTGTTCCCATTGAGGAAGTGGCGCCAACTCCTTCCACAGAAAAAGAACAGGTGGTCGATTCCCTGAAGGTGGAAGATTTCTTCGACCCACAAGGCCATGTAATAGCTCAGACGTAGAGTGGCAGTCTGTTTTATGATATTTTGCATCTCGTCGTATCAATCTGTTTCAGACTCTTTTTGAATATGTAATATTCTTATACTTTGGGACCACTTAAGACCTGCCAGTTGCTTAGGAGTTGTTGTAGTTAGTAATGGTACAATGACACATGTAAAATAAGGTAGGCATGTCTGTCAGTACTCATTTATGTTCTCAGAGATAGTGGACTAGGCTGAGTAGGTGTCAATGCGGCTGTAACTGTGTTCTGTTAGATAATTCGAGCCTGGGGGCCTATATATTTCCATGTAATAGACTAAGGGGTTGAAACTTGTTGAAACCTGTTGGAACCTGTGAGGTTTTTGTGTTGTGTATTTTCCAATGTCCCTTTAATAAAATTGGCAGAGACGAGCAAGCAATTTTCAAGCAGAGATTCCTATGTTATTTGATTTGCAATCTGTACCTTCTTCTTCTTCATGTGAATGTTTCCTTGTTATCTACTTCATAATGTTTTCTTTCATGTTTGGATAAGTGTATATTGAGGCATAATTCATATTTGTTATGCTCTGTTTCTTTGATTCCAAGCATCCACAAACCAATTTCTACTAAAGTTAATGCAAAATTCATTTAATAATGCTCTATATTGATGGACTGTTATTATTTTCTTTCTTATCACCAGACAAACAACTCTTTGATTGTAAATGAGTAGCTACCCTGCCTCTGTTATAAATTATTTGAAAAGCATTGCCACTTTATCATCATAAGTGTTTTGACTCCATTGCCCAATGAATATTCACCTTGTTTCAACCAAACAACAAATCTGTTTTTAATTCTATTTCATATATCTGGCCCTGAAAAACAATTGATGAGAGATCCCTCTCTCGAAATATAGAAGCCAGCTAGCTTTCCTAAAGCTTGGTTTTGTGTGTTACCTTGAAGATCCCTTTCCACAACCTTAGGGTCAATTTGAGTGCTAAAACCAATGAGTTGGGACAACTCAGTGAATATGGTAGTGCTTGGACCAGAAATGATTGAGGAAATGGAGCAAGAGATTGTGAAGATCAAGCAAAATTTGAAGGCAACACAGGATAGGAAAAAAAGTTATGCAGATCTAAAAACAATGCATAAGGAATTCCAGATTGGGGATCATGTCTACTTGAGAGTGAAACCAACAAAGAGTTCCATGAAGTTGGGAAGTTGTGCCAAGTTGGCACCAAGATATTGTGGACTGTTTGAAGTCCTTGATAGGATATGGCCAGTTTCATATAGGATTTCATTACCTGGTAACATGAAAGCTCACAATGTTTTCCATGTATCTTTGCTTAAGAAATATGTACATGATCCTAATCATATCATTGATTGGCATGTGATACAGGTGGAACCAGATGGAGAGTTAGAGGTGGAGCCTATATGCATCCTTGATAGGAAGGTTACCTTACTCTGGAACTGGTCCATAGGGTAGGTAAAGGTGCAATGAAGGAACCTTATCCCAGAAGAGGCCACGTGGGAGCTGGAGGATGCCATGAAAGATGCATTCCCATTTTTGTTCATTTTTTAGAACACTGAGGACGGTGTTATTTTAAGGGAGAGGGAGTTGTAATACTCCATTTTTCCCTTGATGTTTATTGGCTTCAATGTAAACACTGTGTATATGCAGTGTGTGTGTATTCTCCCTAGTGTGGAGCTCAAGGCCAAGGCCCCACTAGTGGATGTTTAAATTTATTGCATAGGCAAGTATTTGACAGTTTGATTATTCATGTATTGTTAAGCCATGAATAAATGTAAATGATGTAATTATTTATTAATGAATAAAATAACCAAGAAGCTGGATAAGGGGGCAAATAATGAGAAGCGGCCACGTGTATCCACTAGAGAGAGGTGAAGGGGGGGTTATGGTATTGGTACCCATGTTGCCACATGTCTGACTGTGAACCCTTTTGACCCCCTTGCTGACATTAATTCAATTGCAGAGGGTGGTTGAGAACCCTGTTGCTGAAGCTGATGGAGTATGGAGCATGCCTACGATTTCATATGGTAGGGCATGGTTTTGATTGCTTATCCTGGAAGACACTCAATCGCCAGTGGAAACTCGCAGAACTTGTTTGACTACCCATTTGTGGTGGGGAACATTCATTGATGCATTCATGACTCGCCATAAATGATCCATCCATTCATCGAGAGAGAACTGGTAGATACATCCCTACATACGCAGACCCGCAGAGCCAGCCGTGAGGAATCCTAAAGATAATCGTGTTTTCCTGTGTAATAGAAAATACCATAGGAAGTGTGTGAGCGGACCGATCCTACTCATGATAGAGTGATAAGATCCTATGAGGAGTCACAAATCTTGAACAATGTAGAGGAAACCATGAGGACCCGGGATTGGATAACAGAGAGTACATTGCAGAATAGATCCCTGCTCACAAGTCTAAAAGGAGTCAGCTTGTTGAACTGCGCAACAGGTTGGGTTGCTTGATAAACCCAATGAAGGCTGAAATCCCATAGAACTAGTGACTGGACCTTTCTATGCCCATCTTGAATAGAATTGGAAGGGAAGAGGCCTTGAGGGACTGTGAAGCATAGAAGAGGGTCTTCCTTGTGTTGGGTGCGGTAGGTAATGTAGGTGCCAGGTCTGCTGAGTGTTGATATGCTTGCAGCTTTGTGGTTGAGCTCACTGGCTTAGCAATGCCTTCCTTGTTATCCCTGTATGCCTGATAAACCCACAATAGGTTGGCTTAGCATGATTAGCTTGCTTGATATGCTTGATAAACCCAACTGTATGCTGGCTTGGCATGACTTTGTTGTTTGGTATGCTTGATAAACCCAAATGAAAGTTGTCTTATTATGATTAGAATATCCCTATATGCTTGAAAAACACACTGTAGGTTGGCTTAGCATGGGAGATTCCCTGGAATGATTGATAAACCCAACTATATATTGGCTTAGAATTGGGATGGAACCTTGACTGTGAGAGAACTTGATATCCCTTTTTAGTGGATACACAACCCAGCTCGGGGGTGATCTCTCAGCTGAAAGACTACAGGCTGGACAAATATCTAAAGTTGGTTGGAACATTGCTCTCACTTAGCCAGTTGCTTGGCAGCTTCAGAAAGTTAAAAGATAAGTACTTCTTTTTTACGACGAATGATGATGTTCCATTGTTATAATCAGGAATATTTTAAAAACCCCCCCAAAATTTATATGTATAAAAAATGGGTGAATCTCCCCGATATATAGGAAAACTTGAAGGCGTTTTTATCAGTAATATAATATGTATATATAATTTTTTGGCGAATCTTTCATTTCATTATATAATTCTGTAAAATATTGGTGAATCTTTCACTAATTATAAGATATTGTAAAATCTTGTCAAATATTTCACTTAATTATAAAAAAAATGTAAAAACTTGCAAATCTTTCACTAGTTTATAAAATATAGTAAAAATTTGGCGAATCTTTTGCCAATAAGACTCAAGCTTTTGATTATGTAGATTACTAAGGTAGTGAAACAAAAGAACATACACTAGATCTCAACTCTGGACTATCTCAACTCCTATACTCTCGAATGAACAAGTGTATGAATGAGGAGAGGATGGATTTATTTATACATTTCACAAGCAGTATTTGATCACTCACAACTAGAAGGTGTCAACAAAACAAAATTGCACTAACTAGATTCAGGGAAAGTAGGGACTCTACTTGTTATCGCGTCCCTTAATTGTCCAATGGACATGTGGGGTCATGAATCTTGACAGGCCAACAAACTGATAGAATTAAGTGAATATCCTAGTAGCAGGCCACTTCCTTTATATAGAGAGATAGTTCTTGGACCAATTCCAAGATTCCAACCAATATTCTCACCAAAATTTCTTCTCTTTGGTGTCAAATGGTAGGAGAGTTGCATAATTATCAGTGAATACTTAAAATGGCTCAATCCACACAAATTTTCCTCGGCAAGTGATAACTTCGCCCATCACTGTTTTAAATGTCCCAACACTATAAAAGCATCCATAAATTGATAAATAACAACCCACACACTTCTAAATTCACCCAGTGATGAGAATAACGCCCCATGCACTTCTAAATTCACATAGTTATGAGAAAAACGCCCTAGACACTTCAATACTTTCCCTAGGCACTTCGAAATTCTCCCAAAGATGATCAAAATGCCCTAAGCACTTCAATATTTTCCCAGCCACTTCTAAATTCTCCCAAGGATGATAAGAACTCCCCATGCACTTCAAAATTCCCTAGAGGTACTTTAATACTTACCTCATGCACTTCTAAATTGACCTAATGATGATAGAAATGCACCATGCACTTCAATACTTGCCTCAGCCACTTCAAAATTCTCCCAACGATCATAAAAACACTCAGACACTTCAATATTTTCTACAGGCACTTCAAAATTCTCCCAACAAAGATAAAAACGCCCCCATCCACTTTTATGATTTCCCAAGCACTTCATTTATTGCCCCAGACACTTCATTACTTTCCCCAGACACTTCAAAATTCGTCTAATGATGATAAAGATTAATGGCATCTTGTGGAGAGTCTACGGTAGGTAAATTTCTATTGTCATGTTTCGAGCCATTCTTGGCTCATCATCGGGACATTAGCGATGCCTGAGAAGATCTTCTCCCTCCCTCATCAATCATTTATATGGAATAGTCAAAAGGTTGGTATGGAGCTAACTCTAGGTTTTAATGTACATCAAATTTGTTTGATTTTAATAATAATGTTTAATTAGTGGTAAGTTTTTTTAGGTTTTATATAGTTTTCTAAGGTTTTGTTTAATAATAACATATATATATATATATAATTTAGGTTTTTTAATTAATATATAATTTATTTAATAAATTGTAAGATTAATTTTTTTTTAAGTCTTTTAACTAATAATTGATATTAATTAGTTTTATTAGAAAGTATAATAAGTAGTTTAGTTAGAAAATTTAATCATATTTATTAATTGATTTAAAAATTGTTTAGTTGGTTAGTATTGTTTTAATTTTAAATTTATAAAGTTCTTTATAAAGATTAATATTAATACAATTCAATTTAATAACTTTAATTAATAATTGATTAGGTTTAGAGTTTATTATTTTTAATTTAACAAGTAATTAAGTTTTATTTATTTAGGGTTATAGTAGTAGAGTTTCTAAGCTATAAGCAGTTTTTTAGGTTTATTAAATTTAATTAATTAGGTTGAAAACTATATTAATTTTATTTTTATTATTATTAATATATAATAGTTATTAACTATAGTTATCAAGTTTAATATGGGAGTTTTTGGTTTAATTGTTTTAATGCCTTAGGTTAAAGTTTTATTAAATAATAAGTAGACAATAATAGTTTTTTAATTTAATTTAAAAAAATTTAAAATTATTTATGACTTTGATTTATTCATTTTAATATCATATTAAATAAAATTATTAAATTTTAATATTAAAGTTAAAATGTTAACTAGAGTTAGTTATGGATTTAGTTTATTTTGTGAGGTTAGGAAGCCAAGTTCTACTAATGGTCAAGCCGTCATCCCTATTCAAGCAGTTAGGGTTCTTAACTATCTCGATTGCCTCCCTGATTCTTCTTTTGGACCAATTATCCACGTGAGCTAACACCTTCATGTCCTCAATCCTAATTTGGTGCTTTGTGTCATGGGAGTGCTTAGCTAGGGCAGATTTGTCGGTTCGATCTAGACGGATATCTGTGCAGTGTTCCTTAACCCTTGTTTTAATGGATCTTCTAGTTTCACCAATGTAGGCTTGCTCACAATCACAAGGAATCTCATAAACCCCCTTTTTTAGTTGTGGGTCTATGGGGTCTTTTACTGACTTCAGGGGATTTTTAATGCTATTAGGTGGTGAGAACACTGAGTCAATGTTTTTCTTTTTCAGGTGTTTAGCTATCTTTTCTATGACTCCTTGTATGTATGGAAGGAATGCCTTGTGATCACCCACCCTACTTTCTTTGGATGAAACCCTAGGTCTATTCTGGTGGTTTTCGATTTTTGCAAAGGCTTTGTTAATTTGAGCTAGGTTGTATCCGTTACTTAGGAAGACTATGCGTAAGTGTTCCTTCTTCGCATCTATGTGGTCTCTATCGAAAATCCTTAGGGACCTAGTGATCAATGTGTTTAAGACCCCCATTTTCTGGCTTGGGTGATGGTGGGAGAGGGCGTGAAGGTATTGCTTGGTGTGGGTTTCCTTCCTATAGACCTTTTGGTTTATGCTACCATAATCATTTTTGATGACCAAAGTGTCAAGAAAAGAAATAGCATTATTCTCTTAAATCTCCATTGTAAATTTAATGAAGTTGGATTGTTTGTTGAGGTGATCAACAAATTTATCCAGCTCTTCTTGCCCATGTGCCCATATCAGAAATGTATCATCTACATACCTAGACCACCATTTTGGTTTTGGATGAGCTGAGTTAAGGGATTTTTGTTCAAAGTTCTCCATAAATAGGTTGGCAATGATAGGCGAAAGGGGAGAACCCATCGCCACTCCACAAGTTTGCTCATAGAGATCACCTTGGAAACTAAAGAATGTGGATTTGAGACATAAACTTACTAGTCTAGCTGTTTCGGGATCAGTTAGGTCTTTAATGACTTCGATAGCCTCGTCAATGGGAATCATTGTGAAGAGGGAGACAACATCCAATCTCAAGAATAACTCATTATGGGTGAATCCACGAATATCATTCACCCTTTTTGGTGGATCGCATGGTGAAAATCAATTTTTCGGACCCTCGATCGAGGTATTTTAGAGCCCTCAATCGAGGTTTTAAATGCTCGATCGAGGGTTTAAAAATACCTCGATCGAGGGCTCTCAAATACCTCGATCGAGGTCTAACCAAACCCCCGATCGAAAAAAAACCCTCGATCGAGGGTTTGGTTAGACCTCGATCGAGGGTTTGCTCGATCGAGGGTATGTGACAGGGAAAAAAAACAAACAGGGCCTGGCCGGCCCTATTTTTGTGCAATGATTGAAAGAGACGTAGACAAGGAGCTCGATCAAGATCACGGATGCCTCCTCACCGAAGCCACCTCACCACACAGACGCCCCCTCGCCATACGGACACCACCATGTCATCTATTCCACCAAGTAGGTAGAATTCCTCATTTTTTTGTTATTTAAAAAAAACTATATTTTGTATTTGTTGAATTTTTGTTTGTTTTTTATTAAATTTAGTTTTAGTTTGGTTTTCTAGAAATGGTTAGGATGTAGGCAATTTAACTAAACCAAGATTGAAACTGAAACCACCATTGAAACCAAATTATTTGAAAAAAAAACCATTTGATTTAACTAAAAGAAAAACCCATTTCAAACGAAAACCATACGGAAACCACCATTGAAACCAAATTAATTGAAAAAAAAACCATTTGATTTAACTAAAACAAAAACCTATTTCAAACCAAAACCATTTGAACTTTGAAAAAGATTTACGGTTTTATATATTTTGCAGTTATTTGCTTAAATTATTTGATTTATTTGTGTTTATATATCAACCGGTAGCATTTCACCGCATAAATGCTACCGGTTTTATTTTAAAATGTGTTTTTACATGCAGAAATGCTGCCCATTTTTTTTCAATCCTCCAAGAACGCCAAGAGGATTGAAAAAAAAAATCATATATTAATATTAATATTATAATATAAAAAATTAAAAAAAATGAATAGTAATAATATATATAATCATATATTATTTATTAATTTTTACTTAATTTATTTTTAAAAAAAATATTTAATATTAATAATATAATAAAAAAATAAATTAAAAATGAAAATGAAAATTTATATAATCATATATTATTAATCATAACCATAACCAACTTGTCAAATTGTCCTAAATAGGATCCCCTCTTAGGCCATGAAAAATATGTCCACAATGTGAGCATCAATGAAGATATGTCCTCGAAACAATGTTGAAAATTTTAATGCTTTCTATTATGACCCATTTGATGAATTATTATACCATCCCATAAGGCATATAAAGACTAGCCTTAGTAGACAAAATTGTTCCATGGTAAGCAAGATCATTCAAGCACCAAGAGGGGGAAATCTTAGGGCTATGAGTGACGAGGGATTGATTCATTTATCTGAGTACTACAAGGGTAGAACCTAGGATCTTGTTGACGAAATATTGATAGATATTAGTTCATGTTTTAGTTCCACAATCATTCTACATTACAATATTTAGTCTAGTTTATTATAATGCATGTGCTTTTATATATGAATGAGTTAACAAAGTATTATAAACTAGATTAAAATTATATGCAACAAATAATGTATTACAAAAATATAACTATTATAATACCTATATAACATGAGTAATATATATAATATAATACATACATGAAATACAATAGAATGAATATGAAATTGATTAGATTAATATAAAATATATGTTTAAAAAGGTAACAAATTAAATTAATCTTGCATATTAGATTATAGGCATGTGAATCACTTGGCCACAAGTTTGATATTAATTAAGAATTACATATATTAATAGAGTTAAATAAAGGGAAAGGAAAACTATACCATCCAAATACTTTTGGGAACATCACCACATGGGATGCCTTCTACCGAGTCATAAAACATAATTTTTATCCTCCATCATATCTCTCCAATATCATGTCACATTGCTTGCAACTTCACCAAGCCTTGGGCTAGATAGTTCAACAATATATTAAGGTCTTCACCAAGATACAACTGCAACTACAAATCCAAGACTTCGAAGGGGTACTACCAATTAAATTCAAATTTGGTTTGCTATTTGTTTTTCGTAATGAATTAGTATGCTTTAGAGAAATAAACTAGATCAATCTTGTATATGTGCCCAAGTAGTAGAACATAAATTTGTTAAACATCCCTATCTCTTTCCTAACCACAAACCTCGTCCCAACCCTAGCTTTATCCAAACCTCACACTCCTCATCCTCTTATGCCATGTCTCATCCTACTCAAAATTCCTAACTACCTCAGCAACCTACTCCTACACATATTGTTGCCCTAGGGACTTCCACCTCTTGTCACAACTAGACATAGGAAGAGAGCATACTCATGAATATGGTGACTCTCTATATTTTGAAATCTACAACTTTAAAATCATAGTAGAAAAAAATTCACCTCGTATGCAAACCTCAAACTTTTATCTCCTTCATACTTTTTCCTTCCAATGGTTAGTGGATGGGGTGGTTCTTACTGCACCAAATGAAATTGAAATAATTAAAAACTACTCTACCATTTATATTCAAATGAAATAAATCTATAGAAAACACACCCTACTTAGAAAATTCCAATGCAAAACTAATCATGTATTTGTATGCCTTCATGCTACTAAGACCATGTTGTCACCAATTTATCTATTGACATGAGTTAGATTTGTACTTTCCATGAATCAAACCAAAATAAATAAATAAATAAATATACTAGAGCATTCTTCAGATCTTGCATGATAGCATACTCACAATAGTGAAAGCATAAGCTCTTACCTCCCATCTTACCATAAGAATTGAAATTGAATTGGGAATTGAATTTGAAATTTAAATTTGAAATTGAAATTGAAATTTGAATTTGAAATTTGAATTTGAATTTGAATTTGAATTGAATTTGAATTTGAATTTGAAATGTGAAACTTGAAATAGAATCTGAAATTTGAATTGAATTTGAATTGAATTTGAATTTGAAATTGAAATGTGAAATTTGAAATTGAAATGAGAAAATTTGAAATTGAAATATGAAATTTGGAATAGATTTGAAAGAAAATTAGAATTAGAAATTGAAATGTGATGCAGATAGTCCTGAAGAGAGAGATTCATTGCTTCGTGCTCCGTGAAGCACGAGAGAATCTGACGTCGCCCAACAGGGCGGCCATCAGCAGTGCTCCCGTTCATCGAGGAGTGGTGCCATGCCAGGGTCGATTGCCACTGGTGGCGGCAGGAGGGGAGGTAGTGTGTCGGTTCATCCCGACGACATACATGTGGATCCTCATGCAGAGGATTTGCAACAAGACATGAGTGCATCAGGTGTGTATTTTTTGTTAGCACATTTTCAGTCAATTTTTAGTATATAATGCATTGAATTTCAGTTGCATGTTATAATATATATTTTTAGTAACATTTGTGTTTTGGTTTGGATCGCAGGTGCCCCGTAAGGGGGATTGTACGACGATGACGTCACTTGGATCACTCTCGAGGATATCACTTCCCAGTGAGAGTGTGTGACCTCATGTATCTGCAGATTGAGGGAGGATTCTCCCACACGGAGATCTTTGTCCATGATGTTATCAGCAGTTGATGAGCTGTTGGCCCTCTACAGGAGGGTAGGACCTCTCAGTGACATTTGGCGTCATGCATGCCAGAGGAGGAGACAGGATGTTATTGGGATCCACAAATGGGAGAATGTCAAAGTCACCATAAGAGGGCATGACATCAAGGGTTCTTTATTCGACATCCCTCGTGACTGCGCCCCCGATCAACCACTTAGACTCAGGGAGTTTAAGTTGGAGGTCACTGCACCACATATATATGATAAATTTGTGGGAGCGTGGGGCATGTTCCCCCACCATGACTAGGTCCCATTGTAATTTGTAAAACATGTTTATGCAGAGTTTGTTTTGGACATGCACCCGGATTACACTAGCACAGGGTCCCAGTTCTATGGGGCTGGTAGGGGACGCTCCTACCAACGTCTTGGAGCTTGGAGAGACCCTGCCTTTGTACCACCCGCTCCGAGGTTGGTACCCCTTCCAGAAAGGGAGGTTATCAGGTCGGGGGATCTGGCACAATCATCCCAACTTGCTGCAGAGGATAGAGCTGACCTTGCAGACTCGTTGTTCACTTCCATGGGCAATGTTGTTGTTGCTGTGCATGGAGAGGCATCTAGACCACCCCCTCCACCTGTAGAGCTAGAGATACAGTATGTCTCTAGTGACATACTCAGGATTTTTTATGGCGAGACCCTACTGCAGTATGCTGAGTCAGCTCGAGATGCATACTTTTAGTTATATCATAGATGCGTCACTACAGGACAGGTATACTTTTGTACAATTATGTATATATGTTCTTCATGTTACATCATATCAATGTCGCAAATTGAATGGTCAATAATACTTAAGGGAGTTGTATTCTATTGATCCATGCAGGGGACCCCATTCATGGATCAACTCTTTGGTAGCGAGCCATCAGTTGGTCCGCCAGTCGGGGCAAGTTATAATTTATGTTACAATTTAATTTGTGTTTGAATATTATTTCTCAGTTTAAATAATTTGTGTTTTATTTCTTAATTTTCGAGATTTTATGTTGTAGATCTTAACTTCAAATGAATTTCAAATTGTACAAGGCAACAGAAAGGAGGTAGATCCTGATTATGGACATGAGGACCGCGAAGGTCCTGACGAGCCGGGTTCAGAGACACATGCGAGTTTTAATTTATGTTCCAATTCATGTTATTTAGTCACATTTAGTAATTGATTTTTGTACTTTTTGTTTCATTTTTTTACGGATAGCTTTTAAATTATGTGAAATTCAGTTTTAATTTTTAATAAATCTAACTTATTACATGTAATGGCATATTACACATGCATCGCAACAGGCGGGTATCAATGCTGCAATGGATTTCACACATGGTTGGGATGTATCTCGAGTACATGGTCCTAATGAAGGGCCATCTACCCGTATTCCTACCCAGATCCCGGATATCACCATTGACATGATGGATATGGCAGAATTCCTTGAGGGTTTAGAGTCTCAGAGATAGCAGCGAGCTGCTGCACATGAGGGTAGTCAGAGGGACGATCACAGGCCTCCTGGGGGTGGTGGCCGATGAGTTGATGATCTATACATTTCCATGTTTTGGATATTTTCATATTTTATATATTTTCATGTGTTTGGATGATCTATGTATACATTTTCATGTTTTCGATATGGATTTCTATCGTTTATACATGGACTTTTATCATGTGTAATTTGTATCTGATTTGAAATCGATTGTTTTTTATATTAGATCTGGATATAGTTATTACAGTTACAAATTTATGGTTTGTCATTTCAAATGCAAATTTAACATGTAGTTACAATTTAGTTCAATTTAAAATGCAAATTTCGACTACATTACAAAACATCTTCAAAAATTTAGAATTAATACATACATTATGTTTTAAGATTGAAATTACAATTCCAATTCAATTACAATCTCAAATTTAATGTATAATTTCAATTGAAAATTCAATGTGTTGTTCCAATTTACAAGTTCAATTTCAATTACATTACAATTGCATTTGAAATACAAAATTTAAATTAGAATACATTGTACAATCTAAAATTTAAATTAGAATACATTGTACAATCTAAAATTTAAATTAGAATACATTGTACAATCTAAAATTTAAATTAGAATACATTTGCCACTTTGTGGCTCTTGTTATTAAATGGAATGAGGAGAGGCAAAAAAAAATTGGTCCTAACGTTGATATCTTCTTGATAACAAAACTAATTGATTATTGTTGAATGAAACATTTTTTCAAACATTGGTATTTGATACATTTTTTTAAGGTGTTGACTTTTATGGGGTGAATAGCTTCATGTGGACATGTCTAGTATAGTAAGATACATTTTTGATGGGCGTGTTTACCATGTCAAATCTCATTTAATTTGTAATAACCATCCAATAAGTTATCCATGTAGATATATGAGCTAGTTATTTATATGTGAGATAGATATATAGATTCTAATACTTCCACCATCTACAATATAATCAATTTTTTTCATCTTCTTGTCTTTATCGAGTGATATGTATGAATATGTTTGTTTAGTTGTTTTGCTCATTTGCGGGGAAGTTAATATTGGTTTTATTGATAGTTGTAATTACATATGAGTTGACATTATTTATATCCAACTAGATGAACAAGCAAGGCATTTTTTGAAAAGAAACTTGATACTTACAAAATTGGAAAATAAAAAATGACCTCATAAATTAAGCAAATATAAATATACTACTAAACTCTACAGAGGTGTATATACTCTACCCCTATGGATTTGAACCTATCACTTCATAGAAAGAAACACATGTTCTTAACCATTAAGATCACTCAATCAAAATTAAAACAACATCAATAAGTTATGGTGATCTCCCCATTTTTTCAATTTTAACAAATTAAATTTAAATGACCGATTCGATAACATGTATCTTCTAAAGAAATGTTCTTTCAATGAAGTTGAAGAATATTTTATATAGTAACCTATACTACCATTTCTTTGTCTAAAAAATGTTTGGTTTATTTGTGGCTAATTGAAAACATTGTGATCACATTCTCCCTCGATTGGAGTAGGTCAAGTTGGTAAAGGAGAGAGGTCAAATTAACAAAGTAATTAGCTATTAGATTTAGGTTAATATGAGAAAGTCTATAAAAATAAAGAATAAAAGGTAGGAAGAAAAGGTGAGAAACAATCAAAAGTTTAAAAAAATCATAAAAAGGTTCATTGAGAAGTGAAAAATTATACTTCAACAACTCAAAGAGGCCCACTCAAGAGTGAGATAAGAAAGAAGAACTATTGACACATGAGAATAATTAAACAAAGAGCTCTAGAGGTAAGGATAAAAAAGAGTGCATCAATGATGTTGAATGAAAATAGGTTTCACCTTTGTATGGGATACTATATAGTATGTTTCAAAATAAATGAAACCTTTTAAACTAATATTTTTAGATAAGTGGGATTTGGAGCATACTTTAGTTGCGGATTTGTACTTCATCATAGGAAATAAATTAATGTATTTTTAAATAAACTCAAATGCAATGATATTTGTTTTCTTTGAAGCTCATATGATTGCAAGATATTTAAATTTTACAATTCCACATTGTATAGATGTACTTTGAATTCCCAATTACATTACAATACATTTATAAAACAACCTCCACAAAAATGTCCAAAAAAATATTACACAAGAAAACATGAAAACTATGCCAATGATGCAAGTGGCATACATGTAAGTCAGTCATCTGGCCAATGGGTTATAGGAATGCAACTCTCCATAATACGATCATGGTCAACTTTTTTCATCTTCCATCTCTTTGAATCACCTCTCTTCACCTTGATTTCTGTTAGAGGTATCCGAGCTGCAACCACCAAATGATTGTATTGACATGATATATATCCATGCATAAAATCTCTGAAAATAATATGAGCACCCTGTTTTTTCACATTTTTCAAAAAAGTGTCCCATTAGAACCATGTCTCCAGTCTGGTATGTGAAGTCCCCATCTTTGTAGGGTCGCACCAACCTACTCTTTATTTGCGTGCACCGCATCAAATAGAATGCAACATTTTCTCGGTTGTGGGGGGTGCAATAACAACGAATACATCACCTACAAGATACATTACAAATATTATTCAAATGTCCTACGTGCAAATTTCTACAACATTTGTATATGTGTAAGATATAATGAACTAATTCACTTAATGAAGACTCTTGTACCTTCCCTAACCATATCAGAAATACGATCATGATCTAATGAGACCATTGCCTCTTCAATGTGCATCTCTTTCCATGTTGGAATTGGATGTGGGCCCTTTGGATTAAGAGATACATATTTCCATGGTTTGACATATACATCATTTTCACAATGATCAAGCCTGCATCCATTTGCATCAATGCAAAAGTCGCAAAAGCATGCATACTTCCTCGTTTCAATGGAAAATATGTCCCCCATGTCTTTACTTCGAACAGAATGAAATTCCCTCATACCACGGATGGTGTCACAATACCATGGAATGGATCTATTAACATCTCCAAGGGAAACATCCCAGAAGAATGTGCATGGAATTCAGTTTGTCATATGTAAATTCCTATCGAGTATGTGTTCTTTTGGAAATGATGATATTGAACGTTATTAGCTTATTAATTGAGTTTGGAGTTTATTACTTGCACACCGTCCTTTCTTGTCCGCGACCTTGATGTCCCAAATGACGTGTGCACCAATCAACTACTTCAGTGGAGCATTTGAGTCAGGTTGCACCGTGACTCATCTGGTACCTCCGAAGTGCTCGTTTCACACATGCATCTGCGCCATCATGTTCACCCTTTCCATGCCCTGTCTAAAAAAAGCTCCAATGGTGTCAGATTCCTGTCTCTTTGTGAAGGCGACTCAACCAATAAAATGAGCGTGCCGATTTGAATTGCCTTGCACACCCATCTGACCAAATCCAATGTTCAGTAAATGATACGCCTCTCTGTCTGAATGAATCATAAATCAACACAAAGCAGTGTTTAACGAACAATGTGTCATGCTCACGATCATCACTAACATAAAAATGGTACTCCTTGATCACTTCACGTGACTGGGGAGTGCTATCCCTACCATCAATGTTTTCCTGAGCATGTCTGTACAATACATGTACGAAGATAGTCACTTGGTCGGAGTGATAGTACTCACTCTGTATCTCTCTCTGAGGAGCAAAGGTTTAGTTCTCCGCAAAGTATACCACTGATAAGATTATGCCCGTCTCAAATACCTCACGGGAATGTTTGAATTCTGAAGCTTGCCACCTGGACCTATGGGAGTGCTTTATGTATTTATAAATCTGACTTTGAAACTTCTCCATGAAATCTGAAACAGGAATCTCATCATCGAGCAAGTCGATTCTCTTGGATGGCACAAATGAAGAAGATGTTGGATTCATGGTGACGTACTCGTACCTCCCCCTAACGGTGATATCTGACAATCCATGGTGTGTTGGATCGATAGGAAAGTTCCTTATGGAACAATGCCAAATCACCGCATTCATGGCATTTTCTCCCACCTACACACCTCTTATTGAAAAACACGTGTTCGGGATTCCTGTTGCATAGTATCATACAAATAAAATCTCGCACTGTGTGAGGAGCTAGTACACCGTTCAAGTGCCTTTTGCAAAAATCTAGAAATGTGTCATAGTATAGTTGAAATTCAACGTGGTACCGACAACAACAAGTGTCGTGAATTGTATTTGTCCTAATATACCACGGTTTCAATTTGTTGAACATGCTAAATGATATTTGAACACCAGGATTTGTTTCTTGGAATTCCTCGTAAAGTGCAACTCTCGTCATCTCCATCACATGCTTACAGTGCTCCTGATAAATGCCTCAGCATAAACGTTGTCGCAGGACATGCTTTCGATCTAGAATAGCACGAGAATGACTATCCCACAACTCTATCACCTTCTATCTAATGCCTACTGCCATCCTATCACGATAGGGTTCCCTACAAATAAGAGCCCAACAAGCAGCTTCATCACTTTCATCTATCCGGACCCTGAATTTTGTATATTTGAGCAATTTTCTTTTTGAAACATTGAGCAATGATGCCATTGTTTATACCATTCGATTTCTTAAGGTTCTTTGTGCCACAACAGCCATTGTAATTGCCTTACGAGCAGCTCGGGTATCATTGTTTCTTGATTTTCCAAATGAAGATAATGCAATTCTTACATTTTCTATTGCATTCTGGCATGTATTTTTTGTTTAAACATCTTGAAAACCCAACAACTTTGTGGCACGTTTCAATTTTTTTTGTTTTATCAACCCATGTAGGATTTAAGCTTATGCCATTATTGAATGTTGTTCAAAATATGACCTGATTATGTTATTGACATGCTCTTTAACTCTCCGACTAGGGATCGAGTTCCCAATCTCTTCTTGTGCAGAAACAACTGCACAATCCTCTAGAAACTTTCCACCCCTTCCAACCCCACTGCAACTCCCAATTATATTTTCAATGTGAGAGGGAAAGGTATCATGTGATGGTTGATCAGGATCATGAGGGGGCGCAGGGTCATGTGATTCTTGATCACCATGATGTGATGTCTCACCATAATATCTCCCTACATAACATGTAAATTAACAAATTGAAAATTGGTTACTTGATAGTTGTGCATTGAACTTTAAAATTGCTAGTAACTTGAAATTTGATGTGGAAATTGAAAAATTGAAAATTGCATGTGAATTGAATTTTCCAATTAATACATTTAGCTTGAGAATTGTTCTAAGTAAAAATTGAAATTGCTAGTAACTTGAAATTTGAAATTGCTCTTGAGTAACTTGAAATTGCTAGTAACTTGAAATTTGAAATTGCTCAAGTGATACGAACCGTTACACCAAAACCTCGAGGTGTTAGTGAAATGGCACGGAAGTGATCGACAACAGTTCAACTAAAAATAGATATGGACCCCAAGTATGTTCGGCTTCCTAAAAGTTTAGGTGTTTCACTCAGCCACTAATGTTGTCTGACGGCTTGCGTATTAGGGAAGTACCCCTCACTCCACGGCTCAGGTAAAACTGATAACCGCTTGGCCACAAACGACAGCTCTTGGTTTACCTCAAGAGGAAAAACTAGTCAATCAGGTAGGGATTGTTGCCCTTTTCGCTGGCAGGTCCTCTCAATGCGCCAGCTACTTTGGGGTTCATGTGGTACTCCTCACAATGAGTTTTAGGGCTTATGCCCAAGTACTTCCCACAGTTAAGCGGACATGGATTATTCCCAGATCCGAACTTGCAACAGATGCTTGTAATTGCTAACTTAATTAAACTTGAGAATTGTTCTAGAAGTAAAGTTTGAAATTCCTAGTAAACTTTGAAATTGCTTGTAACTTGAAATTGGTAGTAACTTGTACATTTAACTTTAAAATTACTAATAACTTGAAAATCAACTATATATATTTAAGTCCAGATAATTATTAATAACTTGATAAAAATTATTGTGGGCATACAAATTAATATCATTTACAATTATCACACTATATAATTGTGAGCAAATTTTCTTTATGCAATTTATGTCAATTTTACTTTACATTACAAGAAAAATGTTATTTTAACTTTATGGTATAATTTATAAATAAATAAATATTTAAAATACAAGTTGCAAATCACCATGCAAAGCATAAATGATTACAACACTTCTAACCTAGAATTTCAAGGACAACATCATGCATCCCATGTTTTATATACATGAAATAAAAATTTAAGATTGATTTTCTACCCATGATAACATACCTATTATACTCTAAATGTGGGGAAAAAAATATTGATTTAGAGATGAATACGATATTTAATTAAAAACATTACATAGTGATATGATTGAGGAGAAATTCATAATGTTTAATGCAAAATAACATTTTCATTAGTTGATGATTTTGCAATTTCAACAATAGACAATTAAATGGAAATTGTAAGTTTATCATAAATTGCAATTTAAGGATTTTTTTATCAATAATGCTTTACATATCAATGCAAGGTTGCAAACATTGCAAATTTAATTATTTCCAATTTGTCCTAACAAAATATATGATTTTAATCATTAATCTTATCATGGTGATATGTCATGTTAAATACAAGTTGTACATTTAACTTTAAAATTGCTAGTAACTTGAAATTTGTTGTATATGTAAATTAACAAATTGAAAATTGCTAGTGACTTGAGAAAAATGTACAAGTATTGAAAATACATTAAAACAAGAAAAATGTTTGTACAACTTAATTTCAAAACAACTAAATATGTACATGCAACTTGAAATTGTATATTTAGTTTGATAATTACTAGTAACTTTTGAAAATCAAGTATATATATTTAACTCAAGATAATTATTAATAACTTGATAAAAATTATTGTGAACATAAAAATTAATATCATTTATAATCATCACATTACATAATTGTGGGCAAATTTTCTTTATGCAATTTATGTCCATTTTACTTAAATACATTACAAAAAAAATGTTATTTTAATTTTATGGTATAGAATAAACAAATAAATATTTAAAATACAAGTTGCAAATCACCACAAAGAATAAATGATTACAACACTTCTACCCTATAATTTCAATAGTTGATGATTTTGCAATTTCAACAATAAACAATTATGGAAATTGTAATTTTATCATAAGTTGTAATTTAAGGATTTTTTTATCAATAATGTTTCACATATCAATGCAAGGTTGCAAACATTGCAAATAATTATTTCCAATTTGTCCTAACAAAATATATGATTCTAATCATTAATCTTATCATGGTGATATGTCATGATATATGTAAATAAAAGTACATGTGATTGATGGAATTTTTTTAAAGTAAACATTATAACTAAATAGTTCTTTGAACATTCATGTGTATTCAAATATTCATTACTATGAAAATATTGCTAACCACCATAACTATGAAAATATTCATTTATTTGTTTTCAAATTGAATAAATTCTAACTAATACATAACTATCACAACATGTTCATTTCAAAATATTCATTCATTTGTTTTGAAATTGAATTTTCTAACAAAACAAGAATTGAAATTACATTTAACTTGAAATTGTTAGTAACTTAAAAAATTGCAATTAGTTAACTATATAGAATTTAACTTGAAAATAATGTCCAAGTGTACATTTAATTTGAAAATTATTCTAATAACATTGAAAATTGTTAATAAAGTTTATAAATTTGAAAATAGTAAATATGTACGTACATTTTAACTTGAAAATGGAATCTACTTGTCTACAAATTTCATTCGAAAATTGTTGGACAATAAAATTGAAATTTGTTAGCAACTTTGAAATAATTTGAAAATTGTTAAAGCAACTTTGAAACATAATTTGAAAATTGTTAGCAACTTTGAAATAATTTGAAAATAGTTAAAAATATGTTCATATCTTAACATGAAAGTAGAATCTAAATTTACATGTTTCATTTCATTTGAAAATTGTTCTAATTTAACATTTGTTTAAAGCCACTTGAAAATTGTTCATTTAACATAAAAATTGTTGCAAACTTTAAAATTTAAATAACAAATTGATGAAATAAATAAGAATATCATTACAAATAAATATGAAACAAATTAAATTATGAAATTTAATTAAATTTATTAAAAAATTGTTACTAATTTTATAAATTATGTAGCATGATATTTAAATTATGATAGCATGTAATTCAATAATTTACCTTGGTTGTGCTCCATTGGAATTTATTGTACCAAATGTGTATCTTCTTCTTCTCTCAACCTTGCTCTCTGTTGTCTCATTCGTTCTCTACTCTTCTCATGTTCTTCATTGGAATTTTGTTGTTTAGCATGTTTTCTTTGTCTTTTTTTTATTCCCCACCAACCTATAATGAAAACAAACAATTTTTTTTTTAAATGTTATAACAAACAACAATATGTTAGTATGAAATATTCAAATATGCCTACAAAAAAATCTTACATGAATCAATTTACAATGAAAACAAACAATTTTTTTTTAAATTGTTATAACAAACAACAAAATGTTAGTATGAAATCTTGAATTATGCCTACAAAGAAATCTTACATATCTAATGAGATCTAATTTAACAATATGAAAATTACAAATCTCTAATTCAACAAGCTCAAATTGACAAAGCTCTAATGGAGAAAAAAATAGCAATGAGGTAAATTTTTGTTTATGAATTGTTGTTTGTTGGTTATATGCATGTTCGTTCATGTTTTACGAGGGAAGGGTAGTTGGAAACATTAATTGTTGCCAACTCCTTTCGTGGTTTCGCCCCGGTTGGTTTATATATATTTTTTTTACACACACCAACCCTCGATCGAGGTATTGTTAAACCCTCGATCGATGGTCTTTTAAGCCCTCGATCAAGGTATTTAAAAAAGCTCGATCGAGCAAATAGCTTGATCGAGGGCTTAAAATACAGGCTGATAGCCTTTTTCCCTGCAGAATGGTTTTTTTGTCTTCCTTCCATAGAGTTAAACCATGTCATTAAATGCTCATTAATGAGCGGACTTGATACCATTGGGTTCGTCAACGAATCCTCTATCCAGATAGATAAAATTTACGAATTTTTATTTTCATATGTCTTTTGTTTTTAAATTTCTACTAAAACTTGCCCTAAAAAACCATGCCGGCAACTTCGATTGAGCTCAAAGATAAATCCACAATATTCAAAATACACATCCAAAAAATTTTAAAAAATACACATGCTCTAGATAAACGCGTCATCTTCAAAAGGGTACTTTTATTTTTTCAAATTATGTAAATTAAAAAATTTGGTGCACGAACACACATGTGTGCAAAATGCGACTGAAATATTCATTGGTCATTTTCGAAAAATAATAATAAATATATTTTTTTGAGAAAAATTAAAAGAAAAATATGTAAGCCCTAGTGCATTCTGTCTAGATCATGTTCACATATTTTATTTTTTTAAATTATTACTTTAACATTAAATTATCGTGCACGAACACAAACTACTTGTTAATTGCTCTTCAAATTTTTAAGTACACACGTTTCATTAAATAAAAATTTGACACGATAAATGACATTGGAATATTTCGAAAAAAAATATCATTGGAAAGCCAACATAATTATCTACATTTTGTTTTTCAACCGCATGTCAAAATTCATTTGGAAAATATGAGTTTCAATGGCTTCAATTTAATACATGGATAAAATTTATGTTTTTCACCGTCATATTTGGCCAAAAAGAGTTACCCATCTTCATGGAATCACCCTATCTTCCATATGTTTGTCTTTGATTTTATCAATAAAGAATGAAGAATCCTTAATAAAGGAGCATGTGTTGCCTACCAAAGGTTTTAGTTTGTTGGCTAATAATTTAGCTAATCTATAGGTTGGTGGGCCTATGGTATCTACTATGGGTCAGAGGGAACCCCAGTTTTGTGAATCTTGGGGAGACCATATATCCTAGGAATCAATGGTTCAGAGATGATAAGTTTTCTCTTAAGTTCATTTTCAATGGAAGATGTCTTAATGGCCTCTGTGACTTCTTTATTAATGCGATCGAGGGGATTACAGTTGAGTTTCTTATAACAGCCACTAGAATGCAAATGAGCTCTCATCTTTTCCACATAGTCTTTCTTATTAAGAATAATCGTCGCTCCTCCTTTATCGGCCTTCAAAATAACAATGTTATTATTGTTCTTCAGCTCCTACAGTGCTCTATTTTCTTCTTTGGTAATGTTAGTTTTTGGGGGCTTGGATCTTCTTAGGGTACAGGAACTATCCTGGCGCACTTCCTTAGCTTCGTTTTCAGGAAGGTGTTTTATGCTTTCTTCAATGCTACAGATAATGTCCTCAACAGGAATCTTTCTGGGTCAATCGCGAAGTTAAGACCTCTTTCTAAGAGTTTTCTGGAGGGTGCATTTAGTACTATGTTTGAGAGGTTGACCACTAGTCTGTCCAGATCCCTTTCTTTGGTTATGGGTTCTCTGTTGTCCGTGATCAGCTTGATAGCATTCGTTGGTGCCTGCGTTGATATTCTGCGATGGTGTTTTGTTTTGCTATCCCCCATACTGATTGCGTTAGTGACAGCATTTCTATGCCCAATAGCATGATGCATGTGTGTTAATATCATGGGGTGATGCTCTGCGTTGTCTCCCTTAGTGCCTGCGCAGATATCTACCTCAATATTAACAATAGTCTACTATTCCTCATGTTGCTCCTGCGTTGATATGCTGTTCAAGCATTGATGTTCAGCTTCTGCATGGCATGATATGCTATTCAGGCGTTGAAGTTCAAGTTCCGCGTTGGATACTTGTGCTGGCGTTCCTTGGTATTGGATATCTGCGTTAGTATAATCAGCTGGAGGATCCTAATATTGGATCTCTGCATTAATATAATCTGCTGGAGGATCCTAGTGTTGGATATCTGCGTTAATATAATCTTCTGGAGGATCCTTCTGTTGGACGTCAACATGTTGTTGCTACTCTAATCTATCAAATTTGGCGTTGTGTTTGGAAACAACTTTTTTATACACCAGATCGGCTCTCCCCATGGAACACTTATCCCAGCTATCCAACGTGTTTTTGTCCAGCAGGTTGGAGAGTTCAATGTGTAGTTTGAGAATCTGGCGATCGATTTTATCCAAGGAAAAACGTAGACTTCTGATCTGATCACAAACTAGCATGAGGCCCATTTTTCTGAAGAGATGAGCGTTCCGTTCAGTTTTGAGGTTGTGTGAAATTTTAGAAAATGAGGGGACGATTTGACTATTCCTGCAATGTTTAAGAAATGAGAGGTGAGCAATCCTCTTGCTCTTAGAGATCCGAAGCTTCTCAAAACATCTTAGGTTTCTCAGTGTATCCGCTCCATACCGGTTAGAAATTGAGATGGTTGAGAATTTGCAATGGGAATTAATGGCATCTTGTGGAGAGTCTACGGTAGGTAAATTTTTTTTAACGTTTCGAGCCATTCTTGGCTCATTATTAGGACATCATCGATGCCTGAGAAGATCTTCTCCCTCCATCAGTCATTTATATGGAATAGTCAAAAGGTTGGTATGGAGCCGACTTAGAAGGTTTTAATGTACATCAAATTTGTTTGATTTTAATAATAGTTTTTAATTAGTGGTACGTTTTTTTAGGTTTTATATAGTTTTCTAAGGTTTTGTTTAATAATAACATATATATATATAATTTAGATTTTTTAATTAATATTTAATTTATTTAATAAATTGTAAGATTAATTTTTTTATGTCTTTTAACTAATAATTGATATTAATTAGTTTTATTAAAAAGTATAATAAGTATTTTAAATAGAAAATTTAATCATATTTATTAATTGATTTAAAAATTGTTTAGTTGGTTAGTATTGTTTTAATTTTAATTTTATAAAGTTCTTTATAAAGATTAATATTAATACAATTCAATTTAATAACTTTAATTAATAATTGATTAGGTTTAGAGTTTATTATTTTTAATTGAACAGGAAATTAAGTTTTATTTATTTAGGGTTATAATAGTAGAGTTTCTAAGCTATAAGGAGTTTTTTAGGTTTATTAAGTTTAATTAATTAGGTTGAAACCTATATTAATTTTATTTTTATTATTATTAATATATAATAGTAATTAACTATAGTTATCAAGTTTAATATAGGAGTTTTTGGTTTAATTGTTTTAACGCCTTAGGTTAAAGTTTTATTAAATACTAAGTAGACAATAATAGTTTTTTAATTTAATTTAAAAAAATTTAAAATTATTTATGACTTTGATTTATTCATTTTAATATCATATTAAATAAAATTTCTAAATTTTAATTTTAAAGTTAAAATGTTAACTAGAGTTAGTTATGGACTTAGTTTATTTTGTGAGGTTAGGAAGCTAAGTTCTACTAATGGTCAATCCATCACCCCTATTCAAGCAGTTAGGGTTTTTAACTATCTCGATTGCCTCCCTGATTCTTCTGATTCCCTATGCACTTCAATAGTTTCCCTAGGCAAGGGCGAAAAACACCCGACAATGATATAATCACCCAAGCAATCACAAAAATGCCTCAATCCACACAAACTTGCCCCGACAAGTAATAACTTTGCCCATCACTATTTTAAAATGTCCCAACACTATAAAATCATTCATGCATTGATCATTAACAACCCCAAGCACTTCTAAAGTCACGTAGAGAGGAGAAAAACGACCCATGCACTTCTAAATTCACCCAGTGATGAGAAAAATGCCCCATGCACTTCTAAATTCACCCAGTGATGAGAAAAATGCCCTAGGCACTTCAATACTTGCCCCGAGCACGTCAAAATTTTTTGAAAGATGATAAAATTGCCATAAGAACTTCAATATTTTCCTAGGAACTTCTAAATTCTCTCAAGGATGATAAAAACTCCCCATGCACTTCAATATTTTCCCAAAGCACTTCAAAATTTCCCCGGGTCACTTCAATACTTGCCATATGCACTTCTAAATTGACCCAATGATGATAGAAACGCCCCATGAAATTCAATCAAGGTAATTTTTAAGGGCAAAATTTCACCAATTGGCTATTTTCGGGCTTTTTTTCAAAAAATAAATTCGTTATTTGGTCATTTTTAGTCTCTAATATCGCCTATATTTACATAAAATTTGTTTATTTATCATAATATTCGCCAAAATTTACATATTTCAGGAGTAAATTGTATGTTTCATATTTAATATTTGCCTACCTATTCATATACATTTTTTTTCAATCCAAAATAATCGCCTGGGACACTATACTTAAGTATAATATTAGAATCCTTAAAAAATACCTTGAATTCAATACTTGCCTCGACCACTTCAAAATTCTCCCAACGATGATAAAAACACCTGTACGCTTCAATATTTTCCCCAGGCACTTGAAAATTCTCACAACGAAGATAAAAATGCCCCCATCCACTTCTAAATTCACCCAGTGATGAGAAAAATTCACCATGCACTATTAAATCCACCTGGTGATGAGAAAAACGCCCCATGCACTTCTAAATCCACCTGGTGAAGAGAAAAACACCCCATGCACTTCTAAATTCACCTAGTGAGGAGAAAAACGCCCCAAGCACTTCAATACTTGCCCCCATGCACTTCTAAATTCACCTAGTGATGATAGAAACGCCCCACTTCAATACTTTCCTCTACCACTTCAAAATTCTCCCAATGATGATAAAAACACCCATACACTTCAATATTTTCCCCACACACTTCAAAATTGCACCCAAGCACTTCAATACTTGCCCCATACACTTCTAAATTGACCCAATGATGATAAAAACGCCCCATGCACTTCAATACTTGCCTCGGCCAATTCAAAATTCTCCCAACAATGATAAAAACGCCTAGACACTTCAATATTTTCCCCAGGCACTTCAAAATTCTTGCAACGAAGATAAAAATGCCCCCATCCACTTCCATATTTTCCCAGGCACTTCATTACTTGCCCTAGACACTTCAAAATTCATCCAAGGATGATAAAGATGCCCTAGGAAAGGGAGAAAAACACCCGACAATGATATAATCACCCAGGAAATCACAATAATTCCCCAATCCCCAAAACTTTGCCTCGGCATGTGATAACTTTGAAATGTACTCATATTTTTCTTATTTAGTTATTGCTATGACGATTCCACTATTAAGGTATATCCAAGGCATGAAGGAGGGGTTCAGGTCAAAAGAAAAACGTTCTGAAGGTGTCTTTGGTAACTTAAACGGTCAATTCATTCAAATCGAATTCCATGTTGAGTTCTCTCATTGGTTATTTTAAAATTACTATAGCAATCCATTGTTGCATACTTTCGAAGTTCATAGTTGTTCATCCATGATCAAAAACTTGTATTAATACCATGGATCAACAATAGCACTTATATAAATACTGGAGTGCTCATGAGTAAAACTATATTCTTTCACATATATAAGGGTTTTGTCATTGGCACCATGTCCTATATATCTACATATATCAGAATGTTTGTGTGTTCACTCAACAAAGTCACCATCATGCCCATAAAGTAAACACAGAGAAGAGCATATCCAGTTGCAAATTTAATAATTCATGTAACATATTATAACAATAATTCTAATCATGAACTAAAATTTCATTATGTGTTTGCAGGTGTCTCCCTGCTCGTTTCCTTCAAGGGAATGAGTTAAGAATGCCTGTAGAAATGGGGCCAATCCTATGTAACCACTATTCTAATGGTGAAATATGATTTTCTCTTCAAACACAAGTTTCATTGTTTTGATATTTAGATTGGTGGAAATTGAAAAGCTTCAACAAGATGTCACTGATAAGCCTCACTCACTACCAAGGAAAAAATTTCATAGGTCTCCAACAATCTTCAGAGATAATTGTGTGTGCAAACATGGTCTATTAGGATTCAAAGCGTTCTAAATTTCTCCATCTGTAGATGGCCATGTAAGTATTCTTATGTCTAGATCATATAAGAAGCATAACATAAGACAACTCGAAACTTCAAGGAACTCAGAAGTGTGTGCAATAATCAAATTTGTAATTGCAAATCATGAGAGGGATAGAGTGCATTGTTGCAATGGCATGGTGAAGGATGGGAGGGGTTGAATCTTACCAATGGCTTAGAAATTCATCATGCAAGAAGTAGTGAAACTAAACTCATAATTTTGGTTTGAGGCCTTACTTTAGGAAAACACTTTAGAAAGGTAATCACGTAGGTTTAACATTTTGATAACCATGTTGGGTTCATATTCCAAAATACTCAGTAGGACAACTTGCTTTTGGAACTTGGCAGTGTAATCTTAGACAATTTTCTCTTTACAATGTCTAAGGCAATACCACTGGATTTGTTGCTCCCTTTCATACCTTGCTAGGTAGAATTTTCTTCTCAAAAAAACCTTGACCTCATTCTAATTCGTAACATGTGCTCTTTTTTTCTATTGTGGATGTTGACAATGGTGTTCCCACCATAGGAGGGCATGTTGTGGCATTTTCAAGAATGCAAAGTTAATCTTTTGCACATCACAATATATGTGGTAGCTGAAATAAACCTCAAGTTTCCTGAACATGTTATTATGTTTATCAACATGCATTTACTCAACAAATGGTTGAGTTCTTTGCCTCCATTCTTCTTGGGGATTCTCCCTCCAACTGATACCATTTTTTGATGTTAACCATCCACTTCCAGGATTGTATAATGATCTGGAACCAAATGATCTATCCTCTCACACCTGGTAACACATACACTGTAACAAGGGACCAAAATTCTAACTAGTATTGAGGGAATGTCTAGAAAACATGATAGATCCATTTATATACATAGTTCATGCCAGAGAAATTAGAAAAAACATTGTAAATTAGAAGAGTCTTTGAACACTTTCTAATCACAACCACAACATAGAAACAAAAGCTACTAACAGAGAGCTATGAAGATGCCCAAACATAGGGGCATATCAGTCGGTTTACACATAGCATGGTAGGGAAACAAGAAAATATAGGAGGCAAGATATTACCAGCAAGATTTATTAGACATCTAATTTCAAAAGTAAGAGTGTTAATTTATTCAATGGGTGAATATTATAGAGATTTTTGTTACAAATAAGAAGTCATCTTGCGGTCTCATGTTGGCAGCAAGATTTACATTCTATGTTCTGGTTTGCATCATGTTGTGACTCCAACCTTCAGTCATAAATCTTTCTTCCTCAATGAATACCTCAAAAAACTATTAATGGAAAGTAAAATATATATGGCACTCTGATCATGGAATTGAAATAAAGGAAGAGTCACTTCAAGAAAAAGGGATGTCATATCCCCAACAAAATTAAAGAAAAAAGGAAAAACAAGTTTGATTCAATAGGGAATGTATCATGAAGCCCAAAGTGCATGATGAGAGAAGTTTCCAATCCAAAAGGTAGAAATTTCATCATCCCATGCAAGTTGTACATTATCACCATTCATTATGGATTACTTTCATTGAAATGATACTACACCTCATTCTTAACATCCCTCTTTTTGCACTTTTATTCACCTAATCCTTCTAGATTTGCCCCCATTCTCCACATTTTGCATACCTGTCATTGGTGCTTTCCCCCAAGATCAAGCATTAACTTAACAAATTGCTATAAATAGCTAGAATCAAACTTCAATGTCAAATCATTGTATTTGGGACAATGATTTGTTAGTAGTTGCATTATTTACTTAGCTATTGAAGCAAATCAAATGCCTTCTTATCCAAAGCACATTAGCTGACAAAATATTTCCCTATGTAAAGCCAGAGCTTCACAAAAATTTCACAATGAACTTCACAAAAATTTCCTCATAACTCCTGATAATTTTGACTATGTGCTTCACAAAAAACTAATTGCTATATACTCGAATATACTAACCTAGCAACTTAATACAAGTGAAAAACCTAGGGACTACACGAAATTAGGAAAAAACATGGCCCCGCGGCTTTCCAGTTGCTACTCACCTTTACCAATGTCACTGGATATCTCAATGAATGCTACAACTGGCTAATGAATGTTTTCCTCTTCTACCATTCTGGAACCAACAATGTCAACATTTTGAGAGTTACACCCCTCGAGAGAAGCCCATAATTATGTTAAAGTGAATCTTTGTATCTTTAATGAACTTGGTGATTTTCTCACTGTGCTCCTTCACCAATCTTTCTATAGTTTCTTGCATGTCATCTTAATTAGCAAGATAGGTTTTAATTCCTTCCACCAACACCAACACACCATCCATATGTGACTTCAAGTATATCACAACATCCTATCTCAACACCTTTATAGAGAAATTCACTAATGTGAAGGTTACAAAGTCATCATCTTTCAGCTCTTTCAAATGTCAAAAAACCATGTAATGATTTAACAATCTAGAAAAGAAGGCTATCAAGCTATTTAAAATCTTCTAAGCAATAATATGCTTAAGAGTCCTACCACAAACATTTATGGTACATATATCCTAGACTTGGAAAATAAAAGATACTATGTTAAGTGCACCACTATAGTTTAAGACTAATAATATGGATAAGTCTCTACGTCATTTACTTGTAGTGAAAAAAAGTATAAGGAATGGCAAAAAGAACGTGGAATGGAAGGCCCAACTTTTCTAGGAGACAAATACTACTGCAGTGAAAATTATATGCCCAAGTCCGTAGGAAACATATATAGGTAAACAAAAGGAAATGAATATAGACCAGTCAAGCACCTTTCATCTGAAACCAGTAGATAAATCACATACATGATTAAATACTAACTTTAAATATTGAACATACAAGTAATATTGGATGACTACACATTAAGCTTTTAAAATGTGACGAGCATTATATTTTCAAGCTTACTTGATTGCATTTTACAATTAATTTTTGTGAAGGACTTTTTACAGGAATCACTAAATTTTCTTCTCGGAATGGCATAAAGCTGTAACAACTCTAGGTACAGACAACAATCAACTGGGAAACATATACCCTGAATAAATTTGTTCTTAAAATGGAATTGGGATAGGTTATAGGTATATAGAATGAATATGTTTTTTTGTGAATCTCATAATTTTAGTAAGTATGGTGCCTTTCGGTATGAGAAACCATCACTATAAAGTCTAATGCAAAAGCCAGAAAATATATATAACTAAACTGTAAACAAGAAGACAAATCCAGTTTAAAAAAGAGAAGACAAATCCAATTTCAAAAAGAGCAATCAGTTGGTTGAGCATTAAATCCTACGATAGCCATAACAATATACGACTATTAGCATAGCTAGAAGCCTCTATGCAAAGCAGAAAGGTGAATAAGGTATTATATCATAATACACTTATTTTAATTGTCCGTGCAAAAGATTTGTTTTGAAAGGAAACATCAATATTTTTTAATAACCAGCAAATACTTTCAAGCATGCAATTAGCGTAAATTCCAGACAAAATACATTCTTAAATTCGACATCGACTACCATACAATATTTTTTAAACAAAACGAGAAACACAACTCATCCCTCAGCTCAAGTGCATCAAGAGGTGGATGGGCAATGTTTAGGTCATTATTGTGCTTCTTAAATATTTAGTTCAATAAAAAAAAGTAGAAACCAAAATTCAAGATGTTGATTATGATCTGCCAAATCTAAAATAATGGCATATTTGATGCATTTCAACTTTCAAGACAGATCTTCTAAACACTAAAATAATTGCAAAACTTGGAAAGAAGAAGGAGGAAACAAGGGAGGACCTAGGAAACAATCATTCTCCAGAGAAGGATGACATACTTGATAATGCAGTTATTTTCACACATCGCAATCCCAATCAGCCATAGTCGACCAGTTCCTCCATATCAAGCTAATAATTGGCTCGATTTCATAACAACTTGTTGCACAAAATATGAGACTGCCAACCCTATATATGCTCCTCCTACCTTGGGCTGCTCTACAATCCACTTTAAATCACCCACGTTAATAATTATACCCGTATTCAAATGCCCTTCCACCATTTGGTCCAAATCTCTAAACTTCATAGCAATGTGGTCTTCAAAGCATTAAAATAAAATTCAAATAAAAATACAGAAACAATACTAAAAAACATGCAATCTTTATAAACTGGTCCAAATCTATGAACTTCATAGCAATGTGGTCTTCAAAGCATTCAAATAAAATTCAAATAAAAATACAGAAACAGTACTAAAAAACATGCAATCCTTATAAACCAAAAACTGAGGCACAACTAAAGACTGAATATGCAGTAGTCAGAGAGTGCAGACATTTCAACTAAACAGTAGGAAGACCATTTCTAGGGCCCTTAGAGAAAGGATGGCCCTCCGCTGAGTTAAGGTGCGATCATCCTCTTCATAAACATACAAGGATTGGGAGACACCAATAAAAAAAAAGCCCTTCGCATCTGGTACACCTTCATAAACCAAAGATCTTACTTCTTCAGCTATGTTGCCCGGGGAAAAATCTGACAAAATCCTCTCTTCCATTCTAAAAGGATGGTCATTTCTTTTCTATGATCCACTAGGCAAATCAAGTGGGCTAGCTACTTTCTAGAATCACTCCCTCAAATCGGTCCATTCCAACATGAACAATTCTGGTATCTTTTCCAAGCTCTTGTGCTTGGAACAAGGAAAATCTTTCTCCATCTTTAATATAGAATCTGAAAAGGGATGACTAATGCTACTATATCCTTACATCTTACACATTTCATTGGCATGAAAGTTCTGTGACATTTTAGCCACTTTTAGGATGTATAATTAATGCTTTTTTTTGGAGTGCAGATTGGTATTGAGACTATGGCTTCTGTAGTGATAGTTAGGCTGGTAGGATTGAGTATTCTCTCTTCACCTCTAGTTTAAAGTACCTGTGCAACCAAAAATGTGTGCTTTCATTGTAAGCCTATGAGATATTGTTTAAGTGATATTTGATTATCAAAGACCCTGGTGAATTTGTTATTAATATGTATCTTTTATTGTTTTTTTCATTTGCAATTTCTTCTTATTTTAATTAAATTCATGATCTGTAAAAACTAATAACTCCATTTCACAAACCTATAACATTAATCCACAACCTTGCAGTTGAAGTAGTCGATTTTTGAATGAGCATACCTGGGTGTTCCAAATCTTGGGACTTGCAAGGTGGCTACGCTGTCTTTTGAATACATGTACAATGAGAAGAGTCCCACTGGGGTAATGATATCTTTAACTTTAGTCTTATATCCTAATTGCATAAGGATGTGTTGATTTGGTCAAGGTTAACATACAAAAGCCACAAGTCTAAAACCTGCTAAGCATTCTTACTACTACAAAAGTCATAAGAATAGATAAGAATATTTGTCATGAGCTAAGATAGGATTCATGAGATCTCAAGGTGACATGGACTAATTGCAAGTGTCAAAGTAAAAATGAAACAATAACATAAGCCAAAATATTTTAATGTATTTTATGGTACTTTTAATAAACTATGGGGCCAATTTTAAATTGCACCAATCCTAAGAAATTGGACTCTGGAAATGTAAATGTATTTCTTCCCTTATGAATGCTTAAATTGTACCTTTAATTATATTGAAATTTGTTTCTCCACATAAAGAATATAAACAATATGTGTGTGTGTTACAGTTAGCAGTAATGCTTACAAGTGGACTATGAATGGTCTGATTGTGTTTTTTGAAGTGACAAATTTCAAGTTGTCTCACAATGTATATTTGATCCCCAATAACATTATCTATGTTTGCATCTGGTTTCGGTGCCATGTCCACAAGGCATTAGTAGAATTCAATACCTACCAGAAACATAATGAAATGATCATTTTTCCATGATGAAACCTTTCATTGAGATGCATCTTAATTCTATGTCCAAGTTAGAAGATGATACCTATAGAATTCCATGTCCAAATATTCTCTTTTGGAATGCACTCCATTATAGTTGTTTGTCCCCATAGAAGTTTCTTTTTGCAGGGTTGGAGGTGAAGTTGATGTGGCAGACACCTCCATATTCATGTTGATTTTCAGTAGGCCTAGGGCACTTTCCTGGGTCATCTTCCAAAACTGTTTCAATTCCCTCGATGCTCCTGCCATCACCCACTGCGATATATACAGGACCACATGGGTCCAGACTATAATTGTACACTCTGTTCATTCTTTCATATGCATGTACATTCCATTAAGTTTAATCAAAATACTAAGAGCATGAGAGGGTAATAAAAATAAAATTGGGAACATATATCATCATGAAATTGGATACAAACAAACACACAAGTAAATAATGAGAAACTCAAAGCCAAAGGGATCGGCTTAATACATAGCCATGAAATGAATCTTGATGCTATTAACATAGATGGAAATCTATTCTAAAAAGAAACCAAATGGTTATACAAGTACAAAGAGAGATTGTGTACTATATTATGTGGATTAAATCAACTACATATTAGACATTAGACATATACAAGGCTACTTTGTAGATATACATATTATACTTGTCTAGCCTATACTGAGAAAGACCTATCTTAATCCCAAACCGGTGTATACCTCCAGTCATATTAATGTCCCTCTTATAGCCTGAAAAACATATTAAAATAGCTAAGTAAAAAATCTTGCACTCCTCACCTTAATCCATCTTTCATTTTAGTTTCATAGCATTATCCACCCATATGATGCTGATCTCTTCCACCCCAAGCTATAAATTCCACCTCACTTTTCTCAATAGAACTATCTCAAATAATGCATACTATTACTACATCAATCTATCCTATATCCTTAAAATAAAGATTAATGTAGCTAAGTTCAAACTTGCAACATATCACAGTGAGACAATTTCTGGGAAAGGCTCTGAATCCTCCCAGTTTCTCATTGGGTGAAAGAGGCTCTTCAAAGAAATGTTTAAAAACTCATAATCAACCTTAGAATTGGTACAGTTTCATATTGGACTCCAACTATGACTCCACTCTCAGGCTGGTTTGAATTTTATGACTGTGTTTATGAAAAATAAAAAAAATAAAAAAATATTAATTTTTAATAAAAACAAACATTTTAAAGAATTCCAACCATGACCCCAAAACATTAGAGACAAAATATGGAAAAATTAGTGCAATACATATATGAAACAAAATACATCGTCATTAAAGAGGCTCTAAATGATCTCTAGAGTCCAAAAAACATGCTACATGCTACTGGCCTACTACATATCAGTGATCAGTGATCAACATGATCAAACCCATCGCCACTATTTATTTTTACCCTAAATAATATTGATAAATAACACACCTAAAAGATACTATGTTTGGCATTCAAACCAGGGTTGACCTATCTATGATTATGAACTAGGTTCACAATGATACACTAGCAATAAAAGTAGGAACATATCCCAAAGTGATGCTCCGGCTTAGAGATCAATTGATTCTAAGTTATCTCCATACAATTTTTCCTTCGAATAGAGATGTTGATGACAATACTAAAGTCTACATCTGATGAAAAAATCAATGGAAAATCATTCAAAGTAATATTATAAAAGTAATATATAGTTCAAACACATCTTATAGTTCTGTTAGACATCTGTTATTTTCTATTTCCTTTCTCAATTTAACTAAACCCTTTTTGTTGTATGCCATAGGATTTTTATATGATGCATGAAAAATAGTTGCTACAATGAATTACATGTCCTAAGAATACAATGTCCACACCAAATCCATACAAAACTTCTATCCCTTACCTCATGCATTGAAATTCCTGATAATGTGAAGAATAACTGTTATACCAAGGCGAGGGCCATGCTACAACTAGCCATGTTGTAACTTCACGATCTACATTCCCCAAATCTTGCTTCAGCCAAGCATATTGCATGCCTATATGATAACGACAAAGAAACTAATGGATCATTTTAGAAATATTTCTTTACACATGTTCTCATACATTCATCACCGATACTACGGTTTCAAAACTGCCTAAATTCATTTTTTCCACAGTACATTATTCTATCTTTATAGAGTACACAATGCTACCATTATAAGCTCCATGTGTCCTGTGAAGCAATTATGAACCTTATGCACACCAAGTTTTACATGCAAAGTATCATTTTACAACCTAGAGGCAAATGCTTACCAGTTTTGTTGTAGTCCACATATGGTCTCAGCGTGATAAAATATATTACACTAGCATCAAAAGAGTAGTAAAAATTACTATTTGAGCTACATCATTGAGATAGGATGGAAAAATGGCATGTCATTCCCACTCCTTGTTTCATAATACCATTAGCAGAACCCATATGAAATAAATATCCATACGCATTATGAACATCACAGTGCTCAACATCTCCAAAGTGAAGAGCATCTTTGGGCATCGTTTCCTGCACGAAAAAAGGGAGAATCACACAAAAAAAAAAAAAAAAAAAAAAAAAAAAAAAAAAAAATCAAAACTCTAAAGTGAAGTCATCCCAAAATAAAAGTGAAGTCAAACTAGATATGTAGGAAAGGATTGAAGAAATACAAAAGAGATTGATAGAAAGTATTGCACTTCTACCTCAAAAGGAAAACAAGGAAAAAATATAGATGAAGGCTATAAAAATGTTAGGAGAAGTAGATTTTCAGCTTGATAAAGTTAAATCCAAAATAGAGAACAAAAAAGAAAACATCATATTTCCTCTCTGAAGCAAGTGTTAAAAAAAGAAGAACAAGTGATGGAACTTGATAACATACCAAAAGGGAAGATTGAAGATAAGTTTGAAGACAAAGAGAGAACCCGGAACCCTTGTCGTAAAAACCCTCCAGGGCCTGTAAAACAAACTGGGCGGGATCAATGGCACTCGGCCCTGGGTGTTGTAACGTCTTTTCTGTGCTCCACGATGAATCTCTAGAGACCCCCTGCGTCCAATGGACATGGGGGGGGGGAATAGTTGTTTGAAGCCACCCCAACTAAATATCGGGGGACGAAAGAGTTGTTTCAAGCCACCATGACTGGTTATCGGGGGGCGGAATAACCATATGAACCCAACAATGAGTGTATATCGGGGGCGAATGCATTATTTTTGATAGATTGAACGAAAAATTAGGGAGAATGACATTTTTCTTACCAATCTAACCCTAACTGGAGGGCGAATGCCAGTTGTTTTGAGCAAATTTCGAGGGCGATTTCCAGATTTTGTGAGATTTTTAGCAAATTTCGGGGGCGATTTCCAGATTTTGGGAGAGAGGGTTATCAGATGGGAAGGCTATTTTGTTTGAAAATATTATTGTGTTAATAAATAGTGGACGATTTTTTTTTTCCAATTTTTTTTTATATACAAAATTTGCCCACCAAATTTTTGAAACTCCTCTAATTTCGCCCATGGGCTATAATTCGCCCCTAAAATCATCCCTGGTTATAATATGGTTGCTTATGTTCAGTTATGGAATGTATGTTGTATCAATTTGATTGACAGGAAGATCATATGTGAACTTGAGTAGGAGGTTGAGTTATTGTTATGTATATCATTGTATTGCATGAGTTTAATGCATTATAAGTCTTGCATGTGATAGATATAATTGTTAGATCTAACTTTATGCACCTTACATGTTGTGATATGTTTGATTAACCCTATGAATGAGTTGTGTGACTAAACTTGATCTTTGGGAAGAGAGAGGAATACCCTGATGTGTTTCAGAACCCCTCTGTGTATCAGGTGAGGAGGGAAAGGTCATGGGAGAAGACACATAGATTTTTATGAAGTTCTATGGAAAAGTGAAGTTATGATGGAATATTTAGCTGAGATAATGGCAAGGTTATAATCTTCAGATGGATGAGAGAGTTATACCAGTGGAAATAGCTCTCCAAGAGATTTCCAACGGCATCGGACTTGCCTTATTTGGATGAAGCACGAGGGAGAAACAAGTCTGGGAATTTTGCAGATGTAGAGAAGGAGGTTCTGCATTTCCGCATCCGCAATGCAGATTGCGGATTGCAAAAAGGAAAGTTTTCAGAAATTCAAGTTTGGACTTCCGCATTTCCACATATGCAATGCGGATTGAGGATTTCATAAAGGAAATTTTTTTGGAAAGTCAAGTTTGGACTTCCGCAATTCCATCTTCTGCAATGCGGATTGCGGATTGCAGAAAGAGTAGTTTTCCGTTGAAGTTGGACTTCCATAATTCGACCTCCGCAATTGCGGATTACGGAAAGGAAACTTGCGGATTGCGGATTGTAGAAAGGAAACTTGCGGATTGCGGAAATGCAACATTCGGATTGCAGATTGTTGATCCAAGGCAACTTGCGGATTGTGGATCCAAGGCAACTTGCGGATTGCGGATCCAAGAGAGTTGTGGATTGTGGATTATGGATCAAAGAGAGTTACAGATTGCAGATTGTGGATCCAATGATGCAAATTGCGGAAAGGTGTGAATGGAAGCATTGGAAGAAAAAAAAAAGAGTATCAGGGTCTCCCATCGCCTCTGAAGGACACTGAGGTGATATGGGGAGGCTACACATTATCTGTATTTTTCCATTTAGGGATTTAAAAAATTTCCGGTCTTTTGATCTAGATATATGAGGATTGAAGATTTGTTTACAGATGAAAAGTAGTTTCAACTGACCTTGAAAGGTGGCCATATTCTTTGCACTTTTCCCTACCATATTTCTTTGATGTGATGTGGGTTATACTACTAGATTTCACCCAAGGTTCTAGTTTTTGACATGGAAAAAAATAGTGGGAGGGTTTCTATTACACCTCATTCATGCGATGTGGGTTTGATGGAGATGGCTCCATAGAATGAAACGACCATTGCGTAGATTTTAACCGTTTCCCCCTCTATCCATAGCCTGGAGGACGGTAATATCAGGCAGTTTGCTCGACACTTAGACCCTTTTGCAAAAAGAATCACAAGTGAGAGGTATAGGGTTCAGAGGAAGACCAAATTATATAAGGCTAGGGAAGGATTGGAAAGGTTTGTTCTCAGTGTAGATGTTTTATGGACATAGTGGAGGTTCTCACCAGAAGGGCATTAGTTGGTCGCATTGAATATGCAAGAGTTGACAGGGGAGAAATGGCTGAGTGGATTAAGCAACACTGGTTACCTATTTGTGGCTATGCACCTCGTATCCAATTCCATACGATGATAAATGCATGGATATGTTTCGTATTTCCGAGAAATGATCATATATCCACCAATCTGATTAGGATTTGGTTAGTGAAGGAGGGTTCCATGGTACTCAAAAGATGGCATTCGACGTTCAACCCGAAAAAAGATAAAAAATCACAAAATGCCATTTATGGATGTTGTTACCATGGTTTCCATTAGAATTATGGACGCATAAAGCCTTGGAAGGACAGGTGAACCATGTTGGTTGTTTCATTTGGGTTGACAAAAATAATATGCATGGAATGGTGAATAAAATTGCTAGGGTTATGGTGGAACTGGACATTACTCGGGGTCTTCCGACAGAGGTGGAGATGGTGTGGGGATACCACACATTATGCTAGAAACTTGATTATCTTCATATTCCATTCTGATGCTTCTATTGTCGGGAAATTGTCCACATTAAATCTAAATGTCTTGCTCTTCTATATGGTTCCCGGGAGGTGGATTCGAATGAGTCTTCAGATAGAGAAGGGGAAAGGACATTACCGCTGGAAGAGACTCCATCTACACATTATGCAATTACAACTTTCAACCAGTCACGTAAGGATAAACCAGAATCGCCTACATGTTATGAATGAGTATCAAAAGATGAATTAAATTTTTCTTTATCTATAGAAAAGGCACTTGATAAAAGGATGTCTAAAAATAATTCAGGGTTATTAAATAATCCAATATATTTGAATAGTTCTCCTTCATTGTTGAGTTATGGTATTTCTAAAGGCATTATTTTGAAGGATAATGTTTTGGACTCTTGTCCATATAATCATTGTGAGAAGTCACCGTGCCCTGATACTACCCCTGTACAGAACCTTAGGTTTGTAGATGCTAAAAATTATGGAATTAGGGTTTATCCCCGAATTTAGGATTATCCGATATGTTAGAAGGAAATGTTAATCCTAAAGGGTTTTGATCCCAACTTACCATTTACTATAAAAATCCCTCTTCAAACCCTACTATTTCACCTGTTTACTCTATTAAATTTTAGAATGTGACAATAAGGAATAGGAAAAAGAGAAATAAAGACATAGGGGCTATCTCCACAGATTCTAGATACAAACCCCTCTCTATTAGATTAGATGAATCTGTCTCTATTTCTCCTTATTCAAATGTGACCTCCACTGTTTGGGCGCTTAGAGATGATGTTCCAGCTCCCGCAGGTTCTTAATGTCTATTATTTCCTTGAACATCCATGGGATGGGTAGGGATGTGAAGGTTAGGTCTCTATACAAGCTGCTAAAAGCTACAAAAACAGATATTTTTTTATTCAAGAGACTATGTGTTCAGAGTTTTGTGCTATTGAAGTTTTTTCAAAATTGCTTCCAGAATGGGATATGAGTGCTATCAATTCCACCGACCTCTCAAGGAGACTATTAGTATATTGGAATCCTAGGACTTCTAGTTTCATTCCATTTAGAACCCCTAGAGGAATCCTTCTTGAAGGTAAATTTCAGAATTTTGATAAAACCCTAGCTATTCTAAATTGCTGCGAACCTTAAAGAGAACGAGATATTTTTTGGAAATCCTTGGATGAGGCGGGATTATTAGATGTTGAAAACCTTATTATAGCCCGCAATCTAAATTTTACTTTATCCTCTGCAAAAGTATGGCGCTCCTCTACTAGACTTGACCTGTTGGCAGACTTTTTCACAAATTTGATTTAGAGGAAGAATATTATTGTTGCTACTCTGGTGAAGATAGTTACAACCTGGTCAAATGGAAGGAGTGACAATTTAGGGATTTGCAAAATATTGGACTGATTCTTGGTTAAATATTAAATTATACAGGATGTACAAAGATATAGGTCTTGGTTTGAAAGTTCATTTTTTTATCACTATCATATCTTACTACAATTGGATAGTACTAAGACTGCCTCAAAGTATCCTTTTAAATTCAATAGCTCTTGTATTTTGAATGAGGAATTTTGTGCATTAGTTCGTGAGAAGTGGAAGATTTTCATTCTTCCTACTAATAACTCTTCGATGTATACTTTGGTATCAAAGTTAAAAGAGTTGAAAAAGAAGTTTCTATTTGGGCTAAAGAGAAGAAACTGCAAGAGGAAAATTCCTGCAATCAGATTGAAGACCAAATAAAGATGATCCTTTCAATGAATGAATATTTTATACTTAATGAGTTAGAGAGGTTGGCACTAAAGGATCTTGAGAATAAGCAAGAGAAAATCCTTAAACATGAATAAATGGATTGGAGGCTTAACAACCAGGCTCTTTGGATTTAATTGGGTGACAATAACACCAGATTCTTTCATAATTTTGCCTCACATCGTAGGAATATCAACTCCATTTGGGAATTTCCATATGGAAATGTTAACATGATCAATAATCAATTTGGACTTAAAAATATTTCCAAGCAACATTTCAATGGGATATTTAAGGATCCTAGGACTTGCACCATTGAAGCACAACTAAATGTACTTAGACATATACCAAGCTTCTTTAGCAGTGAAGAAGGTTAGAGTATTGGGGATCCTATTACTCTTAGTGAAGTTGAATATACTCCTAAACAATTTTCTAAAGAGAAAAGGACAGGTCCAAATGGTTGGACAATGGATCTTTTTCTCTCTTTCTGCGATATCATGGGTGCTGAAATTTTGGAGATGGTTTAAAAATCTAGATCAGAAGGTTATGTCTCTAGTGCACTCAATTCAAATTTCATCACTATGATCCTAAATGCAGTAAGCCTAGTTCCTTCAATGATTTTAGGCCTATTGCTCTATGTAACTTGGCATATAAAATCATTACAAAAATAATTGCCAGTATGATTAAACCATATCTTTCCAGAGGGATGTCGAAGGAACAATTTGGATTTCTACATGATTGTTAGATTTTGGATGCTATCGGTATTTCTCAAGAAGTATTACATTCCATTCATAAGAAGAAAATCAAGGCTATCCTTTTAAAGATGGATATGGTCAAAGCTTACTACAGGGTAGACTAGGGATTTTTGAGACTTATGTTGATTCATATTGGTCTCCCTCTTTTGGTCACCAACTAGATTATGGCGTGTGCCACTTTTGCACACTTAGTTCTATTGGTTAATGCATCACCTTCAGATTTCTTTAAAATCTCTCGAGGAATCATACAGGGTTGTCCTTTGTCACCCCTTCTATTATTGCTTATGATTGAAGGTCTCAGTCAATTGATAACCCATCTATTATTCGTTGATGATGTTATGATATTTGGAAATGGTAATATGGATGAATGGACTTGTTATGCTGAAATCATAAAATAAAATTGTGCAACTACAGGTATGGAGATTAGTTTGAAAAAATCCTATATGTTCCAATACAGAGTGGATGCAGTCTAATTTATTGATAGATTATCACAGGTGATTCCATACAAAGTGGAAAATATAATGGACAACTTTGAATATCTGGGATACTTCTTGAAACCTGCAGGTTATAAGGAAAATGATTGGTATTGGTTGATTGATAGATTTGAAAAAAGAATTAAAAATTCGACCTATAGACTTTTATGTATAGGTGGAAAACTAACTTTGATCAAGGCTATTCTACTTGGAATTCCAGTTTATTGGCTATCACTTGCACATGTTCTAGTGTCTATTATGCATAGATTAAGAAGACCAATCTTTAATTTTTTGTCGTATGGTAATGTTGAAGGGGGTAAATTAATGATGGTCAGTTGGGAAATATTATCTAAACCCAAATATTGGGGTGGTTTGGGCATAAAAAAAACTTTATTGGTTTGGAATGGCCTTAAGACTTAAAAGTCTATGGAGGGGACTTTTTGGATCGGGCCTATGGTCTGAGGTTTTATCTACAAAATATTTAAAAGGGAACACCTTGTGATGGATCATAAATCCTGTGAAAAGACAGAGGAATTCATCCATTATCTGGTATGGTTTCATCAATATATATAATTGGTTGTGGAAAGGTCTTTCTTGGAAGGTTGGTGATGGTTCTAATATCCCGATAGGTGTGGATCCCATTGTTGGCATGGAAGAATATTACAAAATTCCACCTTATATTATAGAATAGTTAGTGGAGATTGGTTATCACACCTTAAACAAAATTAAAAGACCTCCCTTGCTGACTCATTCGAACTCATATTGGCTTACTACAAAGGATTTAGGTATTGGTGGACATGGGGCTATAGAATGGGATAATTATATTGGAAAACTGAATTCTTCAGGATGCAAGATTTACAGGGAAAGAGATAAAATCATTTGGTCATCCAATGTGAAATCCCATTGCATCACAACCAGTTCTGCCTACAATGTAATTGTACAGGAATATGGGGATATTGTTCCTAAGTGGTGGTATAGATCTCTCTAGAAATGGAACCTTCCTTCAAAAATAAAATGCTTTTTGCGGTTTGCCTTTGAAAACAGTCTAAAGACTCAGGACAACCTTTTAAAAAGAGGTTGGTGTGGGCCAAACTATTGTTACTTATGTAGGTGCAATCTAGAGTCAATGGAACAAATTATGATAGATTTTCAGTTTACTAGACAGGTCTGGGATGAAATATTTAATGATCTCAAAATTCAAAATGCCTGAGGATTTAACAGGTTTGAACAAAATTTCTATCATTGGATGAAAAATTATGATGGCTATGATGCTTTACCAACATTCATTGCTTGGAATATTTGGCACACTAGAAATAAGTGTATATTTGAGGATATGAAACCTATGGTGAAGGATATTTGTATAAGTACACTCAATATCCTCAAGGATTATTTGAATGTTGAGATAAGAGGAAATAACAAGAGACAGGTACAACCTATGCATGATTTACAATATGCATCAGGCTTCTTTGATGGGGCTAGAAAAGATGGAATATGTGTAGTAGGGGTGATTATTTATCTCAATGAATCTCATAAATTCAGTTTCCATTTTAACTGTGGTTTTGGTACAAATACTAAGGCTGAACTTTTGGGCCTGTGGTTTCTCTGTAAGTTGGAAATACTACTTGGTATAGACACACTTCATGTTTTTGGTGACTCTCTAGTTATCATAAACTGGGAATGCCGCATGACTAATATGCGAGTAGTTTCTTTACTGAATTGGTGCAATTATACACAAGTTCTCATTAATTCCTTCTCTCGGATTGAATTCAGACATATCTTCAGACAACTAAATATGGAAGATGATACATTATCAAAGGATGCTTTGGCGGACAAGGAAGGATTTGTCAAATGGGAGGAGCATATAGACAACTCCTTATTTGACAATGGCATAGTGAACATTTTCATGTTGTAGCTTTGATTGGTGATTTGATCTGTTATATTTGGGTTATGTGGTCTTTGTTTCCGAGGAATTGTTATATCCAGTTAGATATAGAACCGATAGATGGATGTTGATATTTTGTTTTGAGAAGAACAATTTGAGATTTTCTGTGTTGTCAACATATAGTTAGACCCTCTTTAACTGTCCATGTATCAATATGTACATTTTGATTCTTAAATAAATATTAAAAGTATGATTTTTTCCTGCTAAAGAAAAAAAACAACTATTTTGTATACAATTAAATAATTTATTATATATTTACAAAGGGAAGACTTTAGTGAGACTAGATAATACAAGTAATTATATTAATAAAAATATGTAATAAATTTATAATTTTTTAATAGAATTTTAATATTTTAATATTAATCAATTTTAATTAAAATACTATACTTTTGATAAGTTTTGATAAGTTTTTTGATATATGTGTATAATTGTTTTCGTAATTATTCATAATATTAATATTTTACATAAATATATTACTATTTAAGTTTATTTAAATAATTATTATTAAATATAAAATTCAAAACCTAAATCATTAATATTTATATTCAAATTTAATAAATATATAATTTATAATACTTCAATTTTATATATAAAGAATTTTAAATTTAAATATTTTGATTTTATTTTACTTCCCTTTTAATTTTAATTTTATTCATTTATCTTATTCAATATAAAATTATAATACTCAAATATAAATACATTTGCATTTATACATCTTCTATTATAAATATATATATTTTACATAAATATTCATAACATTAATTTATTTTACATAAATATATTATTATTATTATTTGCTCGAATCTCCTTGACTTGCGGAAGTGGCTCGTGGTATGAGAAACCCAATCTATGGGCATCTAACTCATCAAAATCATCTAGGGATCGCACCCAACATGGACTGCACCAACCTCAACTTGATTGAGTTTTTGAGTATCACTTCTTACTAAGTCACCCCTAAAAGGAATTGAACTCTGGTCACCTTGCTGATAAGACTCACACCTTAACCGAATAAACTAGTAAGAATTGACATTATTTAAATTTATTTAAACAATTATTATTAAATATAAAATTCAAGACCTAGACCATTAACATTCATATTTTTATTTAAATTTAATAAATTTAAACTTTATAATACTTAAATTTTATATATATAAAATTTAAATTTAAATGTTTTAATTTTATTTTACTTCCATTTTAACAATAATCATATCTAGGGTTAAATATTAAAGTCAACCACATTGATATTAATGTGGTTTTAATAGATAAAAATGGAAATAAAATAACCATGGTTAAATGCGGTCAAACAATATTCAACCAATATTTAACCAAGTCAACCATGGCAAGCTAAAGCCAATCATAGTTAACCAAATCAACCACGGTAAACCAAATGCCACCATAGTCAACCATGGGATATGGTCATCAATTTTTAAACATAGTCAACCATGATGAAATCATAGTCAACCAAAGTCAGCCATGAAGCAACAATGGATTGAAGTCGACCTTGGATTGAAGTTACCCATGGATTGAATTCAACCTTACTTAAAAGTCAACTATGGATTGAAGTCAACCTTGGATTGAAGACAATTATGGATTGAAGCCAACCTTGTTGCACCAAAGTAACACATGATACACTAAAGTTAGCCATAGACAACCATGATGCAATAAAGTCAACCATGCCTAACCAATGGTTTGATATAGTTAAACTTAGTTTAAAGTCAACAATGCCTAAACCATGGTTCAAATTCAACATTGGTTTAAACTCAAATATGGATCAAAGTCAACCATGATCAAACAATGGTAAACCATAGTTTAACCATTGTTAACCAATTCAACCTTGGTAAGCCAAAGCTAACCATAGTTAACTTGTCACCCATGGTTAACCAAAGTCCACCATAGTCAACCATGGGATATGGTCATCGATTGTTAAACATAGTCAACCACGATTAAAGAGAGTCAACCATAGTTAACTATCATGCAACCATAATCAACCAAAGTCATCCATGATGCAACCATAGTCAACCAAAGTCATCCATGAAGCAATCATGGTTTGAAGTCAACATTGGATTGAAGTCAACCTTGGATTGAATTCAACCTTATATTGAAGTCACCCATGGATTGGAGTCAACCTTGGATTGAAGTCAACTTTGGATTAAAGTTATGCTTGAATTGAAGTCAACCATGGATTGAATTCAACCTTGGATTGAATTCAACCTTACTTAAAAATTCAACTATGGATTGAAGTCAACCATAAATTGAAGTAAACCTTGGATTGAAGTGAACCTTAGATTAAATTCAACCTTGGATTGAAGTCAACTATTGATTGAAGTCAACCTTGGATTGAAGTCAACCATGCATTGAAGCCAACCTTGGATTGAAGTCAACCTTGTTGAAAAGTCAACTATGGATTGAAGTCAAATATGGATTGAAGTCAACCTTGGATTGAAGTCAACTATGAATTGAATTCAACTATGGATTTAATTCAACATTGCTTAAAATTCAACTATGGACTAAAGTCAACTATGGATTGAATCCAACCTTGGATTGAAGTAAACCTTGCTTAAAAGTCAACTATGGATTGAAGTCAACCTTTCTTGAAAGTCAACTATGGATTGAAGTCACCTTGATATTGAAGTCAATTGTGGCTTGAATTCAACCTTGGATTAATGTCGCCACTGGATTGAATCCAACCTTGAATTAAAGTCACCCATGGATTGAAGTAAACCTTGGATTGAAGCCAACCTTGGATTGAAGTCAACTATGGATTAAAGTCAACTATGGATTGAAGTCAACCATGGATTAAATTCAACTTTATATTGAATTCAACCTTATCTCCATGGATTGGATTTTATTTTCTTCAATTACCGAGACCGATTGAATGGAGAAACACTTCCTAAAGTTGTCTTTAGATAGAGCTTGAATTGTTCACCATTATCTTGCTTTTGCTTCATAATTCTCGATTTATTAGTTGTATAATTATGTATTCGAGTTTTTTCTTATTGAGAGAGGTGTGCCCAATTGAAATTATCCTTGATTATTTGGTTCGACATGGGCTTCATTTCCTTGAATCACCTACTAGAATTTCTTGATATCCCCATCTTCATCACACAGTTCCAACTAGGGTTTAAAGTTTATTTTGGGTCCAACAAGATGAATATCCTCCTTCCATATCCTTTTAGTTTATTCTGTCTTTCTTTATAGATATAGTTTCTTTTAGTTTTCTTCCCGTGTTCAACCAATTAAGGATGGATAATATGTCATTCCTTTGATCAAGTCAATTACCTTGAAGTCAACTTCTATTGTAATACCCATAGCAATTGTTTCCATATTCTTCAATAGTCCAATAGGGTCAACTTAAATCTTCGATCTGCTAGCTTCAATAAATTCCTTGACTTGATGAGATTAGGTCTTCCCAATTGAATCCATCTATCCCTTGGAAAAATATTCACTTCCAATACAAAATCGACTACGACTTATGGAATCGTAATCATCCCTGAATATCCAAATCAACTTGTGGGTCAAAGTCTTTAGTATTTCTTTCATCCTATTTTAAGTGACATAAGTTTTTCACAAATTTTTTCTCTCCTATATAACTTCTTAGAATTTCCATTAGTTCTAAAAGTCGAGCAATGGATTCTTCTTCACCCAAAAGATCTAAAAACTCACTGAGTGCAACAATTTTGTTTGGTTGGATCCACCCCTTTTCATGTTTTCTAATTCGTCTTCTTTGGATAGTTCATCGATTAGTTTGATGGATTATTTAAATATTTTTATTTCCCTCTTTGGATCTATATATTTCTCTTCTCTCTTCTTATTGGCTTGTGTAGGGGATGTCTTTTGATAAATTGTATTTTCATTATTTCTGAGTTGATATCTTGTAACAACATGTGGGTATTTTGAGTTTTAAACTTTATTCTTGGGAATGCTCTATAGTAATTTTACAGTCTTATTGTTCATTATATTTTGAAAAATAATATGACATTATTCCAAGGAATGATCTCCTACTCCACATTTAGTATAGAATTTCAATTCCACTCTATCTTTGAGAGGACATCTGGGCTTAAGTGATCTTTCTTAAAACAAACAAGGTAGTATTTTTTTCAAATATTCCTCAATCATCATGTCAAAATCCTCTTCCTCCATATTGACCACGACCATCGTATTCTCCTCTACCTATACCATCATGTCCATTACTCCTCTGGAATATATATTTGCATGACTTCCAATTTTTCTTCCAACCATCTATCTACTAGTATGACCGTCCCATCATCATCAGATTCAAGTTTTGGGGATTTTCAAAGGGCTTCTTAATATGTTTTAAAATAAAAAAATTCTTAAGGGATCCCTAATTATTTGTAAAAATTTGACCAAAAATCATTGCACTAGGGGTTCAACGTCGATCGTGTATGATATTTGGTTGAGAAAATCCCTAAAATTTTGATCATAGTCTCTTACTAACTCTACTGGCATACTTTTTATTTCTTATAAGTGTTTGTGTTGTTAGGTATTTGACATCCTAGATTTTGAAAAAATTTAAAAATGATTTCTTTATTCCATTCTTGTTTTTGTTCTGATTCTGTATGTAGTTCATGAACCATGTGAGTGGTATTTTCCTTAGTGATCCCACGAATTATGCCATTTACATTTTGTTTTATCTAGGAAATCTTGGGAATCCCAAATTTTCTTATAGAGAAACCAATGTCTTTTTGGATCTCCATCTCCCCCATAAAGGGGGATGTTCCCAGTATTATTGTGCAACATCTTTGTATGATTGATATAGCTTATTGCAGTTGGTGGAGGTGGTGGTCGATTATTGTTTGGTGGAGTTGGTTGGGTCAACCGAGTCAATTGGGTCAATGGTGATGAATGAATCAACTGAGTCAGAACTTCAATTGTTGTGTTTCAACTTGTATCTTCTTTTATTTTATCGAGCACTTTTAGATGCTCCACATCGTTTGCATGACAATGTTTTTCTTTATACTCGATGAAGCCATGTTTTCATGGTCATTCCTCTTTAGTGTAACTCTCACTTTATAGTGTTTAAATTTATTCAAATATTAAATTTGGTACATGGGGCATTTCCATGAGATCCTTGAATAAAAAAATTAAGTTGTTCCAACAATTTTTACAGGTCATACTTATCCAATTCCCCTATTTTTTTTATCTTTGAATCCAAATGTTGTCAAACACTTGTCCATTTTCATCTAGTCAACTCTAGGCCAAGGAAGTGTTAGGTTCTGGATGTAATTGATGCCTTAAAATTTCATTGACTATGAAACTATTTGCTCCGAGAGAATTTATGGGAGCAGAATCGTTGATTTCCATTTCATTTTGTGAGATGTTCCAAACCTTAAGGCACGTTTTAACCATTTGAAATTCTTCGTCCAAACTAGGAACCATTGAGAAAAATTTCTCTACATATGGTTGAAAATTCCTTAACTCAGATAGGGTTATTTGATTTTCGTCCCATGTAATACCCCTTATTTTGACCCTTGGAATGTATTACATAAGATTATGTAAGTGATGTAAATATGCTAGTATGGACTCCTAGTGTAGAGCTTAAGGCCAAGGCCCAAATAGTGAATGGCTAGACATTGTTATAAGGAAAACTTCCTAATGGCTACGGTTTTCCACTAACATATTGAAAGATATAAATATAATCCAATATTCTCAAGATTGATAATTTAGATTCATTTGAGATATCATAACAACAAGCAAACAATCATTACATAGAGATAGGAAGTGGAGGAGAACCCACTTTTAGGTTGTCCTATCATTTCTCCCACACTTGAGACTTGGTGTGCTCCAATACAAGGCTTTGAGACCTGCACAATAAATACCAAGCTTCCTCAAAGATTATGACGTCAACAAATAAATGAATCAATTCAAATACATAAACATAATCATGAATAATCCTGACTAACCTATTGAAGATGATAGCACTCCTTAGCCAACAAAAATTAAATAGTATAAAACTTAGACACAAAGTTGGGCCATGGAAAGAATAGAAATTTCTATTAATGAGTTGCAGGAATAAAATACATATTACCTCACCACAACTACAACACCTTTCGAAATCGTATACTAGGTTCCTCTGCACCTGAACCACTCATGCTTCAAACTCCAAAATATTTTAATAGTTCTCAATCATGTATAAAGTAGAAGTCATATAAGGATGGATGAGTTCAACAACAAAGGGAAAGACAAATCAGGGACAAGGGTCACTAAGGGGGAAATATGGATTACAAACTCAGGAGGATAGGGGAATTCTTCTAGCATAACCTTAAATAGGGTGTAGTCTCCCCTTTTGGTTCAACATTTCATCTTTTATGTGCGTTTGGGATGGTTAAGATGGTTACCAAATAGTTTGTGGAGTTATAACCGAGGCCAACTGTATCCAAACTGATTCATTTTGTGAAATTTTCCTAATTTTATATTTTTTGTGTAATTTTATTGTCCCACACTCCTAACAGGAGGGAAAAGAGTGTCGCCACGCATCTTGCTCAAGGAGGAAGTGCGTGGGGCCTCAAAATTCTACATATTTTAGGGATTTAAGCTGGTAATAAAGGGTATTGCATCTTGAGTGTTTTGACCATCATATAGGCTCATATTCAAGGCTTCTTCCATAATGGTAAGTTCATGTTGATGATCATTCTTGAAGACTTATATGTCCTTTTGGGAGATCATCGTCACACACATGTAAGTGTCGATTTGCACTATAATAGGCATACATAATGTAAATATTTCTATATGGTCCATGTAGTTGGATTCTCACGATGACTCAAAAAATATGTAAACATTATGTTGGAAAATAATAAAATGGTTTAGGATGATTGTGTAAAGAGAACCAGAGGGGATATGTTTCCACCAAAAGGAAGAGGAAAAGGGGCCTATGGGAGATTAAGTCCTATTTTTTCAAGTGTCATCCATTTTTTGACATGTTCCTTAAATGACCCAACTACCTCATTATGACTCATCAAATGCAATGATTGAATGCATGTGTGAGGTTGGTGGGACAAGTATTCTCGTGTATTTATGGAAACATGGGATGGATATACTTCTATGAAAATTGTAAGAGTCCTTACTTCCATGGTCATAAGTAATGCCAGTTGTCTTTTCACCAATCCTCTCATCTCCTTTGGAGTCTATCACCCATTTTCCACGTAGATTTTACATTACGCATCTAACCTTAATGTTATTTTTCTACATAGACAATTACCAGACTCTGAAATTAACCAGAAATTAACATTGTGAAGAGGAAATTGTAGACCCTGGAGGAAAGAAGATGGTTGTAGGTGAGTATAAAGGTTGGGAAAGATAGAAAATTTTACCCACTATGTATCTTCTAGTCTTGGATGCTTGAGAAGACATGAATTGATGTTACAAGAGGTTCTTTGAGAGAATACAACAAGTTGGGCTCCTTATGCACACATTAGTAATCACTATAATGCTTGTATTTCTTCAAGGATATGTAGAGAAGTGAGATTCCTATAATTGCTTAGTGATGAGCATAATGGATAAGCATGAGTGAAAATAGGTTTTGGGATGAGAGAGAGAAATCTGTATGTGTCTAATTTTCCCTGATGGCCTCATAGCTTGGATTGGGGGTGGGATTTGCAGCCAATACCTACATTGGGTTGAAAATCACTCTTACACAACCAATTGCTTGGATATTCTTTTGTTAAAATATAAGTATTGCATTTGTCTATGAATGTGAAATGATTATATTTACATCATGTTATGAATACGGTTATTTATGCATTCTATATGTGTGAAGTATAGTTGTTAATTATGCTGGGTATTATATTCATGCATTTGCACATGAATTCATTAGTTTATGCTTCCCATGGGTGGCTTAAATTAGTTATGAATTTGATTAATGGCCCATGGGGTGAAATTTAAAAACATGAAATTTGCAACTACCCCCTCATATGGTTAGAATGATGGATGGGGACACTACAACCTATTCTCCTAATGGATTAGGTCATCCACAACCATCATAGTTACCTTATCTTTCACACCTAGTCAATATAGATGTGGCATAGGTAGGGTTGGTATAATACACGTATAATATCAACCTGGCGCTCTATGCCTTTTTCTGGTGAATTTGGTCAGTGCATGTGTATAGACTCCCTCAATTCTTCTCTCTTTTTTTGTCTTTTGTCACTCTCCAATTTTTGCAAGTCATGTGAGGGTTTGTACCCTTCCATCCTTATTTGCAATCTCTTCTTGGTTTCTTTGTCAAGTGTATATTCATGTTCAAGTGATTGTACTTTTTAAGGCATCATTACTCTGCTTGGTGTTCTTCCTTCTTGGGTGGACTAGGGATCTTCTCATTCAAGTCATCTCATGGGTGTCCTTCCCACCCATCACTAGCCCCAATTTAACTTGTGATCAACAATGGTATCCATTGCAATTATTTTCTCATGAATTATTCCCATTATTTTTGTTTTTTCTTCCTATCAGTTGTAAGCGGGGTGTGTATCGAAGATTGTGATTCTACTATTTGGCCAACACTATTGTCTATGATAAATCTGTGTAATAGTATTGGTACAATATAGAATTTTCATGCAAGTCATCATAGAATATTCTTTTGATTTGTCTATATATGTTTGCTCTTCAATCGCTTTCTCTTCACAAAACTCATTGCTGATTTGTTCTACTCACTCATATATATTTGCTTGACCACCATTGTTCAATTTTGATAGTTGTTTCTTATCTTCAATCATCTTGTTCATGAACAAGGCTCTCTAGAAACTCCTTTATCTCTTAAGGGATGGATTCCAATAATATTTCATGTATTTCTGTGAAGAATAAAGTTCATGCCTATGTAATTTTTAGTCAATTTCTTCTTGCCTAATTTTTCATATGGTTATGAAATTTTCTATGCCACCACTTATGAATCTCTTCCTCACTCGACATCTATGCATGGCTATGCTATTATACATGACCCTAGTTATGTACTACCTACAACATAACCAATTTCGTAATCTATGGGATTACACTAAAAGAACTTACCAAGATAGTACGAAACCAACATATTATACAACATAGTAATATACATGCACACACGCATAGAAGAAAATTATAAGAGAAAGAAGTAGTGGAACCCAGAACACGTAGAATATTATATTATATGATCTATATTCTATGTTATAATGATTGCTTTACATATATTTATATAGTATTACATTCATGAATGTAGTTATATCTTTCCTAACTACCTTGGTAGGTCAACCCAACTAGGCGATCGACCAACCCAACTAACTAGTCGACTATATTTGCTAGTCGATTGGGTTGGCTAGCCTCCTCCGACAAAATCCTTGCTTAAAACCAATATCTTAATTTAAATTAAATATATTACATTGTATCTTAGTATTGGGGTTTCAACAAGCTCCAAGTATTTAAAACATGAGGACCCCCTTTTCAAAATCCTCTTTCATTATTGGTTTTTATTTTTCTTTGATTACTTTGTTTCTGCATTTATTATGTACATAATGTAGATTATAAAGTTAGTTTTGGATTTTGTGCCAGCTTTTCTTTTAGTCTAAATTATTTTTAAAGGGTATTGCATTATCTATTTTTGTCTACATAGTTTGCATTTCATTTAAGGGTAATTTAAAAAGAACTTAAGAGATTTAAAGTACCGAGACAAATTTTCATTAAAATTGGTATTTTCATTGTTCACTTTGATTTCATTCTACTCTAGGAATTTGATATTTTTGAATTAAACTTCTAAGGTCCATGTTTTTATCAATTTGGCCCTATTTTCAAACTTACTTTTAGTTTTTTTTTTTAAACACCTTCAAGTTCAGTACCAAACTATGTCTAATTTGAGTTTTAAATCTTCACTAGGGGTAATTTCTAAATTCCCACTTAGGTATTTCAATAAAATCCGCTAACTATATTTCATACTTGCATCGAAATCCTTTTGGCTAAGTTCTTTTCTCAACACAAAACAATTTTTTAATCTTATTTGGTAGTCTTCAAGATGCATTCCTTTCATCACTTTAAGGTCAAGTTGTAACTCTTCACAATGAGTCTTTATAATCAAGTCTTAAACCCTGATAAGAGGTGAGTTTTACTTACCTTCCGGAATCCCTCTTTGATGGTGATTAAAAAAGCAACTTTTAAATGTTCACCATAATTTTGAGGCTCTTTTTTCAAAAGGTGTTTGCAGTAGGTAATTCATCCTTTGACCAAAACTGAGTTGTAAATCTTTAATGATCCCTCCAAATAAATGTTGGCCTAATATTCAAAGTAAGCATTATATCATGTTTTAAAATAGAACCAAAAATGAGTTTTTAATATTTCCTACAATACATTCATACTTCATCAAAAGCACCTATGAAACCTGAGTTTTGAACTCAATATAAAGTGCAAGATCTTTGCATTTATGGTGAAATATTGACATGCAATCTCACCTGTATACATCAAATCTTCACCTTTTAAACAAAATATTTTCACTCATGTTTTTTAAGCCCTATATATTGTGACATTACATTTATATTATTATATTAGTATTATATTTATTGGTCGGTTAGGACCTTAATTGGAATTGTATGGTTGGTTAGAATTGCAATTGTACCCTTTGTCTCCTATATAAACCAAGGAGACCTAGTTTTAGGATCATCTCATCTAGTATTGTGCATTTGTTACATATTATAAGAAGGTTACCCCCTCAAAGAGGCTTCTTATTCATCTCTTTTTTTCATTCTTAAGGTGCTGGGATTCTCTTTCTTTCTATTTTTATACTATTTTTGGAATTTGGTGCATAAAATTTGGTATCATAACCATTTTTACTATAAATTTTTTTGGGGAGGTTTCAGATAGATAAATTTTAGGTGACTAAGAAAAAAGAGAAAATCACATGTGGTAAAAGTTTCAGGTCTTGTTTCATTAAAATTTCAGAGTTAGGGTTGTGGAAGTTAGGGTTTTTGAGATTGGTACATTAAGAAGGATTACACTTTTATTGGGATTTATGGAGTTACTGTATCTCCACATATATTACCAAAGTTTGTTCCAATTAGGCTAATTCTTAGAGAAATTGCATATTAGACAATTTTACATGGTTTTAATGCATCATTAGTGAAAGGTAAACTGAATACATGTATTCCTTATTCTACATATATAAGAAACTATGATCTAAATAACTCTAAATTTGCAAGAATGGAAGCTCAAGCTATGATAGAGTACAAACTCTCTCAAGTTAGATTTAAAAGACATAACCCCAAAGGGCTAGTAACTCAAAATTCAAAATAGTTGAATATAGCATGGCCTTATTCATGTGAGCTCTAGGATGAAGAAGAGGTAAACAAAGGAGCCATATCATGGAAACAAATACAAGTTAGAATCAATCAACGAGACCAATTATCATCACATCAATAATAGAAAGAATCATAAGAAAGAAGAAAAGTGATGAAGTTGCGAGAAAATAATGGGAAGTTGTTGAAGCCAAGAAGAACTTTAGGAAATGGAAGAAAAAGGTTGAAGCTGATAGATTGAGAAAGGGAGTTAGAGGGAAAAAAGAAAAAGAAGAAGCTAAGACAAAATTTGTTGTTGCTAAGAAGAAAATTGAAGAAGACAAAGAAAAGGAAGACAAAAGACATCAATATTTACTTGACAAGAAACAAAAAGAAGAACAAGATGCAAAGGCCAAAGTGGCAATTGAAGCTCAAGAAAAAGAAGAAGAAGAAACTAATAAATTGGAGCAGGAAAAGGGGTGAAATCAAACTCAAAATGAGATGTAGGATCAAATAAGTGAGACCTAAATAGATACTCAAACAAAATCCACTAATGAAATTAATCAAAATGAACTAGTATAGCACACTTTCAAGCAAATCACAGACTTCAACATAAAGGAAAAATATAATTGATGAATAAGTAATAGCATCAAGTAAGTTAGACAATTTGTTAATATAGGGATATGCATATAAACCCCATCCTATTGATAAGGTCACAAATTTGGAATTATTGGTATACAATAAAAGGAAAATGAAAATTGTAAAAAAAAACTCACATAAAGAAGAAAATCGGTTTAGTCAACACACTAATATGCACATCAAAGGTGGATGTGCTAGATAGTAAGAAGACCAAGTTGGTATCCATGGACTTAACTAATGTAGCACTAGAACATGCAACTCTCGATGAAGCTCGGGATGAGGAAAGGGACATTAACCAATATGAAGACAAAATTACTTATCTTGAAAATTAGGTCAATTATTATCAAGTAGCACTCGAAATGGTAAAAAAGATCATTGAATATGCTCTTGAAGCCCGGAATTAATTTGAAGAGGTAAAAACAATATTCTATAGGAAAATTGAACAACTTCAAGAATTAAGTGTCAGTATTTTGCAATTACATAGTGAGACTCAATGTTGGAGATTCTCATGACAAATAATTCAATTGCACTTTGATACAATGAAAGAGTTACATGAAATTTTTTAGCAATATCCCTAGATGCTCCATCCTTAAGTTCACATAAATTTTTTGGTATTGAACATGGTTTGGCATAATGGAAGGAGATAAGTAAAGATGCACGGGGAGATGTAGATAAAGAGTGGGTTGAATGCTTTAAGATATGGATTCACATTGAAAAGACTATTGATGTATGTATATTTCCATCATTTGGATCCTATGATAGCTTTCACCCACCATCCCAATTTATAGAAACTTTAGAAAAATATTTACAGCAAGCTAAAGAGGACTTCAGAGTGTATAGCTTTCAACAATGCTCATATGAAGATGTATTTGATAGATACAATAGAAAATATGGATCTCATAAAGAAAATTGTCCCTAAACTCAATAAGTATATTAAAAAGAACACTATAATCATGACCCACTTAACCAACATATTTTTTTCCAAAAAAAACTAAGTACAAATTTATTTGAAGCTCGGAAGAAATTTGAACAAAATGAAAAGAAAGAAAATTCCTATAGCACATTAAATACCCATAGAATTAATTAAGGTTTTTGAAAGTAATTGATTTATGTGGATATCAATTATAGTTTGATTTATCATGAAGAAGCTTTTTGATCCTTAACTTCTCTAACATATTTTTTTCCAAAAAAAACTAAGTACAAATTTATTTGAAGCTCGGAAGAAATTTGAACAAAATGAAAAGAAAGAAAATTCCTATAGCACATTAAATACCCATAGAATTAATTAAGGTTTTTGAAAGTAATTGATTTATGTGGATATCAATTATAGTTTGATTTATCATGAAGAAGCTTTTTGATCCTTAACTTCTCTAGTTTGATTTATCATGAAGAAGCTTTTTGATCCTTAACTTCTCTATGAGAACTATTTTTTTTAAAGTAATATTACGAAGCTATCTTGGTTAACATTTTTTTTTGGTAGGAGATTGTTTTCTATTATTCTACATACACATAGTTCTGGTTTACTTTCTATATAGAAAACATTGAGTTGTTATGGATATGGTTTACTTTCTATATTGAAAACATTGAGTTGTTATGGATATAATCTTATTATGAATGGTTATATCATTTGTTTATTTGTTTTGTTAGTAGGGTGTACGTTTTATTTTAAAAAACAGAATTTTCATTCGATTTTATAATGAGAACATTTAAAATACATTTAAATTTATATTAAGTTATTTAGATTTTTAATACTAAATTAATTAAGACATCTACATTTTGCATTAAATGTGTCACGTCCTCATTTTTGACCCCCTTTTTCATTAAATTGTAAATGATGTAAATATTGTCATTTAGTCATGGTGAGGAGCTCAAGGCCAAGGCCCCGCCACTAATTTATCGTTTTATGTATCGGCAATTAGAATAGATGCATATGGTTCTTGTGCTAGCGGAGCACAATGTAAAATCGGACATCATGTAAACATGCAATTTTAATGAAAAACCCACAACCAGCTACGCAATGCAACAAAGAGATGGGGGCATGATCTTTACAAGGAATAGGGAGGGAAAATAACCAAACCCTTGAGCCATGGTGTTAAGCCATTTCATTAAGGAAACCCATGAACTCTCAACTACCCATTTGGCCTCATGCACCCAATCATTTAATTCTTCCAATAATTGGTTGAAACAATTAATGCCTTGGGATGGGAGATGTATGGCTGTCAATTTTCGTGTATGGGCAAGACAACAACCTAGGCAATCGAGTTTTGGTTTGCTGGGAAAGAAAACCCCCACGAAATTGGCCCAAAGCCATTCTTCACCCATGGCATTCACCCTCTCACGCAGTCTAAGCTTGTTGGGGTTTTTCTTTCACGTTATTCACCATTTCCTGTATCTTTCCATGCCTAGGAGTTCGTTTTTACATATACAATAGCTTGGGAGAGAAGGGCCACGATTTGGGGGACTGTATGGAGGTTGTTTTTGCCCCAGAATGCCCAAGGACGTTTTTCTAAAAACGGATTTGGCTTCCCCCCTATCTTCCAGTTTCGTTTTTGGTTGCCCACGTTTTTCTGGAACTGGTAGAAACCCATTGTTGGGAACTTCACTATATAAGTGTTTTTCTCATGCCCAGCACTGACACTTTTGCTGTTATATGCATCCATCTCCTAGCAGCCTCAGAAACCCAACTGCGGGTTGGTATGGCTGATTCTGGTGTATCTATGGTTATGTGAGACCCTGTTGTTCCCTAGTTCCTTGTGGAGATCATGCCCAGCTCGGGGGTGGCAGTGGTGCTGAGATATTAAGGAGCACACTGGCCTACGGTTGGGTGGAACGTTGCAGAAGCGTAGTTGGTTGCTCAGGGATTACTTGGTTTAAGATAAGCATTCTCATTTACTAATTTGATATTGTTTAGATTGATGAATGGCATGAATATACTGAATGTATAATGGATGTGTAATTGTTTATTTTCGTTGTGTTTTTCTTATAATTATACATCCCATATCTCTTTTAAATTATATGAATGCTTGGTTAAAAGTTTATGGGGCTAGATGCCCGGTTTAACATCACGATCCTCTCCATCAAGCTGGTATGAGGGGAGGGGACGTGACAGAATGGTATCAGAGCTGCTGGTTGCAGCATTGGACCTCTATGGGCCAAATCCAATTACAGTCATCTCTGAAAGAAAGAAAGTTTTCAAAAAATTTTCTAAATCTGTTTGAAAAATTCATTTAAGTTTATTTCGGAGAGAATTCCCGAATGTCTTCCGAAACTGCGGAAACATTCGGCGAATTGCTCCGAAACTGCGGAAGCATTCCGCGAGTTTTTCCGGAACGCGGAAGAGTTTGGGAAGTCGCCCCGAAATTTGCGGAAGGAATTCCCTTCCGAAATTTGCGGAAGGAATTCTCTTCCAAAATTTGCGGAAGGATTCCGCGAGTTGTCCCGCAACGCGGAAAAATTGGGCGAAGTGCTCCGAAAAAGCAGAAAATTTTTCTAAGTTTTTGTCGTCGAAAGGAAATTTTCGGAAGGAATTCTCTTCCTAAATTGCGGAAGGACTTTTCTTCCAAACTGCGGAAAGATTCCGCAAGTCGTTCTGCAACTGCGGAAGACTTCGCCGAGTTGTTCCGCAACTGCAGAAGACTTCGGCGAATCGTTCCGCAGCTGTGGAAGGCTTCGGCGAATCGTTCCGCAACTGCGGAAGGCTTCCGCGAACCTCCCCGAAACTGAGGAAGACTTCACCAAATCGTCCCGAAATTTTGGAAGCATTCGGCGAACCGTTCCGAAACTGCGGAAGCATTCCGCGAATGGCTCCGCAACTGCGGGAGCATTCACCGAATCGCTCCGCAACGAAAGCGTTCCGCGAATGGTTCAACAATTGCGGGAGCATTCACCGAATGGCTCCGCAACTGCGGGAGCCTTCGTCGAATGGCTCCGCAATTGCGGGAGCGATCGGCGAACCAGCACGAAAAAAAAAAAATGAAAAAAAATGAAAAAAATGGGAGCATCCGGGCTCAGAATGGGATGATTCCTGTGGGGCTCGGAGGCCATTGACGAGGGCCATGAAAGAACCAGTGAAGACCCCTAGCCCATTACACTCCGATTTGACATAAAATGGATAATAGTGACTTTTGAAGGACAGAGTCCCGAGGCTTGACGGAAGGTCGGTTTGAGCTGAAATTGATCAGGCGCGGCCATGAAGCAGGCACGATGTTAAGTTCAGAATCTTGGAGCCAAAATCCAAAGGATGTGGAGTCGGGGTGAGCAAGAAGGCCAAAAAGCACTGTTTCGGGCCACTTTTTCGGGATTTTGAAAAGCTTGTGGGCAGTAAAAGTGACCCTAGATGTGGGAATCAGAAATTTTACTAAACTAGATATTTCATATTCGCATTAAGATGGACAGTTTCCGTTATACGAAGATTTCCCAGAAATGCATCGTTTGGGAGATAGCCATTTTTGGCCCAAAATTTGGAATTTTGGAAAAATGTGAAAAGTGAGAAGTAGTAAAACCCAGAAAGTCATAGAAGATGAATGGTGCATCGGAATTGAAATCCGTGAATTGCTGAGTGTTCCTTGTTATAGGGACTAACTTCGCCCGATAGATAAGTTTTTGTGATTCCTCATAGATTTTCTTCCATAGGTGGATAAAGTTGGCATTCTGGACCAAAATGCAACTGTGTAAAATGTGCAGAATTGGAGTGAAAGTTGTCATTTTTGAAGAGATGCAGTTTCTGCACCTGATGTCGGAATGGAGCATAAAGATAGGCATTGGAAAGCTTGTCCAGCAGGGAACAATGATGCATGACCAGAATTTGAATGAGGTCTACATATATCATAGATATTTAGTGCAGAAGATTGCCAACGGCTGTTTTGACCAACAAATTTTGTTGTCAATATGGGCAATTTTTACAATTGCATGATATGGAAGAGGAATTCCATGTTACGATGAGGGCTCGAAAAGGGAAGAATTCCTTAAACCCCTATTTGTTATCATACTTATAATTATGAAATTGTCATATGGCATAAAAGTGTTAAAAATGTAAGGGATTACATAGATGCATATGCACTAAGATGGCATCTTAACAAACATTGCATAGTACATATGGAAATGCTTGTGCATAAATGGGATATTGCATATTGGTAGAATAATGAAGTCTGCATATGCAATGAACCACTAATGGATAATATTGTGGTTGATAATCACTATTGATGTTGGTATTGGTTTTAGGACCAATGATAACAAAGAGCATGGCTAAATGTGCTGAGGATGTTGTTGCATGAAGCCAACAACCTTATGCAAAAAGGATGATGCAACAAATCTATGATCATAAAGTTGGCAAAAGGACGGAGCAGCCTTGGTAAGAGGCCAATTGATCAGGTAACATCAGGCGATGTTAATGGTAACCATGCAGGTAATGATTATTGGTGCCAAAGTGCATGAATGTTGAAAGAGGATTTGGTAAGATCTCTTCAACTATGTTCGAGTTATGTTGAGTTAGTTTGCATGTGATATTGAATGCCGATTGGGACTATTAACCTACCAAGCTTGGTGATGTGTGGATAAGTGAAGGAAATGATCCTTACACCCTATGACCGTTTAGAAATCTCAATGCATTCATATGAATTTATATCATGCCATGTGTATGTTGGTTATGTGCTTGATAACCAAAGCAAGTGAGGACTGGTGGTCCTGATTTCGGTAATGCAAGTTATATGAGAAAGTCATGTTTCGATCATAATATGCTTGAATGCATAGTACTCATGAAACAATGCAAGGTAGCATTGAGTAGATGTGCATTAAGAGATTTTATAAATCTTGTGATGCATTGTATGACTGCATAGGGATAATGCATATGTTATTGCAAAATAAATAATGAATGAAATGATGAATTGATGATAATTCTAGGACCATTTCATGGGTTGTTATGAATGCAGAATAGTGATCGATGGGCTGCTAGAATGCTCTGTGGAAGGACAGAGTTGTATAAATGATATGACTGTGAGATAATGAGTATTTACGATTTATTTAAGTTGCATGGATAGTGTGACTATGTCTTAAAATTCTATTGTGATAATGATGCATATATAGAAATGTATATATATTTCATTGCATTTCAAATGTTAAACAGCTGAAGGTGTTTGAATTATTGAGCATTATAATTCTAAGATCACTTCAGTGATTGTTATGGCAATGAGTGATTATGTGCATAGATACTCACAACGTGTTTGGCTGATTGAAGTTTCAATTTTCAGGTAGAAAAGTCTTGCGTATGGCAATGAGGATAAGCCCATAGTAAAGACCGGGATCTACCGTGTGCAAAAGCCAAAGTTTATGAGAAGAGTCTCATAGTTGCAAATCAATTTCTGTAGGAGACATAATTTTAAATTCATATTGAATTTAATTATTAATGCTATTGATTGGTTATGGAACAATCATACTTGAAGCTTATTGCTAAATGTTGCTGATTGTTTGGCTATTTGATAAAGTGTGTCAGGATGACACATTGCAGGAAGACCATGTGTGATGGCCTGCAGAAGCCAAACTAAATGGGAAGGATCCCATGCTTTGGAAATGGGTTTCGGGTGAAACGCCATTGATAATGTCTCAGCCAAACCGCATGTCGGTAAACCATGAAAGTAAAATGGTAAAGCTATGCCCAGAAGGCATGTGAGACACATATGCAAAATGAATGAGTATTCTGTGACCCTAGACAAGAACATGCATGTCTAAATTATTAGGGTTAATATGCAGAGCATGCTCTATCTTATGTATATCATTGCAAACTGCTTGAGTATGATTAGGGCCTACATGGCGCCCATCAGAAAGGGGGTGCACACCTTTTCTGGTGCTGGGTCATGATAGGGTTTTCAATATTGACTACACCCTACGGGAATGGACGCATTCCTGGTGTTTCAATACTTGATAGTGAATGTTATGAAATGTGGTCAAGAATTTGAACAGCAATACTGATGAGCTTGCTTACCCTTCTTGTGTTGTCAGCCTACACAGATGCAGATTGATACTGCACATTAAAGGGCAAAGTGAAGAAGGGTACGCAAGGAGACTGTATGGGAATTGGCAACCTTTCTATGCTCACGTGAAATATTACCAGAAGGGATGGAAAGGCCCAAGGAGCTGTGTAATAAGAGAAGGTATCATCCTTGTGTGAGTAGGGGTCATGTTAACCTGCAGTCAAGAAAGTCACCTATAAAGTTCCTAAAAGGAACCACTGATTTGCACAAAAGAAGGAGTGGCATCCTTGTATAAATGAAGAGCTAATGTGTGTGAAGGGTTACGGTGCAAGAAGGTGTGGTGGAATTGGTAAAGGCATGAAATCTCTATTGGGTTAGCAGTGGGAGGGCGGGCGCCAATGACTGACTGAAAACCCTGAGATGCCTATTGGGTCAGCAGTGGGAGGGCAGGCACCGATGACTGACTAAAAACCCTGAGATGCCTATGGCTCCATAGTAGAGCCTTGACCTATAATGGTTGGTGGCGCAGTTTCCTTCCTTTGGTCGATGACCCAGACGAATGTGCTGGCTCGGCACTGGAGAGGGCCAACCAGGTATGGGACTGGTTGGGCACCACCAAATGCTTGGTAAATCCAGCCAATGGGGAGGCGTACTAGTTAAGCATTAACTACATCCAATTCCATAGGAAATCCCAAGGCTTGCAAAGCGAAGCAGGATCCTGTGGACCAGAAGGGAATTGCGCAATACAGATAAGTATTCATTTTCATTTATGTCTTGTTTGGAATAATGAAGATTACAGGTATAAGTCTTCTAACAGCCAAGCTGATACACTATTGTTTCTTTGTTGGAAACCTTGTTCATTGCAGGAAGGCAAGACCCTAAAAGACTATAAATTGCTGGTAAATCCAGAGAGTAAATGAGTGGGCGATATAAATTGTTAAGAAATCCAGGGAGTAGCTGGTTGAACGCTATAAAGTTCTTGATAAGTCTAGAGAGTGACTAGTTGGGAATCAGCGTGTACGCTGACCAAACATTCCCTTAAACAATTGATAAAACCAGTCAGCGTACTGGCCTGGCATTGCCTATTCGAATGGTTGTGGAGTAGCCTGCGTGCTGGCCCAACATTCATTGTTATATCCACGGGAAATCCAATGCTTGGAAAGCGAAGAAGGATCCTGTGGGATAAAGTGAAGGCATCCAATAAAGATAAGTATTTAGTTACCTTGTAGCTTCTTACTTATGAATATACGTGTGTATATGATTTGGTTATGACTTCCTAAACTCTCGTTTAGAGAAAAAACCCTATGAAATGAACTAAACATGTGAATTGATTCCATGTTTGAGTGTAGGTATTGCGGGAAGCAAGGATTATGAAGGCATCCTAGAGATGCATGTGGACATGTGACCGTCCTAAAGAGATCAGTATGAGTAGTAATGAAATATGGTGCTAGTGGTTACGAGTGGATCCTAGCAGCTAAAGGTTCTGTAGGCAATAATGGGAAGGGTTCCCTAGCTGAAAATCCATATACAGACCTTAGACACTAAGTGTCATAGCCAAGAAAGGTAAGAAAGTGAAACAATTGGTTGCAGCCGGCACAGGAAAGTGTTGCTAGTAAGCAAAGTGTGTTCAGTTGTGCCCATTGACCATGGCAGCAGACCGAGGGCTATTAGAGTTGGATGAAAGTCTTCTTCAAACAATTTCCAGGACCCAAGAAAATCTTGGGGAGATGCTCAAGCTACAGAGGCAACAGAATGAGATAAACCATGAGGCTTTGCGGGACTCTATTCGTATGCAAAAAGAGGTAAAAAGCATTATGGGAGCAATCAACAAGGGAAAGGAAAGTGGATCAATGAAGAAGCATTCATCCAATCGCCCGACCAAGAAACGTTCCAGGTGGGAAGATTCAAAGGAAATGGACCGGGAAAAGGTAAAGCCGCCAATGAAATGTTGGGGATGTGAAGGAAATCATTGCCTCCGTGACTGCCCAACAAGAGAATATCAAGAGGGTAGCAACCGTAAATTCCCCAAATTCGTGGACCAGTTGGAAGGAAAAGAAAAGGGAGGAATTGTTTTGGAACGATGTCCTCATGCAGAGCTAGAAGGTCCCATCCAGCAAGAGCAGTTTGTAAAGACCAAAGGACTTAGTCCTAAAAGACCCAAGTAAAGGGTGAAATGCAGGACAAACCTACCACATTTTGTGAGTTTTGGACATATGTAAAGTGGGTATTTATTCCCCGAAGTGTTGGAACACCGAGGACGGTGTTATTCCAAGGGGAGGGGAATGTCACGTCCCCATTTTTGACCCCCTTTTTCATTAAATTGTAAATGATGTAAATATTGTCATTTACTCATGGTGAGGAGCTCAAGGCCAAGGCCCCACCACTGATTTATCGTTTTATGTATCGGCAATTAGAATAGATGCATATGGTTCTTGTGCTAGCGGAACACAATGTAAAATCAGACATCATGTAAACATGCAATTTTAATGAAAAACCCACAACCAGCTACGCAATGCAACAAAGAGATGGGGGCATGATCTTTACAAGGAATAGGGAGGGAAAATAACCAAACCCTTAAGCCATGGTGTTAAGACATTTCATTAAGGAAACCCATGAACTCTCAACTACCCGTTTGGCCTCATGCACCCTATCATTTAATTCTTCCAATAATTGGTTGAGACAATTAATGCCTTGGGATGGGAGAGGTATGGCTGTCAATTTTCGTGTATGGGAAAGACAGCAACCTGGGAAATCGAGTTTTGGTTTGCTGGGAAAGAAAACCCCCACGAAATTGGCCTAAAGCCATTCTTCACCCATGGCATTCACCCTCTCACGCAGTCTAAGCTTGTTGGGGTTTTTCCTTCACGTTTTTCACCATTTCCTGCATCTTTCCATGCCTAGGAGTTCGTTTTTGCATATACAATAGCTTGGGAGAGAAGGGCCACGATTTGGGGGACTGTATGGAGGTCGTTTTTGCCCCAGAATGCCCAAGGACGTTTTTCTAAAAATGGATTTGGCTTCCCCCCATCTTCCAGTTTCGTTTTTGGTTGCCCATGTTTTTATGGAACTGGTAGAAACCCATTGTTGGGAACTTCACTATATAAGTGTTTTTCTCATGCCCAGCACTGACACTTTTGCTGTTATATGCATCCATCTCCTAGCAGCCTCAGAAACCCAACTGCGGGTTGGTATGGCTGATTCTGGTGTATTTATGGTTATGTGAGACCCTGTTGTTCCCTAGTTCCTTGTGGAGATCATGCCCAACTCGGGGGTGGCAGTGGTGCTGAGAGATTAAGGAGCACACTGGCCTACGGTTGGGTGGAGCGTTGCAGAAGCGTAGTTGGTTGCTCAGGGATTACTTGGTTTAAGATAAGCATTCTCATTTGCTAATTTGATATTGTTTAGATTGATGAATGGCATGAATATACTGAATGTATAATGGATGTGTAATTTTTTATTTCCGTTGTGTTTTTCTTATAATTATACATCCCATATCTCTTTTAAATTATATGAATGCTTGGTTAAAAGTTTATGGGGCTAGATGCCCAGTTTAACATCACGATCCTCTCCATCAAGCTGGTATGAGGGGAGGGGACGTGACAAAATGGGTCTCTTTTTCGCGTTAAATCCCTTAATACCAACTTCTTTCAATATTTTCCATAGCTTGGATTTAGGCATGAGATTTTCATAAAATTAATGAAACAACAAATAATAGTTTTTTTGTTAGCATGTTGATTTTGAACGTGTTTGTTTTTTGTTTTTTTTTATTATCTTTATATATTTATTAATTATTTTTTCAAGAATTAATTTAAATAAACTATGTAAATGCATCTTATATCTAGAACTATTAAGTACCAAAAAAAAATTAAAATTAAAATTAAAATGCAAATATCATTATAACATTAAGCAAAGACATTAAACACATTTCCCTTCAACTAAATTATAGAATGCATCTCTCTCTTTCTAGATGCAAAAATCATTGTATATTCATTATACATAAAATCAAAATAAAATAAAAAAACGAAAAGATCATCACTTACTCTTAAGAATTTTACAAGTAATTTGTTCACAATTAAGGAAACTATACATAAATATGTGTAATTTTGTGCTCAATGTAGAGTTGACATGTGACACTTTAATAAAATAATAAAATATTGAGTAAATAAAAATTTTACACATTGTAACCTAAAACCTAAAACCTAAAACGTAAAAGTAAAGCTAACACATGGCACTTTAATAAAATATTAAGTAAATAAATTTTTTACAGTGTCATCCCTCACCTAAAACTTAAAAGTGAAGCTAACACATTGCACTTTAATAAAATAACAAAATATTAAGTAAATAAAAATTCTACAATGTCTTAATCTATATTTCAAAACCAAAAAAAAATATTTAAGTTATAATTAAAATTAAAAAATTATTAAAATTAGATACTTCTTACTATGCTATATGAGAATGTTGAGTCATTATTAAACCATGATATACATATGAAGGATTTAACTACATATAAAAAATTTACATATTATATCATAGAGTATGAAGAAATCCATTTAACACAAAAATGCAAAAGAAATAAAAATGAAATTTATAAATATTTAAAAATAATAATAATCTTAAAGGTACTCCAATTCTTTTCACCCAAGATTTGGAGATGTGGAAAGCTTGTGAGCAAAATCCTAGCGAGTAGTCTGCTTTAAATGTGGAGAAAGGGAGGTTGGAGTAGGTGTTGGACAATGTGGAGTAAGGGAGGTTGGATCAACTCATTTTTATTATTATTAGTATATGTAGTTATGGTTGGTGAATATGGATAGGCCACAAGTGACATTACACTTATCTCATTTTGGTGCAACTTAGAAAAAATAATTTAGGAAGAGGACCCTTCCTGTTTACCCTAAATTGTAAAATATAAACACCTATAGATGTAATTAGCATATTCAATATTGCTACTACCATCATTGACACTACCACTCCACTAAGGCATGCTCATTCAATTTTACCATAAAACCTTGCAATTGGAAAATGGGGATCAATCTATATATGATTAGGAATATCTGCACCCAACCATTGATTTTCAATAGTGTACTAACATCTCTCCAATCTTTCGGGAGCATTTGAATGTCTTTTGTTTGCCAACTTGACCATCTGTATAATTGTATCTTAGCTGCAACAGGCTTTTATGGCCCCAAACTTGGGTAATCGTGGTTGAGTCCACATATAATATCCTTTAAATCAAGGAATTGTTATCATTGAATTCATTGCAGAAACGTACTTAGCAAGGGACCAATTGATTATATTTACATGATAGCGATCATTCCGACATTGCAGTGAGCACAACCGGTTACAACGACCGATCTGGAAAACAAGAAGCGTCGTGGTGAGACATTGCAAAATGGAGGGTTCGTGTGCAAACGACAACGGCAATCTTGACGGTGTAAGAAGGGAAGAATAATATGCAGACCAACAACGACGTGTGAGAAGATATAAGGATTAGGTATGCAATTGCATGCAAACGCACATGTGCAAATCCAGGGAATCAAACAAGAAATCCATTCATACAATTGTCAACTAAAGTCAACCATGGTCAACCATAGTTAATCATAGCCAACCATGATTAACCATGGAAACCCATGGTCAACCAAAGTCAACCACGGTCAACCAAGTCATCCAAAGTCAACTAAAGACAATCTTGGTCAACCATAGTCAACCATGGTAAACCATACACAACCACAGTCAACCAAAACCAACCATAGCGAAGCAACGTCAACCAAGGTTGACTATAATCAACCATGGTTTTATGAAAGTTGACTAAGGTCGACCAAAGTCAACCATGGTCAACTATAGTCAACCATAGTCAACAATGTTCAACCATAGTTAACCAAAGTCAACTATAGTTAAGCATGGTCAACAAAAATCAACCATTATCAACCATTGTCAACCAAGGTCAACCATAGTCAACCAAGGTCAGCCATGGTTAACTATTATATTTAATTATTATATTTATTATTATTTAATTAATAATTTTAATTGTGTGGCCATAATATTATTTTTAATTATTATAATAATAATAATAATTCACCAAACCTAAATATTCATTATTATTTAATTAATATTATTAAATGTGTGGCCATAATATTATTTTTAAATATTATTATAATAATAATAATTCACCAAATTTAACCAACGAATCTATCGTCAACTAGCAAACCATATTAATTAATTAATATGGCTCGACTGGTATATCAACCTTGAACACACATTTAAATATAATTGATATACAACATCAACAACGTATATAAACCATATTAATAAACCATATTAATTAATTAATATGGCTTACTAGTTATATCTTAGGTGCATCAGACTTTTATGGTCTCAAACTTGGGTAATCGTGGTTGAGTCCACATATAATCTCGCTTAAATCAAGGAATGGTTTCATTGAATTCATTGCAGAAACGTACTCATCAAGTGACCAATTGATTATATTTACATGATAGCGATCAATCCGACATTGCAGCGAGCACAACCACTTACAACAATCGATCTGGCAAACAAGAAGCGACATTGCAGAACGGAGGGTTCGCGTGCAACCGACGGCAGCGTCGACGTCGGAAGCAAAATCAGACATCTCGACGGTGTCAGAATTAGGGAATATTATTATGCAGAGCAGCAACGACGTGTGAGAAGATATAAGGATTAGGTCTGCAATTGCATGCAAATCCAGGGAATCAAACAAGAAAGCCATCCACACAATTACAGCAAATAAAGAATGTGCGGTAACAGCAACCACACGATTTTGCAGGCAGATCACTTAGTGTCCAGTGTTGAGGGGATGATAAATGTTTGCAGCAGATTGATGGTTATTATATCTGCAAACATATCTATCACCTTTGGCAGAGATTAATACTGTCTTTACAGCTGCTGTCTTGGATCACTTATCGTCGCAAGTTCCAAGATATCAGAGAACAATATGCACATTATACATTACTATATATATATAGTAACGTATATATAGTAAGGTATATATAGTAACGTATATTAAGTTTGTATATGCATTAACGTATAGTAACGTATATTAAGCAGTGCGCATCACCCAGGCTGCATAAGCTTGGCCTATCATTCCTAAAACGTCTAACAAATTGACAGAGCAGAGTTACGCGAATAAAATATCAACTCTAGAAAGTCAACAAATTTGCCAGCATTGTAATTGTTGGATTAAGATGAAGTCAGAAGTAAGTGGATTGAATATCAACGCTACAAAGTCAACAAATTGCCACCCGGTTGTGGAAGAATGAAAGCTTACAATTGTGTTCCAAGAGAAGTTACGTGAACTTAGTGTCACCGTTAAAAAGTTTCTTAAATTGTCAGCGTTGCAATTGTTGGATTAAGTCAGAAATGAAAGTTTGACTGAAAAGAGAATCAACTCGAAGAAAAAATTATGTAGATGTGAAAATTGGAAATTGTCTTGAGAAGCCATCCTCTACAAGAAAAGCTTGAAACTCCTCTATAAACTAGGTCTGCATGAGAGAGTAGACAGAAATTTTTAAAACAGAATAAAAGAATAGAGAAGTAAGATAAGGAGAGTGTTTTGTTAAAAAATAGAGTACTTTTAATTTGTGAAATTAGAAAATGGAGGATGATGAGAAGTGTATATGGTGGATTTTAAAATTGTATAGTTTGATATAGACTTATTTTAATATTATGTTATAAATGGGTGGATGTAAGAAGATTTTAATATAGAAACAAAATATTACTTAAATGGTTATCATTATTTATTTATAGTAGTTGAGAGAAAAAAAAAAAAAAAATTATTATTATTATTATTAAAGAGTGTTATAATAAAGTTCAACATCGAGATAATACAAAATATAAATAAGTAGTAGTTCAAAAAAGTTTTTTCTCCTATCATGTTAATGTTTCTAAAACCATGAAGTTTAGAAACTATAATTACATAAGAAAATAGGGCACTGCTAATAGTATAAATACCCTTACAAAAACTCCTAAAAGCAACTAGAATTTGAAAAAAATAGATAAACATATTTTTAAGGAAAAACAAACTTGCTTGACGCTTCAAGGCCTAGTCTAATGGTTCTGCTTCCACCTAATTGTCCACATCCATATCATCCCAATATTGATTTGCTATGTCCTCCTCCCCATGTGCCACATGAATGGAGACCACTAAGTGATGGTTTGACATAGTAGAGGAGGAGCCTTTTCTTAGCTCAAGAACCATGGTCTTTAACCAAACACATTCTTCTTCCAAACTAGAACTTGTTTTTTCCATTACAACAATACACTCATTATTCTTACATTTTGATATACATGTAGGTGTTCAAGCTTGTGTGTCTTGGTTGTGATAGATAATTTGGAGGTTCTATTTCCCTTAATAAGGTCCCCATGGCGCTTTACAAACAGTCTTATTTCTTGGATGTCCCTATCGTAGGAAAGGTGATTATTGTCCATGCTACTCACAACAATGTGCCCCACAACTGAGTCAAGCATATGGTCAATTGAAACAAAAAATTGCAGATAGAGAGAGAATCAAAACCCATAATTGCAGGTAGAGAGAGAGAATCATAACCTCGACAAGAAAGGATCCTCATGACTAGGATGAGTCACTGTTCAATCCAAATTCAAAGATCCATCCAAATTTCAATGATACCCACTACAATTGAAATAAAAATATATGGCCTTCAAGGGGTCTAAGAAGCCAACTGAGGTAAAATCGAGAGCATTTTCCTAGAGCATATTACTCCCAAGTTAGCTCTTATCAAGAAAAACATGCAAAACCAAATAACAAACTATCCTAAGGCCCAAATTGACTAACCTACAAAACAATGCAAAAGAATAAGGTTGAGTGAAACTTATCGATTGAAACCTTACACAGAGTGAATAATAGGGAAAAGTCACAAATGCGTTTGCATTGTTAGTCAATCGCTTGATAATATAGAATGTGCCAAGGCTGGAGTCTGTGTTAAGGTAGGCTTGTCCTTAATGTTGTGTCCCCCCATTCCCTTAAGAGAGTTAATGCTAATGCAACATGGCCCTCCCATAATAAAATTTGTAAATTCATGAGAATTAATTAGAGATTAAGGGATGGGATTGAGGGTTAAGATCCCATATTTTTTTAACATTCCTTCATCCAACCTAGTGGTTAGATTGGCGAGTTCATTAGATTTAGTGTTAAGAGAACAAAGGATGTGATCAAATTGAATCTCCTCCAAACCTTGCATTTCATCCCTAATTGTCTTGGTGATTTTAGCTAATGAGGTATACTCTGGAGAGGAATGGAAGTGTATGTGGTGAATGATCATGGTGGAATCCTAAACACCATAAGTGTCATTTCCCTTGATGAATAAGCAACTATTATTCCTTGTGCAGTAGTGAATAGTCCTATGATTGTTAGAGGCCCTTCCCAATCCTCATGAGTAATTGCTTTGTTGAGCTCCTCTGGAATAGATAAGGATGCTATTAACTAATGATAAACTAGTTAATTTTTAGTTGTTATTAAGAAATTATCATTGAGCAAAGGCTAGTACTCTATTAAGCATGTTATTTATTAAATTATATTTAGTAGCACTATATTAATAAGTCAATGTGATTACTTAAGAAAATAGGATTATGATTTATTTCTTGGTTAAGTACTTCATTATTGAAAAAGTTTGCAATCATTTATTTTTATGTTTCTTAATATTTTAAACCTTCTTTGTAATATTTTAGAGAGTACATGATGCCAAGCAAAGCCTATAGAAGTCCCCTTAATTTTTCCTCATGCATGCCTTTGCTACACACTAATTTGTGTGTTTTAGGATAGATCTGTAATGTATCATGATGATAATTGATCACCATGGAGAAATCCAACCCTTGATTTTATCATCAGCTGATCTAAATTATAAAATGTTATAAAGTATGTGTAAGCGTTACCGGTGAGGAGTTAAACCCAATTAGAAGAGTGAGCATTGTGATCTAACATATAATTGTATGATAAATGTTGTGAGTTTTCCTTACACAAATAAATACATATTTTTATTTATATATGAATTTTGGTAAGTTAAGGTGACCCCAACATATGTACCCTACAACCTATAAGATGCTTTTAGGTTTCACGAACCATGTGCTCAATCCAAAGCCACAACATGGGCCTCATAAACATAATCTTTCTCCCATGAGTGTTGCATTGGTGCTATTACGAGGTTTTGAGCACCTGGGATGGGTATCGGGCTCCTTGACATGGTTTGGATGAAAATGAACATATATTAAGAGCAATAACATGCTTTTGAATCATGCACATGTTTTCAAACCACCACACGAGCCCTATGAAGGGAATATTTGTACCACAATTGTAATATGGGATTTGTAAATAGAATTCACGCACCATGGATGGATCTCCAAGCATTGTCCATATTGGCTCAAGGATGAATGTGATCAACTTAGGTTGGGAAATAAGATAATTTTATGGATAATGGACCATGCACATGAGCTCTAAAATCACCACATAGGGTTTGTAAACTAAAATGTTATACCATGAGTGTGAAATTTCTAAACTTGTTTAAGTGTAACAATGCATACAATTCTTAAGCAAAATAGAAAGTATACAATTACATCCACACATAGTACACATGAATTTACCATTTACAATACAATATAAGGAATTCAAAAACCTATGAAACCCTAATTCCCAAACCAGAATTAGTTTACAATGGGTCAAAAACCATTGGTTGAATACAACCAAAAAATGAAGCAAAAAAGACCGAAAAAATACAATGGGATGAAAACCATTGGTTGAAAACAACCAAAAAATGAAGCAAAAACAACCTAAAAAAAATTCTTAGGGGCTATCCCCCAAACCCTCACCAAAAGGGGGGTATTCATGCGTAAAATATAACACATACCCATCATTCTCCCACTTTTTTTGCAACACCCTTGGTTTGAAACCCCCAGTTTGATGATGTCAAGATGTAATTACAGTTTATGAAATGCCTGGAAGGCTAAACATATTGTATTTTGCAATATTAATATTAAAGAAATCCACAATTGGATGTGCTTAGGCAATACGCTGAAGAGATCAGGGAATTATGTATTCACCAGAGATAGTAAGGGGTTAAATGTCCTAGGTGGGGAAACCATGCTATGACCCTATTAAATATTTAAGTCCCTAAAGTTTATCCTAAGTCATAATTCCATTTAAATGACTTTACATTTATATTTTAAATCATAATTATTATTTAATTATGATTAAGTGTGGTTTTGGTGTTTTTATGTTTTTATGTTTTCATATAAAAATAAATAAAAATTTGGCTGGGAGAGCCCATGTGGTTCCATATTGCATGCATAAGCTTATGCATGCAAGGAAAAGGGAGTTTGCATCATCCCGAGGAAAGGGGAGAGGAAGAAAAACTGAACTGAGTAGAGAATTTTGTCGATGCCTGGGGTGTGAATGTATAAGAGAAAAAGAGGGGTAATTTTTCTCTGGAAAAAAAAAGAAATCCGAGATGAACCCTTGAACCTGTGAGCTAAATTTACTGTGAATTTTGTTGAAACTCTGTCCATTTTGTCTTTTTTTGTACTAGTGAAGTGGAAAATGGTGTAGGAAGCTGAAATATTGGTGGAATTCTTAGCACAGAAGACAGTGGCATACGTCATCGCTGTGTAGATAAGAAGGAAATCAAGGAGGTGAAATGCACTGTTTGGCATTGAGTTGGGATTAAATCAATTTTACTGAGTGTTAAGTGTTAATTATGAAAAATTCTAGGAATTGGGAGAAATTTCAGTCGAGTGAATACACAAGTCTCGACTCAGGTGTGACATTTTTCTAAAAGATAATGAGCAAAATTTTCTTGTAGTTGGGTGGAGCGTTCCTCACAAAGAGCCAGTTTCCCATTTCAAGCTTTTACATATAAGTTTTAATTCCTAGAAATAGTGTTTCTAAATCCTCGGTAATATTTAATCTGATGAATGGTAAACAATTTCCATGGTTCATGTTTTAAAGTTTTGAATTCTCGTTAGAAATAATGAATTCATGTGGTTTTTGGTTGGATTCCTAAGTATGGAATGACTATGAGTTTAACTCCACGCAATGCTTGCTAGTAATGCATAAATTATACAAATGAAACTCAAATTGTCATGAATGTTCATTCTCTAATTAAGTGGGAAATTTACTTTCCGTATAATTTCCTTAATGGTTCCCTGTTTTTAAATTATTTGGGAATGGGTTAAGTGTCGTTGGAAATACATTCCAGCCTTTTTGCACGAAAAATTATTGTAATAATATTTTAAAAATATTTAAAGATCTTGTAAAAGATGGGCATGACCCTATCTTGCTTAATAGAGAAATCATAAATATAAATACCCGGTGCATAAGATGCAATTGTAATTACATATCTTATGCATTGCATTGGTGGGTAAAAGTATATTTAATATGTTATACCTTGAATGGTATTTGCATTTGTAAACCACTAGCTGGAAATTATAAACCACATTGTTTAATTGGTAAATTGTAAATGAATTCCATGTGCTAAGGTTTGTATATTGTAGCTTGCATTGAATGGTATAATTTTTTTTGAAACCAGATGTTGTTTTGCTTGTCCTGATAAGTTTAAATGTTTATGTTGAAGTTTTCTTGTTCATTTTCCCAAGTAAATGGGCCATAATGAATGGAAGCTATTTTTATTTTTATTATTTATTTATTTTTACAGGAATTGGAATTTTATGGGTTGGATTACAATGAATTTGTCATAACATTTAATGCATTGGAAATATTTTTATATGGTTATCCTAATTAATTAACATTTAATGCATTGGAAATATTTTTATATGGTTATCCTAATTAATTATGTGAACCCTATTGCACAATTCCTATGAAAGTTTTTTTTATTACTGTGCAGTTCTTATTGCACCGTTTTTAATGGGCAATCCTTATGAAAGTGTTTTACTGTGTTGTTATTAATATGTTGGAAATTATATAACCTGCATACGGTCTAAGTATATAGCTATAATGTCCCTTATTCCATTTATACGTGTATTTTTTACCGCCCGGCTCTTACCTTGTAGATATTACTGCGCAATGACTTTAAGTGAATATGCTGGATTAAGCTTGAAGAATTAAAATTTTTATTTTAATTAAATTATGTAACCTTACTACACACTTCCTAAGAATACCATTTTTACTGTGTAGTTCTTAATAATGAATTTATAAGGAAAAGTTTGGAAATGTTATATTCCAAGCCTTAGTTAAAAATTGGGTCCGGAATAATGTATATTAATAGAAAATCTATTATATGTATTAAAGATGGTACCAATTTAATATGAGATAATTGTGTGACACATGGAAATTATTATGTTTATACAATTATGCATAAAATCATTATGCCCATATGTTTTGATTATGTGTCTCATAGTATATTCTATGCTTCTACTAAAATAATTTTGTCTATTATGCATTTGGTATGCATTGGTTATGAGGATGCATATAAGTCTCATGTATGTACAATTAGAAAAAAATGGTGTGTTTTAAGTCTAGAGTAACGTGGGTGCATTACATGTTTTTTCTTTGCATACAGGGAGTACATGATTTTATCAAATCAACAATCAAGGCATGAATTCCCATTGCTTCTCTACACCAAGAAAAATTCTCAGTGCTTATAGATTTTGTCAATGAATCTACAACATTCCCTAACATGTCGACTTTCTCTAGCAACACCTTCTTCCTTTCAACCATGTCTTTTATAAAGTGATATTGCACATCAATATGCTTCATTTTTTAATGATAAGAGGGGTTCTTGGCTAGGAAGATTGCACTATGACTATCACAATCTAACCTTACAACTTCTTGTTCAAACCCAATGTCTGAACACAATCGCTACAACCATACAACCTCTTTACTTTCATGAGTGGCTGCCATGTGTTCAAATTTTATAGTTGGTAGTGCCACTACAACATGTTTCTTACTAATCCAACTGATAGCACCTCCAAATAGGTTAACACATACCCACTTTCATATCATGTACGATCTAGAGCTCCATCCCAGTCAAGATGAACAAAGGCATGTACATTCAGCACTCTATTCTGTCCAACTCTTCTGAAAAACATATATTTTAATATATATAGTTCCACAAAAATACTTGAACACCCTCTTTATAGTTGTCCAATACTCCTTTCCAGTTTTGACATATACCTGTTCAAAATTCCCACTTCATAGGCAATGTTTGGTCTAGTGCATACCATGGCATAAATCAAACGTCCAACTGCACTAGCATAAGGAACACAAGACATATCTTCTTCTTCTCCTTCAGTCTTGGAAAATTGTTCTATAGATAATCTTACGCCTACATGAATAGGGAATTTTAGTAGTCTACATTCCTACATAATATGTGTAATATTTTCCCAACATATTTTTTTTGGCTCAACCAGAGTTTCCTTTCTGCGTGATTTCTCTTGAACTCCATCCCTAAGATGAACTTGGCAGCATCAATATCCTTCATGTTGAACTTGGAGAATAGATGTGATTTCACCTCCTTTATAACCTCCATGTTGTTTCCAACTGACAACATGTCATTGAAATACAATAATATATAAGGGTGAATCCATGAATGTGGTTCACCATTTTTGGCGAATCGCAAGGGGAAAAATCATTTTTTGGACCCTCGATCGAGCTAATTTCAAGCCCTCGATCGAGGTTTTATATGCTCGATCGAGGGTTTAAAAGTACCTCGATCGAGGGCTTTAACATACCTCGATCGAGGATGTGTTAAACCCTCGATCGAGGGTCTAACCAAACCCTCGATCGAGGGTTTCGTTAAACCCTCAATCGAGGGTTTGTTCGATCCGTCAGGAAAAAAACAAAACAGGGTCCGGGTGGTTGTGCCGTGGGTTGGCAGACCCTCGATCGAGGGAATGCGACAGAGAAAAAAAACAAAACAGGGCCCAGCCGACCCTGTTTTCGTGCAGTGCGAGACAGAGACAGACAGAGACAGAGCGACTGGGGACCTCGACCGAGCACCTGCCCGACACCACCTCCCCCACATTGACGCCACCTCCCCACAGCAATGCCATCATGTCATCTATTCCACCAGGTGGGTAGAAATCTCCCATTTGTTTTGTGATTTAAAAAAATATATATTTCATATTTTATGTATAAATTTGTGTTTTTTTATCAAATCTAGGTTTAATTTGGTTTTCTAGAAATGGTTAAGATGTAGGCATTGAAACTAAACTGCCATTGAAACCGAAAACTGCCATTGAAACCAAATTTATCAAAAAAAAAACCATTTGATTTAACTAAAACAAAAACCTATTTCAAACCAAAACAAAAACCCATTTCAAACCAAAACAAAAACCAAATTTGAAATAGATTTAGGGTTTTACATATTTGTCAGTTATTTGTTTAAATTATTTAATTTATTTTGTTTTTATATCAACCGGTAGCATTTCACCCCGTAAATGTTACCGGTTTTAATTTAAAATGTGATTTTACAAGCAGAAATGCTGCCCATTTTTTTTCAATCCTCCGAGAACAAGAGGAATGAAAAAAAAAAACCATTTGAACCTAAAACAGAAAACCATTTCAAAACAAAAACCAAAACTATTTTAAATTTGAAATACTTTTAGGATTTTAAATTTATTTTGCATTTATTTGTTTTAAAATTATTTGGTATGTGAATTTGCAAGCAGAAATGCTGCCAATTTTTTTCAATCCTCTGAGAATGCCAAAAAGATTGAAAAAAAAATCATATATTAATATTAATATTATAATATAAAAAATTAAAAAATGAATACTAATAATATATATAATCATATATTATTTATTAATTTTTACTTAATTTATTTTTAAAAAATAATATTTAATATTAATAATATAATATAAAAAATTAAAAAATGAATATTAATAATATATAATCATATATTATTAATCATAACCATAACCATAACTAACTTGCCAAATTTTCCTAAATAGGATCCCCTCTCAGGCCATGAAAAGTATGTCCACAATGTGAGCATCAATGAAGATAAATTGGCCTGGAACCATAATGGATAGCTTGGAAAATTTTCCAACATCAGGTGGCCTAACGTCATTAGATGATGTCTCTGAATGATATAAGCCACTACAAATGCATTTTGCTAGACTAGACTACATGTGTTTGGATTAGATTTTTCCACCATCTTTGTGGAATACAAACTACAATTCAACAATAAAAACACCTTTGAATCATCTAATCGTTTCCACCATTGAATCCCCTGACCTATGCCTTAGATCATTCTTTGTATTTCAAATCATTGCATGACACATGGGTAAGGGTGTATGATTCACTCATGGCTATGTGGGATCCATAGCATTGATTGGTATCATGGCCATTCCCACAACCAAGGAGTTTTGTAGGTTTATGTCTTCACGACAAGATAGGTTTTCCTTCAACACAAATTTCTAGAATGGATTTGCAGCAAAAGGATACATAACCATCTTATCCAACCTACAGTACTACTAACTCATAATTGAAATATTTTTTGGTTGATGCCAATTGCTCGAAACCAACGGTGCTCATGCATCATAAATTTATTCAATCAAATCCATGTACTAAGTCGGTTTTAGTTTCTTCACTTTTTAGTTAAGGCAACGTTTGTATTTGAGTATGACAATGGCAATGCCAAGGGGCTTTGTCCAAAGGAATCCTGGTAAAAATAAATATATATATTCATAGTCAAGAGTATTATCAATGAATATGATAGAATTTAACTTGAAAGAGAGACTAAGCAATTTTACCCAAATCAAAACTATGAAAATGGTTCTACTTAGTGAATTTTCCAAATTGTGAAAACACAACTTTTTTATAATTCTTTCATCATTTGATCATTTTTCATTTATTCAAAATACAAATTCACCTAGAAATCCACTAATTTAAGAAGAGATGCATGTTTTTCTCATGAACCAAAGGCTTGCTTCACTAACAACAAAAAAATCCATCTCTACACTATATTCTCAAATGAAAAAATTCATTATCATAAAGTTGAATTAACACTAAATCCATGAAAAAGGAAACCTAAAACTTAAATATCAAAAAAAATATCTTTCAACTTTGAAAAAATCCATTAAAATTACATATAAACCTATGAATTAATTATATATCTTCTTCTTTGATTTGAGAAATATCGAACTTCAAAACTAAAACAATGACAACCCTATCAACATTTGATAATGAAACCAAAAACTTACCTCAGAATAAATGTTTTTTAAAACATAAATTCTTCCCAAAACATAATCTATAAAAAAAGTTCATTTAGTAAAAGATTTCCCCACTATGTTTCCCACAACACCTTCTCTTTGAGAAAACAAAACCTTATTAATTTGAAGTGTCATTGACATTCTCCAATGTTTGTCGATTTGTTTTATGTCTCACGTAGTTTATGGGCAATATTTTATGCATCTTGATGTGTAATGATCACATGTGCTCTCCATAACAAACAATTAATTATAAGGTTTCCATTAATGGAGACACTATTTTGTGTGTTCAATTTTAGCAATAGTGGCCTTTCATGAAGAAAGTTGCTTTGCATACAACGCAATACAAACATTTTCACATGAGTGCCTATTTTGTTTCTTCATTTTTAGCAATGATGAAGCATAAAGAAAGCTTATACCGTTACCATTATAATATTGTTTTCTAAAATCAAATAAATTTATCATCAAAGTTGAGGACAAGAGCTAGCGTTTATGTTTGAAATTGTGGTGTACATGTAATTATGATTTGGCTAGTATTTATTATTTTATATTGTTTAGTGGGCATGCACAGTACAATATGCCATAAGGTTGTTTCATAGAGCCATTTAAAATTTCAACAATGTCAAAACATGGGTAATTTGATTTGTTATTGGCTAGTATTTATTATTTTATTTAGTTTAGTGGGCATGTACGGTCCACTATGACATAAGGTTGCATAGAGCCATTTAAAATTTCAACAATGTCAAAACATAGATGATTTGATTTGTCATTTTTTATTTTATAGCAACATTGTTATACGAATTAGAAAACACACTTTAGAGCACATCGTAGAGCACATCGTAAAGTTCATGGTTAATGTCTAGATAAAGCAGGTATGAAAGCTACATTGGTGGAGTTATAATAGTATATATAGTTTGCCCGAGGGATTTCCTTTTCAATTCTTCGATGAAAAATGTTTGGATGTCACTAATCAAGAGACCTTCATATGTTGAAATGTCTTTGTATTTAATACTTAGCTTGAGGCTTTCTCAACAAATTATCTTTGATGTAGGCACGAGACCAAAGGTTACCAATAATTATTGTAATTTTAATTTGAAAGATAAAATAATTATTTTAATTTCAATTTAAAAGATAAATAGACTAAATTACACCAAATCAATTATCATAATAAATTCACAAAAAAGATACATATCAACAATGTCTACTGTATTTATTCAATATCAATGACCAAAGCTCAGAAGCATTATTACAATCTCAAATATGAATCATATGATTTTGGGGCTTCTCCTACACCTTATCCTACTTCTATAGAAAAAAAAATGGCATTCTTCATTCATTGGTTTACAATTTATCTAGGATGGAGATTGGTTGGAAGGTCAACCACATGTTACTTCCATTTTAGAACTCCAACTAATGAAGGCATTCACAAAACCAGGATTCTCCTTGGAATTTCATCCAATCAAATCTTTTAATAAATGGTTGTGACTTTTTTGACATGGTCGAAGCTCGAATGAAAATGTCATAGTTGCAACATTGGGATCACATATCCCAATTATCTCTCATTCGTGACTTTCTATTTCCTTCCAAACCCTTAACATGAGGACAATGTTTAGTGTATTGTTCCTTCATTATATCATTAACTCCATAAAGTAATGCAAAGGGCTAGGGTGGGAGTATCTCTCATATTTCTTTGAGGGATCAATGCTCTACTCTTTATGTTATCGCATGGATCCACATTTTTATTGTTAGTTTAGATTATTAATTCACTCCCCAATAACTACACCAACATTTTATATGCTCAATAACTACACCAAGAAAAGTTTGATGTGTGTGTACGCTAGTTTAGGATGGAGCTATTTCAATTATGTAGAAATAGATCCAATATACAGTGTATGATTGTGTTGGTAATTACAATCTTTTATGGTATTAGAGCCATGCTCTAGGTGGAGCACATTGTTATTTAATCATGCTTCGAAATTGAAACCTTCAATGCACATCAAAACCCATTTTTCCCTTCATAGAAAGGCACAACAACCTTATCCTTTCAAACAAATTAATTTTGCATCAAGCCTATCCATAATGAAATTGAAAATTATTTTATAACTTTGCAATTGAAGGGTTGCTCCAATTTTTTCCAATCAAATTTTTAGATGAATCAAAAGCGAAAAAGATAGAAGCCTGGCTAGGTTTTCCACAAATTGCATTATTTTATGAAAATTGATTTGTATCGAACACATAATATTAATGAAATTTTCATACATTAATGTATATATTGAAATGTGAAATTTGGAATAGAATTTGAAATTTGAATTGAATTTGAATTTGAAATTGAAATGTGAAATTTGGAATAGAATTTGAAATTGAAATGAGAAAATTTGAAATTGAAATGTGAAATTTGGAATAGAATTTGAAAGAAAATTAGAATTAGAAATTGAAATGTGATGCAGATAGTCCTGAAGAGAGAGATTCGGTGCTTCGTGCTCCGCGAAGCACGAGAGGATCTGACGTCGCCCGACAGGGCGGCCATCGACAACGCTCTCGTTCATCGAGGAGTGATGCCAGGCTAGGGTCGGTTGCCACTGGTGGCAGCAACAGGAGAGATAGTGTGTCGGTTCATCCCAACGACATACATGTGGATCCCCAGGAGGAGGATGTGCAACAAGACACAAGTGCATCAGGTGCGTATTTTTTGTTAGCACATTTTCAGTAATTTTTTAGTATATAATGCATTGAATTTTAGCTGCAACTTATAATATATATTTTTAGTAACATTTGTGTTTTGGTTTGGATCGCAGGTGCCCCATCAATGGGATCGTATGATGATGAGGTTGCACAGATCACTCTCGCTGACATCATTTCCCAGCAAGAGTGGGTGAGCTCATGTGTGAGCACTTTGAGGGAGGATTCTCCCACATGGTGATCTTTGTCGATGATGTTATCATCAATTAATGAGATGTTGACCCTCTACAGGAGGGTAGGACCTCTCAGTGACATTTGACGACATTCATGCCAGAGGAGGAGAGATGGTGTCATTGGGATCCATAAATGGGACGATGTCAAAGTCGCCATAAGAGGGCATGACATCAAGGGTGCTTTATTTGACATCCCTCTTGACTGTTCCCCCAGTCAACCACTTAGACTCAGGGAGTTTAAGTTGGAGTTCACTGCACCACATATATATGATATATTCGTGGGAGCGTGGGGCATGTTCCCCCACCATGACCAGGTCCCATTGTACTTTGCAAAACATGTTTATGTAGAGTTTGTTTTGGACATGCACTCGGATTACACTAGCACAGTGTCCCAGTTCTATGGGGCTGGTAGGGGACGCTCCTACCAACATCCTGGAGCTCAGAGAGACCTTGCCTTCGTGCCACCCGCTCCGAGGTTAATACCGTTTCTAGACAGGGCGGTTATTAGGTCGGGGGATGTGGCACAATCATCCTAGCTTGTTGCAGAGGCTAGAGCTGACCTTGCAGGCTCGTTGTTCACTGCCTTGGGCAGTGTTGCTGTTGCTGTGCATGGAGAGGCATCTAGACCACCCCCTCCACCTGCAGAGCCAGAGATAGGGCATGTCTCTAGTGACATGCTCAGGAGTTTCGATCGCGAGACCCTACTACGGTATGCTGAGTCATCACGAGATGCATACTTTTAGTTATATCGTAGATGCGTCGCTACACGACAGGTATACTTTTGTACAATTATGTATATATGTTCTTCATGTTACATCATATCAATGTCGCAAATTGAATGGTCAATAATACTTAAGGGAGTTGTATTCTATTGATCCATGCAAGGGACCCCATTCATGGATCAACTCTTTGTTAGTGAACCATCTATTGGTCCGCCAGTCGAGGTACGTTATAATTTATGTTCCAATTTAATTTGTGTTTGAATATTATTTCTCAGTTTAAATAATTTGTGTTTTATTTCTTAATTTTCGAGATTTATGTTGTAGATCTTAACTTCAAATGGATTTCAAATTGTATAGGGCAACGGAAAGGCGGTAGATCCTGATTATGGACATGAGGACCGCGAAGGTTCTGACAAGCCGGGTCTAGAGACACATGTGAGTTTTAATTTATGTTCCAATTCATGTTATTTAGTCACATTTAGTAATTGATTTTTGTACTTTATGTTTCAATTTTTACGGATAGCTTTTAAATTATGTTAAATTTATTTTTAATTTTTAATAAATCTAACTTATTACATGTAATGGCATATTACATAGGCATCGCAACAGGCGGGTGTCAATGCTGCCATGGATTTCACACATAGTTGGGATGTACCTCGAGTACATTATCCTGATGAAGGGCCATCTACCCGTATTCCTACCCAGATCCCGGATATCACCATTGACACGGCAGATATGGCACAATTCCTTCAGAATTTAGAGTCTCAGAGACAGCAGCGGGCTGCTGCACAGGAGGGCAGTCAGAGGGACGATGACAGACCTCGTGGGGTTAGTGGCTGATGAGTTGATGATCTATACATTTCCATGTTTTGTTTATTTTCATATTTTATATGTTTTCATGTTTTGGATGATCTACATATATGTTATCATGTTTTGGATATGGATTCATATCATTTATACATGGACTTTTATCATATATGGAATTTGGATATGGACTTTTGGATATTTTGTATATTTTATCATATTGATGTTTTCATGTGTATTTTGTATATGATTTGAAATCGATTGTTTTTTATATTAGATCTGGACATAGTTATTACAGTTACAAATTTATGTTTTGTTGTTTCAAATGCAAATTTAATGTGTAGTTACAATTTAGTTCAATTTAAAATGCAAATTTCGACTACATTAGAGAACATCTTCCAAAATTTAGAATTGAATACATACATTACATTTTAAATATGAAATTACAATTCCAATCCAGGTATGTTAGACATAACTAGCTAACATAGCAATCCAGGTATGTTTTTCCTATATCAAGTTAGAATCTTATCTTGTGTTAGGATCCCTTATATAAGTATACTTGGTATGATTGGTTATGTTTATTCATAAAGTTAGAAATGTAAGTAATCAAGGGTTTATGCATTTTATGTCTCTTATCTTGATTGATGATTTAACTAACCAGAAGAGTCCTATGATCAAATAAGAATATGCATGAGTAAAAGAAGACTTCCCTGAAATCTTGAATACTAATGTTTATTATCTGTGTTTGAAATGATCATGACTATACATGTTTAAGATTATTGTGTTTTGATAGTATTAAGATTATACTAATGAATGTGTGATTATGTATGAGACCTCGAGGATAACACAATGATGATACTAATAAGCATGCATAGTGATGGACATAAGTTCAATGACAGGTAATCCAGGAAGCAAAGATCAAGAGGGAGAACACTCCAGTTGTTCTTGCAAGAAAGAAAAGATCAAGAGGGAGCACACTTCAATAGTTTATGCAAGGATGCAGATATTCAGAGGGAGTTGACCACTTCTCACAATCCACATCAGAATGGAGTTGCAGAAAAGAAGCAAAGACTGAGAGGGAGTCAACCCAACAAACAAACAAAGATAAGTATTTGAATTATCATTCCTTGCATATTTTATTGTTTAAATAATACTGTTCAATAATGTATATACTCATGTTCCTAGAATTAGTTTGTGTATTATGCATATTAGAATAGTTGCATTGATGAACAATATACTACTAATATACATGGGTAAGTGGCCTATGGCACTGTACAACATTCCATCGCTACTTATCTAGAATGAAACCTCTTTGCCGGCATGTTGGGAGTTGTGCACACTCTTAACAATGTTCTGGTAGAGATTGGAAGGCATCTAGAAAGTTACGGGATATGGATAAATGTTGTATTGAAGCATTGGCTAAGATAATTGCATGACTGTATGACATATTTCTTTATGTGTAAGAATTTGTTCTGAAAACTATGAGATGTTTTCTAATCATGCAATTTAACTTGTTGTGTAGGAAAGCTCGTATACCATCACCTACAAAAGAAGGACTACAACATTTTTTCAGCAACAAAGTTATCTATTGAAAATATTGAAGATATTGAAGTTCCCAGGATCTGGGAAGAATTCCATGATCGAGGAGTACCAGTCGATCATGAAGATGTTTGGGATGCAGTCTCAAGACCTGAAGGGGAGTTTGTAGTGACTTCCAAGAGGATCTACAAGATCAAGCATGTTGCAGGTGGTAGCATAGATACTTTTGTTCCTGTAGCCAGATACACTTCCATTAGATCCGTACTTGCTCTTGCTGTAGTGATGAAATGGAAGATACACCAGATGGATTTCAAGACAGCTTTATTGAATGGTGTAGTTGAAGAATAAGTGTATGTGGAGCAGCCACTTGGTGCTGAGACACATGACAGGGATTCATATACATGCAGAACTTGGTATGGTAGGATAGATAGCTTTCTATCCAGTTTAGGCTTTACCAAGAGTAAAGCGGATTCCAACCTTCACTACAAGGTTGAGGAAGGAAATCCAGTGATACTACTTTTGTATATGGATGACCTGTTTATTACAGGTGAAGATAGATTGATTGCCGACACGCAGCAGAAGCTTGCTGCCGAGTTCGAGATGAAGAACTTGTGGATGATGCACTATTTTCTAGGTATGGATGTGTGGTAGAGTGCAGATGGAATCTTCCTTGGACAAGGGAAGTATGCAGTAGAGATCCTGAAGAGGTTCAGGGTGATGGACTACAAGGCCATGGCCACACCTATGGCATCAAACCTGAAGCTTCTGTGTGATGCTTCATCTGAGTCGGTTGATATCACTATGTATCGTCAGATGATTGGGTCCTTGATGTACCTGACGAACATGAGACCATATATTTGCTTTGCAGTGAACACATTGAGCCAGTTCCTGACGGATCCGAGAAGTGTTCACCTAGTTGCTGTAAAGCATATTCTAAGATTGGGAAGGCAGTGCTACAGATAGGAAGAGCACTTCTGGGTGTTGCTTCAGTATGGGATCAGGTGTGATCTCTTGGTTTAGCAGGAAGCAGTCTTGCGTAGCACTGAGTACAGCCGAAGCAGAGTATATTGCAGCTTGTTCGACTAGTTGTGAGGCAGTATGGCTTCGGAAGCTACTGTATGAGTTATTTGATCTACCCCTAGAGGCTACTGGTATATTTTGTGACAACCAGAGTTGTGTGAAGCTGTCTGAGAACCCGGTGTTCCACGACAGGTCGAAACACATAGACATCAAATATCACTATATCAGGGATATGGTGCAGAGAGGACCAGTGAAGCTCCTATATGTTGCGATGGATGAGCAGATTGCAGATGTATCGACGAAGCCACTAGCCAGAGTGAAGTTCGAGTACTTCAGAGAGAGGCTTGGTGTTCTTCAGATCGATGACACTTCGAGGAAGAAGTGATGGAGACATTTGCTGTAGCCATTCCTAGCATGGTGGAAGGGGGATCCTTCACATGGCTGTGGATGTAAGCGCTGGATGATGAGCATCGGGATGATACTCCAATTAATGCTCTGTATATGCATCAGGATGATGCTGGATATGATCAGTTGGATCATTTATATGTATATGTATGTACGCATCATGTTGGACGCTGGATATGATTAGTTGGATCATTTATATTTGTATATGCATCATGTTGGATGCTTGGACCATGTATCTGTATATGTATCAGGTGGATATTTTGTATGATCAGATAGATCATGTATGTTGATATATATCAGGTGGATACATTGTGTGGATCATGTATCTATGTATGTATCAGGTGGATACATTGTATGATCAGGTGGATCATATATGGTGATATGTATCAGGTAGATACTCGGTATGCATCAGGTAGATGAATTGTATGATCAAGATGATCATGGATGACGAGCTTTAGGATGTTGCTCCAGATGACTTGCATCAGGACGATGCAGTGATGATGATCGGGATGATCATGTATACATCAGGATGATGTATGGTGAGTATCAGGTTGATACTCTATGGACGTGGACAGGTTGTGCAAAAGAAATCCTAGATTTGTTCTAGGTCACATCCAGTATGAAAAAGGACTGGAACTGTGTATCACATGTAAGACCTGGGAGATCCGATAGGTTGGGTTGTGTGCCCGTAATAAGTCATGGGATGCTCTTTCAAGGGTTTGTGATAGTGGGCCACATGTAAGACCTAGGAGATCCGATAGGTTGGGCTGTGTGCCCGTAATAAGTCCTGGGATGCTTTTTCAAGGGTTTGTGGTGGGCTGCTACATGTAAGACCTGGGAGATCCGATAGGTTGGGCTGTGTGCCCGTAATAAGTGATGGGATTCTCTTTCGAGGGTTTGTAGCAGAGGTCACATGTAATCAGTCCTGGAGATTTTTTCAGTCGTGCTTAGGAACATAAATGTTCCTGGGATGCTCTTTAGAGTTCTTGTCGGTCGTGCTATGCACGTAAACGTTCCTGGGACACTCTTTTAAGGTTTTGTGACAGTAACATGTAATAAGTCCTGGAGATCTGGACAGGATGAAAAAGGCCTCAGATGCTCTTTAGGGTTCTTGCTAGTCAAGAGACTCTTTTAAGGTTTTGTGACGCACATAATAAGTCCTGAGGATTCCACAGTATGGCCAATGATGACGAAGACCTGCAGGTGGTGGGCCTACATCCAGTATGAAAAAGGACTGGATCTGTAGAAATTCCTATGACGAGTAGATTCAGAGATTGATTGAGATAGCAGCAGCAGTGATGATAACGATGACTCGATGATGATTATCCAGTGACAATGATCCAAAGAAGAAGACTTGTGCTAGAATACCTGTGTCAAGAAATACCTTCCTAGTTAAGAGGGAGTGTTGATGTATATGTAACTTCGGATTGTATTTCATATATGTATATTGTACTCCTATAGAGATGGTATTATTCCTCTATACGGAAGTGTTTGTATTCCTATATAGATGTTATTATTCCTCTATACGGAAGTGTCGTCATTTATATTGTAAGTGTCGTAACTTATACTTGATGGGTTATTAGACCACCTTGTTGGGGTCGGCCCTGTATAAGTCATGTGGGTCAAAGGGTTATTAGACCACCCTATTGGGGGTTGGCCATGTGGGTCAAAGGGTTATTAGACCACCCTATTGGGTGTCGGCCCAGTCAACATTATGTTATGTGGTTAAGTTAAGGCTGACCTAGTAAAGGTTATTAGGCAAGTCAAGTCAAGTATAAATAGAGTGCGGGAGGCACTCTATTTCATCATTTCATTCTCTCTCACACACTTTGAAGAGTGGCGCACTTGTGGAGGAGGAGAAGCTGCTGCTAGGAGATGTCTATCTCTTATGCTTGGGTTGTATCATTGCTCTATCTATCTCTGAGGAATTTATTGGGTTTTTTCACCTTTATGGTTTTCCCCAAGTAAACTCTGTGTCTCTTGTGTGCTTGCATTATTGTTTCCATGATTGATATGTTGTAGATATGATGTACATGTCGTTCTCTCAGTTAAGATCCTAGATCAGATTGAAGTAAATTCTGAAAAATTAACAAAGTTTAGTGATAGTATGTAATAGCTTCTGAAGCTATAATTTTAACACTCCCTCTTAGCAAGGAGGTCTCTACAAGGTAATGAATCATTCTGCTTGTGCTCTTGTTCATTCTACAATCAGTCCCAACGAATTGTAGCACAGAAGATTCAGTCACCTTCACTTCAAATCTCTTTCTGTACTTCAATCTATGGTAAGTTGTATGCCTTCTATTTCTTCTAATAAAATTGAAGTATGCAAAGGTCGTTTACTTGGAAAAAATGCAAAGAAGTCTTTTCCTCACAGTAGTAGAAAATCTGAAAAGATCTTAGAGCGTATTCATTCTGATACTTGTGGACCAATGTCTTCTCCTTCCCTAAATGGTTTTCTGTATTATGTCATATTTATTGATGATCTTTCTAGAAAATGTTGGATTTATTTTTCTGAAGTTGAAAAGTGAAGTTTTTTCCAATTTTAAAGAATTCAAAGCTTTAGTAGAAAACCAGACAGGAAAACACATTCAGATTCTAAGATCTGATAATGGAGGGGAATATGAATCTTGTGAGTTCGAAATTTTTTGTAAGGAAGCTGGTATCAAACGTCAGCTAATTGTTCTGTACAATCCTCAACAAAATGGCTTGGCTGAAAGAAAGAACATAACTATTTGTGAGGCTTTAAAAGCTATGATGTTTGATCAAGATCTGCGAAATTCTCTTTGGGCAGAAGCTACAGCCACAGCTGTATACATTCAGAATAGATGTCCACATGCTATCCTAGAAGATAGAACTCCTGAAGAATCTTTCTCTGGTAAGAAACCAAATGTCGATCACTTAAGAGTATTCGGATGCCCAGTTTACATCCATGTGCCTAAAGAGAAGAGAACAAAGATGGAACCGTGAAGAAAGAAAGGGATCTTTGTCGGATATAGTGAATCTTCTAAAGCTTACAGAATCTATATCCCAGGTCAGAAACAGATCGAGGTTATCCGAGATGTAACTTTCCATGAGGAAGTTGTTTTTAAACGATCTAGAGAGCTTCATATCAATGTTGAGCCAGATTCTCCTCTAGCTAAGACTTCTGGTTCTGACATTCAAAGGGAGGAAAGTCATGATGATCCAATGGATCAAGATTCAGTGCTGGAACCTGCTAAGGTGTTAGAAAGGTCTCTTGAAGAACCTCCTATCAATAGAAGACCTGCTTGGTTCAAAGAAACTTTGCAAGAAGCAGAGAAACATATAGCCCCTTCAAGAACCACCTTTAGAGAGAGCAAAAGGCCTCAAACATTTACAGGTTATGTTGCTAACATTAGTGATGTTGAACCTTCTTTGTTTAATGAAGCTATTACATATTATCACTAAACTTCTGCTATGTGTCTTCACTTTTTCCTGTCACATGTCCTCATTTTCTGTTGCCAAGTGTCATCTCTAGAAGTTGTTGTGTGTCCTCTCATAACCTGCTTTGCATGCTAAATGACAGGTGTCATATATAGGGGGTTGCTTTGCATACTAAATGACAGGTGTCATATATAGGGGGTTGCTTTGCATGCTAAATGATAGGTGTCATATATAGGGGGATGCTTTGCATGTTAAGTGACATGTTTCATATATAGGGGGCTACTTTGCATGCCAAGTGACAGGTGTCATAATTTTAGGGTGCTGCTTGGGGCAGGAAACCCAAACTATAAATAGGAGCCACGCCTCCCCATTATTTCACTCATTTTTTTTGTATCCTCTTGAAGCATGTGTGTGAGGTCTGTCTGTCTATTGCAGAGCAGTGTGTGTAGCAGCTGTGAGGTCTGCCTGTCTATTGCAGAGCAGTGTGTGTATGTGCAGCAGCTGTGAGGTCTATCTGTCTATTGCAGAGCAGTATGTGCAGCAGCTGTGAGGTTTGTCTGTCTATTGCATGTAAGTTTTAAACCTTAACAGTGAAGTACAAACTTACATTGATTCTTAAGCATTAACAGAGAATACACAATGGCACACACATTACACAGAGATTTTCACCTGGAAACCCTTAACCGGGAAAAAACCAGCAAAACTTAGAGCCGCATAGCCCCTTTTCATTATATGTTTACAATATATGGTATTCTGCAGCATCTAAAACCCTAATTCGTTTACCCGAAATTAGGTTACAACCCTAATCCCTTTTACCGAGATTAGATAGACTACAATGGGTCGAAATCGCGAAAAAGCAAAAAGCAACCTAAAAAATTTTGCACTCCGCGCGGACTCCGGGGGCCTAATGGCCCCCTCCGTGGCGTTTCGGAACCTAACAGTCCGAAACGAAGGAGGTGGGCCCTGTCGGGCTACCCCCCCCTCCGGACGCGCCCGGCGCAGGTGAATCGTGTTGTACACGCAGTCACCATGTGAAGAGATATAACATTCCCAACATTGCATAGCAGAATGTGCAACAGCAAGCAAAGCATAATACTTGCAGCATACAGAGGATGTTGTGAGCAGAGTTCAAGGTTGTAATACAATTCTGGTGTAAGTTGTTACTTCTGCTATTAAATTTTATCTTAGCACAGTCAAAGTGAAGCTTATGATGATGATGTAATCTGAACCTGATAACTTATATAAGAAAGGTTTTGCATCTTATTTTTGACATGTATTATTGCTTGAATTAAAAAATTAACATGATAGAGTACAAAAATTAATTTGGTTTACTTAATATAACAAAACTAGGATTAATTGAAAATAATTGATCGAAAGAAAAAAAAAAATAACAAAATTAAAGCAAATAGAAGTGTAACAAGTATCTAGTAATGATAAAATTATGCTCATAAACAATAATGATTTAATTTTCAATATTCAAAATAAAATTTTTATATAAAAATGTATTTTCAAAATTAAAAAACTGAGTACAATTTATCCAATCTATCAAAAAAAGTAAGTTAAACATGCTATATATTTTAAGTCTATAAATGTTTTTCCTAATTCACATTAATCCACATACAAGCTTCAAAAATATGTTGTTAGAAGTTCAAAATTGTTTTTAATAACAAATTTCAAAATTGTTTTTAATAACAAATTTGTAAAGTATAAAATTTTCCAAACTTGTTAAACAAGTAACCATAATAACCCCCCAAAAAAATTGTAGTGCATATAAAAGGTAAGTGATATTAACACTAAATGGGCAGCTTGTTGCATATATATTGTAAGCTTTGCTTAACAAAAAAAACATAAAAAATATACTGTTTTTTTTAAATCTATCTACATAACATTCTAACCAAGAAAGTGATAACGTCAAATGTAAAAAAGGAAAGTACCCATGCAACAATGTAAATGAAAATGAGTTTTTTTAAAAGTTTAAAGTTATTAAAAGGTCTATTGGAAGGGTGATAAATAATAAAAAATAATGATATATAATAGGTTGTACATTTTTATTATTTTTTTTACAAGAGTAAATTCGATTCCTTGTTATTCCATTTTTGGAATTGAGAGAATTTTTCAGACCCCCTAGATACTCTAAAATTCAATATGGACTTGTACTCTAAAATTCAATATAGAGGAAATATTGAATCATTACACTTCAACAAATTTAATATCTTTTAATAGATATGAGTTTAAGATAAATTTATGTTATATTGATTTATAAATACAACTATAAATTACATCTAAATAATAAAGTAAAAAATAAACATTAAAATTCTAAATTCTATCTTAGCAACCTAATTTTTCATACACACATTTCCATTGTCTCGCATTATAAACCAGAAATTACTGTGATGCGATGAAAAACAGAAATTACGATGCAATATCTCACCAAATGAGCGATGACAGAGGAGGAAATGACCGAGGACAAAAAGACTGGACAGACCCAGCAGCTCACGAGTCACGACTCACAACTAGAGACCAGCTGAAAACAACGTACCAGGTACACCCAGTTGACATACGTCATCCCTCAGCCACAACCTGGGATCCAATCCCAACTCAGACGTCAGCAGCTGCAGCTTCAATCGGTGTACACAAAAATCAGCATTAATAGAACAACGAAAATATTGCCTGTAGCCAAGGGTTTATTCCATATCTGTCAACTCAAATAAAACTTTTGCCGTGCATAATTTAATAAAACACAAAAACCAAGCTTACCAGGTAGCTTTAACAATTTCAATTTATAAAAAAAAAAAAATCAGTGACAAAAGGCAAGGACTCAGGAGCAGTGATCCTTCAAGGCAAGGACTCAGGAGTCAGCTGCGACAGAGAACGATAGTTGCAAACACTAACAGCAGACAGACGTACATGATAGCCGTCACTCCGACATTGCAGCGAGCAAAACCACTTACTACAATCGATCTGCCGAACTAGAAGCATCCTAATTTCTGTTGGGAGTTGGTGAGACATTGCATAACGGTGGGTTCTTTAAGAAACCGACCGCAGCGTCAATTAAGAAAGCAAAATCAGACATCATAACGGTGTCTGAAGGGAAGATTTGTATGCAAACCAACAACGACCCCTGAGAAAATACGTAGCAGAGATGATATGCATACAGATACACAGTGGGTTACTTATGGTGTTTTTTTTCAAAACTATGGATGATATGCATAGAGATGTGTAACCGCTATTTACTAAAAATAAAAAAACCTCAATTACATATCGGTTACATAACATAGAATCAACTAAAACTCAATTATATTCAGTTACATAACATACCAAGATTTGAACTCAAAAGTTTAACAACATTCCTCACAACTGCTTCATTTACACTCAATTGTTGGATGAAGTCAAAAGTAAGTGAAATGTTTGACAGAGAAGAGAGGATGGGGTGTAGCCTGTAGGTAAGTTGGAGTTGCGTAATATGTAATTATAAAACTAACGGTCAAGATTCGTTCCCTCTAGCAGACACGATGATCACGGAAAGGTTCGGGAGACATGGGAAAGATCATTTGTAGGTGTGAGACATTGAACCTGACAAAACTTGCTGAGAATTGTAGAACACTGACAGTCCAGCAGTGCAGTACTATATGTTGTTGGCAGTAATAGCTATGCCATTGCTATATGACAAAGGCCGTTGTCTGCGGAGTGAGAAGTACATGTAATGAGGTCATGCTGGAGATAAATATCATTTCTAGAGATGAGGATTATGCACCCGAGGATAACTATGGCGCTGAGTTATATTTGTCATTGGTTGACAAATGCAGGGAAATAAACGGTAAAGAGCTGGGTATGAGGGAAAGTTATACTTTCATATAGACAATGGGCAAAAGCCATAAATAAACCAATCTACTCGCTTAATAGGAGTTTCATTAGAATGAAAGTTGATAGCTTCAAAACTAGCACTATATTGGGTTATGACAAGTTAGCTTCAAAACTGGCACTTATATTGGGTTATGAGAAACGGGTACAAAGTTATAAGTCTATAAATTCGATGTTCGATGGAGGGTTTTTTCTCGTGTGAAAGTTTAATTTTGGCTATACATGTTAAGAAAATATTGTAATAAGCTTAGGAACTTTTTATAATACGAAAAAAAGTTCATGAGAGGATTAGATGTATTGAAATATGTTGTTTTTTTTTAAATATAAGCTCGATCACCAATATTTATAGAAATAAGAGTCTTAGTTTATAATTTGATGGTATGTTAATTGAGCAAATAAGTATATACCAATATAGCACATAAGTATTAGCCTATATAAGCTTAATAATTGTATATAGTAGTACACCCCTTCTAAACTAAACATAAGGAGTAAACAAAAGAAGACAACAAATGGATCACGGCAATGACGGTTGCTAAAGTACCCAAGTACAAAATAGACTATCATAAGCGAAGAACAAGAGAATACCCTCATTGAAAACCCTTCCCTTAAAGAGAAAATGTTGTAAAGGCCTTGGAGTTGAAATTGAAGAAGATCCCATGCATTGAGTGGCAATAGCATGAGGCCTAAGAAGGTTAAAAATCCAATCAAGATGTATGAACAGAACTCTAGAAAGGAGTGTCAAATAACCTCAAAGAATATGGTGAATTGTGATGGATAAGAGGATCAACTGCAAAGGTACAAGAATGGAAAACACTGACAACAACCACATGAATGCTCTATACAAATAGGTGTTGGTTAGCAACCAGAATAAATCCTTCAAGCAAAAGCAAGCACCATCAACCATCAAGAGAGAAATAAGTCATACACACACTAAAAGGTCCAAACAATAAGATTGATTGAAAAGGTCCAAACAATAAGATTGATTGAAGCTACTAGCAACACCATCAAAGATTCATATAAGAACTCCAAGCAACAAACTTCAAACTCTTAAAGAAAAGTGAATTTGAATGCACTTAAAAGCCCAGCCTTAAGTGCAACGTACTTAGGAAAGAATAAAAAATGCATTGATCATCTAAAATGAGTTTCAGCATAAAAGGTTTGATCAGGTACTCATGCACAATTTTAAAAAAAACAATATAAAATGAGTGTTCCTACCGATACGAATCCGTATCATTAAAATGCATGGGTCATTGGACACTACAACCACCAAGTAAAAATAGGAATTTATAAACCAACAAGGTTCATAAATGCATGTTGTATACTATGAATGTATGTTGTGTACAAGGAGGTGACAGACGACTATAATTGGGAGATACTGTTCAGCTTGTGAGTAGAGTCCTAGCGACCTGTCCTCGGCTCTGGGTGTGTTGAAAGGGAGGTTGTAGAACGTGCTGGAACAGTAAAAACCTGAATCAGACTATGAATGGCTATAAATGTATGTTGTGTACAAGGAGGTGACAGACTACTATAATTGGGAGATACTGTTCAGCTTGTGAGCAGAGTCCTAGCGACCTGTCCTCGGCTCTGGGTGTGTTGAAAGGGAGGTTATAGAACGTGCTGGAAAAATGAAAACCTGAAAACGCAATTGAAAACCAATTACTATTTTTTTCAGGCCATCCTTATCCCGATCAACATATTCAATATTGCAACCAGCAGTACCATTGGCACTACCACTCCCACTCAGTTGCAATTGGAAAATAGCGGTCAATATATGCATGCTCAGGAATATCTGCACCTATAACCATTAATTTAATTTTCAGCAGTGTACTAACATCCAGGGCTGGAATTTGACGGGCAAAATGCCCGTCATGGACCATTTTGCCCGTCAAATACTGCCTACATTTTTAACTAACCGTCATAAAAAACAAAGAAACCTGTAAAACGTGCGTATATATTGTCGAAACCGTCATTTTTGACGGGTGGGATTTTTCCCAAATTCCTACCCTGCAGTAACATCTTTTTAACATTTTTTTAGTTGTCTAACAGTAATTAAATGTCTTTTGTTTGTTAAGTTAATTATATAGTTATATTTATAGGTATTTATATTTTAGAATTTTGAGTGAACTAATATTTATACCTTTTTTAGATTGCATTAGAATAACATAAATGTATTATGAATATTGATTTTATAACAGTTAATTCCAAATTAAAAATAAATAATTATTAAAAACAATATCAAAAATAACTAATAACTATAGATGAATATTTATAGTTCATATCATAGAAAATAATGTATAAAAAATAAATAATTTATTGATAGCACTTAACTTGTAACCTATTAATAAACTAGTTTGGTTAAATAATTATAATAACTGTATCAGCATACATTTTTAACATCAAACTTGGGTAATTACACATTTAATATCACTTAAATCAACTAATTGTTATCATTGAAATAATTGCAGAAACGTACTCGGCAAGGGACCAATTGATTATATTTACATGATAGCGATCATTCCGACATTACAGCGAGCACAACCACTTACAACAATCGATCTGGCAAACAAGAAGCGACATTGCAGAACGGAGGGTTCGCGTGCAACCGACGGCAGCGTCGACGTCGGAAGCAAAATCAGACATCTCGACGGTGTCAGAATTAGGGAATATTATTATGCAGACCAGCAACGACGTGTTTGAAGATATAAGGATTAGGTGTGCAATTGCATGCAAATCCAGGGAATCAAACAAGAAAGCCATCCACACAATTACAGCAAATCAAGAATGTCCGGTAACAGCAACCACACGATTTTGCAGGCAGATCACTTAGTGTCCAGTGTTGAGGGGATGATAAATGTTTGCAGCAGATTGATGGTTATTATATCTGCAAACATATCTATCACCTTTGGCAGAGATTAATACTGTCTTTACAGCTGCTGTCTTGGATCACTTATCGTTGCAAGTTGCAAGATATCAGAGAACAATATGTATATGCACATTATACATTACTATATATATATACATTAAGGTATATATAGCAACGTATATTAAGTTTGTATATGCATTAACGTATAGTAACGTATATTAAGCAGTGCGCATCACCCAGGCTGCATAAGCTTGGCCTATCATTCCTAAAACGTCTAACAAATTGACAGAGCAGAGTTACGCGAATAAAATATCAACTCTAGAAAGTCAACAAATTTGCCAGCATTGTAATTGTTGGATTAAGATGAAGTCAGAAGTAAGTGGATTGAATATCAACGCTACAAAGTTAACAAATTGCCACCCGGTTGTGGAATAATGAAAGCTTACAATTGTGTTCCAAGAGAAGTTACGTGAACTTAGTGTCACCGTTAAAAAGTCAAAAAATTGTCAGCGTTGCAATTGTTGGATTAAGTCAGAAATGATAGCGATCATTCCGACATTGCAGCGAGCACAACCACTTACAACAATCGATCTGGCAAACCAGAAGCGACATTGCAGAACGGAGGGTTCGCGTGCAACCGACGGCAGCGTCGACGTCGGAAGCAAAATCAGACATCTCGATGGTGTCAGAATTAGGGAATATTAATATGCAGACCAATAACGACGTGTTTGAAGATATAAGGATTAGGTCTGCAATTGCATGCAAATCCAGGGAATCAAACAAGAAAGCCATCCACACAATTACAGAAAATCAAGAATGTGCGGTAACATCAATCACACGATTTTGCGGGCAAATCACTGACTGTCTAGTGTTGAGGGGATGATTTATTTGAAAGGACGGGCTGATAAACGGTTGCAGCAGATTCATGGTTATTATATCTGCGAACATTTCTATCACCCTTGGCAGAGATTAATACTGTCTTTACAGCTGCTGTCTGGATCACTCACTTATCGCTGCAAGTTGCAACATATCAGAGAACAATAAGCACATTATACATTACTATATATATACATTAAGGTATATATAGTAACGTATATTAAGTTTGTATATGCATCAATGTATAGTAACGTATGCATCACGCAGTGTGCATCACTAAGGGTGCATAAGCTCTGCCTAATATATTCCTGTTCCAGACGGAGTTACGTGAATTAAATATCAATGCTAAAACGTCAAACAACTTGACAGCGCGGAGTTACGCGAATTAAATATCAACTCTACAAAGTCAACAAATTGCCAGCATTGTAATTGTTGGATTAAGATGAAGTCAGAAGTAAGTGGATTGAATATAAACGCTACAAAGTCAATAAATTGCCACCCGGTTGTGGAGGAGGAGGAATGAAACCTTACAATTGCGTTCCAAATTTCCAAGAGAAATTAAGTGAATTAAATGTCATTGTTAAAATGTCAAAAAATTGTCAGCGTTGAAATTGTTGGATGAAGTCAGGAATGAAAGTTGGACAGAAAAGAGAGTAAATTATGCATGTGAAAATTATGAAAGAGAGAGTTATGATGCAACTCTAAGAATAAATTATGTAGATGTGAAAATTGCAAATTGCAAATCTATCATAAATATTATATTAAAAAATGTAAATTTAATGTTCAGTCAATTTAATTGAAAAAAATGCAGATATGATGTTGGAAATTATTATTAATTTTTATTAATACAAATTATGCGATGTCATGAATTACAAATTTAGTGGAAATTTAATGTCAAATATTTATAAATATCACTAAATTTAATGTTAAATATTATTTAATATTAAATATTTACAAATATGATGTGGAAAATCATTAATCTAATGGCAAAAATTACAAATCTCATGTTTGGAGATTACAAATCTTAGGTTTAGACCAATACACTCATAACCTATTTTTCAACCAATTGTTTTTGTTTTGTTCACATTGAAAAGTAACTTTCTAACCCAAAATTTGTGCCAAAATTTCTAACCCGATAAATTATGAATATCATTTGTTTTGTTCACATTGAAAAGTAACTTTCTAACCCAAAATTTGTGCCAAAATTTCTAACCCAAAAAATTATGAATGTCATAAAAAATTTAATGTTTAAACCATAATTTAAATAGACAAATAAGTAGAAAAAACAGTGCTACAACAATTAATAATTAAAGATTTACAAGCCACGGGAAAAGTTCATGTAAAGAGGTCATGTCATTGAATAAATGGTGAAGACCCTTTAAGAGGTTGGGGGTTGCATCATTACGGTGAGAATAAAGCTGTGTTTAAAGGGAAGGTGGGTATGGGAAACTAAAAGATTCTCATCTCTTTATAGGGTTCTTAAGAAGAAAGTGTAATCCTTCAAAAAGAATGAATGGATGTCATTATATGAATAAATTCCTTTTTAATAAAAAATTTATATTTTAAAAACGAATTTATATAAAGATTATGTTTATGAAATTTGATAATAATCAAAATAAATAAAAGAAAAAGATGATTAGTAATGAAAGCAATTATTTGAAGAGGTTTTCATTTGGATACAACAACAAAAAAAAGTAAAATCCAATCCATAAACCTTTTCAAATACTGAAAATTAAACCAAATATAAAAATTCATATAACAAGGATGAGAAAATCATGGGAGGAGATTACCAAGGCCATGGTTGGAGAAGCCATCCTCCATGAGAAAACCTTAAAACTACTCTATAAACTAGGTTTCCATGAGAGAGGAGAAAATAAAACCCTCGCCTTCTTTGAGAAAGAAAACCTAAATTGGAGAAGAGGGGAGAAATTTTTAAAATAGAATAAAAGAATAGAGAAGTAAGGATGAGAAAAGTGTTTAGGAAATATAATAAATTTAATTTGTGAATCTAGAAAATGGACAATGACTAGAAGTGTACAAGGTGGATTTTAAAATTGTATAGTTTGATGTAGACTTATTTTAATATTTTGTTATAAATTGGTGGATGTATGAAGCCCTTAACATAGGAACTCAAAATTACTTAAATATTTATCATTATTTATTCATAGTTGAGAGAAAAACTACTATTATTACTAAAGAGTGTTACACTGAAGTTGAACATCAAGATAATACAAAAAATGAACAAATAGTAGTTCAAAAAAGGTTTTGCTCCTATCATGTTAATGTATCTAAAACTATGAAGTTTAGAAACTATCAGTACATAAAAATCAACTGACATTTACAAAAAATAGATAAACATATTTTTAAGGAAACACAAACTTGCTTATCACTTCATCCTAGACCTAGTCTAGTGGTTCTTCTTCCAACTAATTGTCCACATCCATATCATTTCAATGTTGATTTACTATGTCCTTTTATCCATGTGCCACGGGAATGGAGACCACTGAGTGACAGTTTGAAATAGTAAAGGAGGAGCCTTTTCTTAGCTCGAGAACATGGTCTTCATCCGAACACATTCTTCTTCTAGAACTAAAACTTGTTTTTTCTATTACAACAATGCACTCGTTATTCTCACATTTTGAGATAGATGTAGGTGTTCAAGCTCGTGTGTCTTGGTCATGATAGAGAATTTGGAGGTTCTATTTCTCTTAATAAGGTCCTCATGGCGCTTTGCAAACTATCTTATTTCTTGGATGTCCTTATCGTAGCAAGGTGATTATTGTCCATGCTACTCACAAAAATGTGCCCCGCAACTAAGGTGAGCATATGGTAAATTGAAGCCCAAAATCACAAACAGGGAGAGAATCAAAACTTAGAATTGTGGGTAGAGAGAGAACCATAACCTCAACGGGAAAGGATCCTCAAGACTAAGAAGAGTCATAGTCCAATCTGAATTCAAAGAGCTATCCTGATTTCTATGACACCCACTGGAATTGAAATAAAAATAATCGGCCTTCAAGGGTTCTGAGAAGTTGACTGAGGCAAAATAGAGAGCATTTTCCTAGAGCATAGTGCTCCCAAGAAAGCACTTATCAAGAAAAACATGCAAAACCAAATAACAAACTAGCCCAAGCAAGGTATTTTTTAAGGATTCTAATATGATACTTAGGTATAGTATTATAGGCGATTATTTTGGATTCAAAATATCATATATATAGATAGGTAGGCGAATATTAAATATGAAACATACAATTTACTACTGAATCTTGTAAATTTTGGCAAATATTATGCTACAAAAACATATGTTTATGTAAATATAGGTGATATTAGAGACTAAAAATGACCAAATAACGAATTTATTTTTTGAAAAAAAAGGCCCAAAAATAGCCAATTGGAAAAATTTCGCCCCTAAAAATTACCCTGAGCCGAAGACCCAAATCGACTGACCTAGAAAGCGATACAAAAGCTTGAGGTCGAGCAAAAATTATCGATTGAAACCTTACACAGGGATGGTGTAACGTCCCCATTATTGACCCTATTACATTCAAATGTAATTGATGTAATATTGTTATGAAATCGTGGTGAGGAGCTCAAGGCCAAGGCCCCGCCATCGATTTATTGATGCATATGCTTTGCGTGCTAGCCAGTCACATTGGATTTTCAACATCATGTAATATGCATTTTAATAAAATACCCACAACTAGCTATGCAATGCAACCAAGAGACGGGGGCATGATTTCACAAGGAATTGGGAGGGAAAACATTCAAACCCTTGAGCCCATAGAGTCAAGCCAAGTGTCAATGAGAGAACCCATCAAACCCTCAACCACCCATGTTGACTTTTGTACCCAACCATTGATTTCTTCCAAGAGTTAGTTGAGGTAGTTAATGCCTTGGGAATGGAGAGGTATGGCTGTCCAAATTCGGGTATGGGCAAGCCACCATTTATGGAAAATCGTGTTGGTCTCCTTGGGCAAGAATAGAGCCACGAAATTTCTCCCTAAGCCATTATTCACCATGGCCTGGCTCTCTCACGTAGCTCTAGCTGCCTGGGCGTTTTCCTCCCTCGTTTTTCTGTGTTTCCCTTCATCTTTTAGCTGGGAAGGGGCGTTTTTGTGTTGGTTACCAGTGGGGAAAGGGAGCAGAACGTTTTTGGGTCTTCCTGGAGGTCGTTTAGGCCATTGGAAAGGATCCTAACCAGTGGAGAGAAATCGGTTTTTCTCCCTGGGGTTGAAATCGAAATTCCACAGTTCGTTTGGGTGAACCACGAGTTGGGAGAACCAATGTGGACCCTGTTTTGTGAACACCTCTGTTGTAAATGTGTAACCCTGTCAATAATCGTTTTGCTGTGAGAAGAAAGAGTATGTTGGGGTATGGGTAATGGGTAATCCATTGCTCTGGCTTGAGCTTGAGAATGAGCATCCATTGTTCCCTTGTAGCCTGATAAACCCAGTTGGACTGGCTTGGCTGAGATAAAATGGTTATTGGGCTGTGGTTGAGTTGGAATGTTCCCTTTCCCTTGTGAGAATCATGCCCAGCTCGGGGGTGGCCTTCGGACGGACTCAGTACAAGCTGTCGAAGAGCCTATGGCTAGGTGGAACGTTGCAGCGACATAGCTAGTTGCTTGGGCAGTTGCAAAAATGAAGATAAGTGTTTTGATGTCTATGTATTTACTTATGCATTGTTTTAATTAATTGATGACTGATATTGATATACTGGGTGCATATGAAGAGATGTGTGTGGATGAATTTGTTTCCGCTGTGCATATTTGTTTGATTTACATCTGCACACTTTGTTTTTAACTGTATGCCTCTAAATGAATGGGATGAGCTTTATGAAAAGCCCCATAGATTGGTAGCATGTTCCCTGCCTTGCATTGGTTCCAAGGGTGGGTACGTGACAGATTGTAACAGGGAATAGTCACAAATGCGTCTTCATTGTTAGATTTCGTCGATTAATAATCTAAAATGTACCAAGGTGGAGCCCGTGTGAAGGTAGTCTTGTCCTTAATGTTGTGTCCTAGGCTCATTCCCTTAAGAGAATTAATGCCAATGCAGCATGTCCCTCCCGTAGTAAAATTTGTATTTATGAGAATTAATTGGATATTAAGGGATGATATTGAAGGTTAAGACCCCATTTTTTTTAACATTCCTTCATCCAACCTAGTGGCTAGGTTGGAAATTTCATCATCATTAGTGCTAGGAGACAAAAGGATGCGATAAAATTGAATCTCCTCCAAACCTTGCATTTTGTCCCTAATTGTCTTTGTGATTTTATCTAAGGAGCTATACTTGGGAGAAGAATGGAAGTGTATGTATTGAATGATCCGCCCCTAAACACAATAAGTTTCCTTTCCCTTGACAAAGAAGTGACTATGATTCCTTGTGTAGTAATGCATAGGCCTATGCCTAGTTGTTAGAGGCACTTCCTAATCCCCACGAGTAATTGATTTGTTGAGTTCCTTTGGAATAAATACGCTTTTAAATTATTTTTAATAGCACTATATTAATAAGTCAATGTTATTACTTGAGTAAATAGGATTATGAATTTTTTTCCTGGTTAACTACTTCATTATTGAAAAATTTTGCAATCATTTATTTTTATGTTTTTTAATATTTTAAACCTCTTTCGTAATATTTAAAAGAGTGCATGATGCCAAGCAAATCCTATAGAGGTCTCCTTGATTTTCCCTCATGTATGCCTTTGCTACACACTAACTTATGGCTTTCAAGATATATGTAATGTATCATGATGATAATTGATCACTGTGGAGAAAGCCAACCCTTGATTTTATCATCAACTGATCTAAATTATAAAATTTTACAAAAAAATAAGTATGTGTAAGCATTATCAGCGAGGGTTTAAACCCAATTAGAAGAGTGAGCATTATGATATAACATATAATTTTATGATAAACATTGTGAGTTAAAGTTAAACAAATAAATAAATATTTGTCTTTATATATAAATTTTGGTAAGTTAAGGTGATCCCAACATAATGACCCTACAACCTATAAGATGCTTTTAGGTTTCATGAACCATGCACTGAATCCAAAGCCACCACATGGGCCTCGTAAAAAGAATATTTACCCATGAGTGTTGCATGGGTGCAATTATGAGGTTTCGAGCACCAAGGATGGGTATCGGGCTCCTTGACATGCCAAGTTTGGATGAAAATGAACATATTATGAGCTATAACATGTTGTTTGAACCATGCACATGGTTTCAAACCACCACATGAACCCTATGAAGGGAATCTTTGTACCACAATCCTAATATCGGATTTGTTAATAGAATTCACAAACTATGGATGGATCTCGAGGTATTGTCCATATTGGCTCGAGGATGAATGTGATCAACATAGGCTGCGAAATCATATAATTTTATGGATAATGGGCCCTGCATGAGCTCTAAAACCACCACATAGGGTTTGTAAGCTAAAATGTTATCACATGAGAGTAATGTGATATCCAATAAGAGGTTTTAGGCACCAAGGATGGGTATTAGGCCCTTAGACATGGTCCAAGGATGAAAATTGTTAGTCACGTACTAATGTTCATGGGTTAAGGGTTTGTGTATTAGAAGATTAATGGGTAAGGTCGTTAATGGATTGGAGGGTTAGCAGATGGGGGATTAAATGTTGGTGTTTTTAGTGAGTTAAAAGGTTTGGCGATGTATGGATCAATTATACTTAACAATGATTTTCATTGTCAATGGTGGTTAACCATTTCCAATGATGATTAAGGGTTAGTTATTTACTAGGTTTTGTGTGTTAGTGGGATAGGGGGTTATTCAATTAGGAGGTGGGGGTTAGTGGGATAGTTGTGTAATTAATTCTATGGCTCAACTATAATTAAAAATGGTCAATATGGCCAACCATGGTCAATGATGATCAATTTGGTAATAGAATATTAATCGGTTAGTGGGTTATAGGGTTTTTGTGTTAGTGCAATTGTTGGTTAGGAGATTAATTTTGAAATTAGGATTCCATTGCCGAACTTTTACCATTTTAGTTTTATTACCTATATATGTACATACATACATTAAAAAAAAATATCCCTTCCATCCCAAATTCTAAAAGCACCTCACTTCTCTTGATGTTTTAGCCGCAATCCCACTAACCCCTATCCAACTAGTCGATAACCCCTAACCCTAACAACAAACCCATTAACCCCCAACCTCTAAAAACTAACCCACTACGCCTAACGTGACTTAACCATTAACCCACAAACTTAACTTTAGATTTTAATTTTAAATTTTAAGTTATTGAAAGTAAAATATAAGTTAAGGTATATATCAAAATTACTTTTAGGAATCATTATTAAAGTTAAGTATGATTGTAAACCTAAATTTTGATCTCAATTGCAACAATAATCCCTAATTTCAACCTAACACCAACCAAAATACCAACTTAAATTTCAACCTAAAGATTGACCTAAATACAAACATTTTATGCAAATATAATAGGGTGAATCAATGAATGTGTGTCCCACATTTTAGTGAAACGTGTCAATAAAATTTTGACATCTTGGATATTTTTTAAATTGAAATGCCTCAAAACTCATATACGCTTGTGAAATTTGGCGTGCAATATAAAATCGTGGGGTCTTTCCGATGATACTTTTAGAAAAAATATTGATGTCATTTATTGTTTCAAATTTGCATGATACATAATGATCAATATATAATTTTTCGTCTATCTTGGTGCATTATGGGTGGAACGATTGGATGAATTGGATTGCAAGGCCCATTTTAGGGGCAGGTCTCACTTTACAAATTTCAAGTACAGAACCTTATAGGGCTTGTTTGAGGGTATAAACAATGTTTTTGGGGGTCAAAATTTGATCACTTGTGCCATACCCCTTGACGTTACTCTACACTCAAATACCTTTACAACGGTCCAAGAATTGCCTCAAGTGAAGTCTATATGAAGAAGTTATTCCTCCTGCAAGTTGACCACCATAGTACCGAGTGGATTCCACACCAGGTGTCATTTCTCATACATACGGAGCTAGTCACATGTGGAATTTCAAGAAAATTCTATAAGGTCCAAAAACCTAACCCTAATCGAGGGTTTAGGCATGCAAAACTTTAAAACTAACCCTAGATGGCTATCAGGTTATCTTAAATACCAAATCGTTAGGAAAAGAAGGGGTTCCATTCTGATGGAGTTATTGTATTGTTCCATAGTTAAGAAACAACATGGGAGTGGATATTATAGTAGAAAAGAGGAGAGAGGAGACCATGTAGTAACCATTCTAGCCACAAATTCATAGGTAACTCCATAGATAATGTAGTTTCTTTTCTATTTTTCATTTTATAAAAAATAGCAAGGAATAGTCCTCATTGTCGATTAGGTTCTTCCCCATAGTGGGTTTTCCCAGGATATATCTTGTGTTATTTGTGTGGACTATGTATTTCTTTGCTCTAGTTATATTTTTTCACAATTCTAGTTATTTAGCACTCAGTGGAAATAAGCTAATAAAAAAGAACTAAGTTGTAAGATCTATTGTGACAAACTGTTCCAATGGAATATCCACAGTAGTTTACAGATCATATTGGAATCAAAGCAATTTTATTTATGGTTTTGTGGGAATTTGTAGGATCCAATAGTTGGTGAAAAAATTCTTCAAACCATAGCCATGGCAGGCAAGTCTAGTGAAGAAGTAGCAACCGATTATGAGCAGTGATTTGCAAGGATGGAAATACAAGTCATTAATATTTCACACAACATGTCAATCCTCATGGCAGCTCTGGAGAGTAAGTTTGGACCTTTTGGTGATTTTGGAGGCTCTAACTTATAGATCGGATCATAGGGGAAATCAAAAGATAAAGACAATCTAGAAAAGGATCCGGGTAAAGAACCCTATAAGGAGAAACCAATTTCTAGTGCTAATACACCTTCCCAATCTTTATTTAAGATGGAAATGAAAGTTGATATCAAGTCTTACCAAGGTGAGATTGATGATTTAAAGTTGAATCATTGGTTGTAGCAATTAGAGGTCTATTTTAGTATCCATCAAATAGATGAGTAGCAGAAAATTTCATTTTCTCAACTGAAGTTAGAAGGCCATGCATTCACCTAGTGAGAAAACCACATGGAGACACTTAGGCCGGATTTTGATCCACCAATAACTAAGTGGCAGGATTTCAAAACCCTCATTAATCCCAGTTTTACCCTATTGGGTATGTAGAGGACTAGTGGATCCATTGGAATTGAAAAGGCAAGGAAAAGTGTGCAAGAGTACACCACAAAATTTAGGAAGATGGCTATCATGATGGGTATCTCACCCAAGAACCCATATGTACTCTTGAAGTATCTGGGAGGTCTACACAATCATTTACGAAATCAAGTGATGTTATTCAATCCTAGGACTATCACGGGGGCTTCACTCAATAAATTTCTATCATAGCACATTCGTTCATGGCATATGAATCAATATCCCTAATTTAACTAAATATTGGAAAATACCTTCCAAAATCAGTTTTTTAACCCCCTCCCAATATGCCTTCCCAATTTAAAAAAAAAACCCTATTTTCACTAGATATTGTATGTATCAATTTTTTCATTAACATTTTTTATACCCCTTTATATTTCTACCTAGTATATTGATATGATACCCCTCTTATTACCCCACATGCATTCTACAATGCACCTTGCTTCTTTCGATGTATATTGTGGATGCACATTACTTCACCCACAATGCAATTACTCAATCACATATCATTATGATTTGCAACATCTAATGGTCTAATGAAGAGATAGGAGATGACTTCTTGTATGTCACTAGAGCCAATGCACATAGTACAACATTTAGATTGCATGTTGCAGTTCCCCAATCGCTAACTAAGCCTGTTGTGGGCTAGGTATCCAAGCTCTAGGAGGCTGACTAAACCTCCCAAGGCCTGTAATAGGCACGAGTGGTTGGGTATTCAATCCCACAAGGCCTATCGAGGGACTATAACAAGCCCTGGAGGCTTAGAGACTCCCAAGGCTATTGCTAACAACTGGTTGAGTGCTATTGGTAACAATTGGCTATCAATGACCACTGTCTCTCGACTGGAAACCCACTTCACCACGAAACCACTAGCCTCAAGCATGCCTTAAGACGTGATTTCCCTGCGTACCGGTAAGCCCGAGCCTTGCCTCAACTTGATTTCTCATCCGGCCGTGATCCCATCATCTCCATTTGGCGGATATTTGTCAGCCCGCCCATATAAAAAAGACCCCAAAGTATTTTTGTATTGTTACATTAAATAAAAAAAACCCTTTGCCCCTTAATATATAAGCAATATAAATTTTAGGTTTTCATGAATATTTAATACCGCAATATGAATGAACGTGATAGTATATTGCCTTCTAGTGAAGCCCTCGTGAGGACTATTAATGAGGTTTGTGTGCAAGCATAGTACTTGGAAAATATAGACCATAAGAAAGGATATCCAAGTGGTTCCAAATAGAAAGAGAACCTGTGTGCTTCCAAGGAGGGGAAGAAGAAGTGGAAGGGAGAAGATAAGAAGTCTACAACCACAAAACAATAGTGGAAGGATATAAAAAACCATTGTAACCATTGTATCATCGATTGTCACACTGAAGCAAAATGTTGGAAGCTAATTCCAGAGCTAAACCCTAAGAACCACAAGAAGAATGCTAAGAAAAAGAACCTTATAGCCATGGATTCAAGAAAAGAGGTAGAGATCAACTCAAATGTGGATGAGAAGATTGTATGCACTTCATTGTTGAAGGAGGTGAATATGAGTATCCTTTATCATAAGGAAGGGAAGGAGATATCAAGATCCAGATCAAGAATACCAAGGTAGTTGCTCTATTCAATTCCAATTCACAAGCTAATCTCATAGAAAAAGATATAGTAAGCTTAGATTGGAAGTACATGATCACTCTAGTCCTTATCCATTGGGATGAGTAAATAAAGATACAAAACGTAGGATCACAAAACAATGCAATATTAAATTTTCCATAAGTGAAAATTATATTAATGAATTGGAGGTATATGTAGTACCCCTTGATGTTTGTTGTGTAGTGTTTGGAATACCCTACATTTATAAGAGGGATGTGATATTCATTAGGAGAGAAAACAAATACCGTTTGATCAAGGATGGGAAATATTTCACCATCAATGTGCATAAAGGTAAATCGAAGATCTCATAGGTAATATAAGTTCCAACCAAGCGAAAAAAGTTGATCAGTTCAAGTAGAAATTTTGTGTTGCTTTTCTTACTTCCATAATCAACAAGAAGGTGAATTGGCAAAGGTAAAGGCATCTTTAAAGAGTTGTACCATAGGCATATAGAGAAGTGTTCCAGGAGCCTAGGTGTATACCTCCTAATAGGGAAGTGGAGAACAAGATACAACTACTGCAAGATTATATCCATTGTCGAACATCATACTGTACATGTAGTCTGTTTTGGAAGCATAAGAAGTGAAGAAGTAGTTGTAGCAACTGTTGGAGTAGAGAGTAATCTGACCAAGCACCCCACCTTGTGGGTCAACTACTATCAGAGTATCCAAGAAGGATAATACTTGGAGTATGTGTATTGACTACATAGCTCTTAATAAGATCACACTCAATAATTGATACCCTCTTCCCAAGATCGATGGCTTGCTAGATCAGTTATAGCATGCCAAGTAATTCACCAAGTTGGATCTCAAATTGGGATACCACTAGGTATGATTGAAATAAGAGGACACTTGGAAGAAAACCTTCAAGACTAGGAAAGGTCTATATGGATGGTTAGTATTTCCTTTTGGTTTGTGTAATGCACCAATTATATTTATGGAATTGATGAATTCCTTTTGGATTGTGTAATGCATCGATTATATTTATGGTTTGTGTAATGCATCGGTTATATTTATGAATTTGGTTTGTGTATTTCATCCTTTCTTACATTCATTTGTGATAGTGTATTTAGATGATATAGTGATTTATAGTTCTACCTAGGAAGAGCATATCTCACATCTCATGTAGGTGTTGGAGACCTTGAAAAAATGTCAACTTCTAGAAAACCTCAAGAAATGTGAATTTTCTCATTAGCCTTTGGTGTATTTAGGGTATGTGATTGGTGGGAGAGAACTTAAGATTGATCCTACAAATATGGAGGCCATAACTAAGTGGCCTACTCCTACAAATGTCACTAAAGTTAGGATATTTTGGGGGGGAAGCACAATACCTTCGAAATTGTATAGCTTCCTTTTCAGTTGTGGATGGACCTCTAGTCCATTCAATAACATTCCATCAATAGGGGGTTCCAGTGGGGAAAGAATCAATAGAAATAATTTGAAGAGCTCAAGCTAAATATAAGTCAGGAACTAGTTCTCGCATTTCCTAACTTGCAAAGTCATTTTGAATTAGAGACAAATGCAAGTGGGTATGCTATGGGAGTGGTTTTGATGCAAGGAGGGATGTCGATATGCTATCATTTTGAAATGTTCCATGGAGGAGTCCTAAAATACCATACATATGACAAGGAACTCTATGTTGTGGTTCAAGTTGTTAAGAAATGGAATCACTATCTTATGGGAAAGGAGACCATCATTCACATTGATCACTAGCGACTGCAGTATTTGCAGGACCAGGGTAAGCTACAACAAACATGTCACTACAAGTGGATGCTATTTTTACAACAATTCAATATAATCATGAAATATAAGAAGGGTTATACAAACAAGTTGGTATAGATTCTATCAATGCCACCTACAACCAAGATCATAGCTTTGGGTACACATGCATATGGAGCCTTTCACCCATGACGCATACAAGGAGGAATACATAGAAGATGAGGACTTCAACGAGGTATTTCAACAACTACAATTCCAATTCCATGTAGAATATGGTGACAACAAGGATAACTATCATCTCCAACATGGGTTACTCTACAAGATGGACAAGCTTTGTGTCCCTAAAGGTAAGACATTGCAACTCATGAGAGAGGCTCACACCTCAAATGTTTGATTGAATTTTGATTGGATTCTTTCTCATTTATGCATGTTTTTTCTTGTTGAATAATTGGGAGTAAATTGTTCCATTATTTAAGGTACTTTGGATGTGAGGGCACATTAAATACCAAGCTATGTATGCTTTTCACTTGGTGCTCTTGATCAATTTGGGTGAATTAAAAGTAGAAAAGAGGTTTCCTACTATCATGCTTACTTTTAGTTACTTTTGAACGTTATACTTTTAATGTTTCACACACATTACATGTACCAACCATCCACACCTAGGAAATATAGAGTTGATTCATTCTACCAATTGAGACATTAAATTCAACATCTTAATATAAAGTAATTTCATTATTTGGTACACAATTTTTCACATTTAATTTAGAGTAGGAGCTTGGAAATATGACAAAAATCAAGGTCACCATACATTGCAACCTTGAAGTTCACTATGTTGAAAATAAGCATTATAGTAAGAAGGAAAATTAATTAGGAAAGAGAATCTCATACATGCACAAACCACTACATCAATGTGAATATGCATCGTGATCCCTCCTAACACTTAATCAATGGATAGTATTATTGTTTGTCACAAGGTTTACAACAACACTTAGGGAGGATATCCTATTTCCCTACAACCATGTGATGGGACTTCCATGTTATGTTAAAAACAAATATGAAATTCATATGAATATGTAGTGAACCGAATTCAAAAATTAGGCACACTAACTCAACTTCAACAAAACTAGGGCTAGATTTTTCCTACTGACTCCAAAACACCCCCAAACCTTCTCAAACTTACCCAAACTGAATATTGAGGTCTATTGTAGACTTAGGATAGACCTGCAATTTATTTGTAAGATGGAATTAGATTCTACCTCAATAGATGCATATTTTCTCGGTACATCACATCTAGGTAGACTCCTTTGGATAAACCAAAGGCTTCAAGGCAATGTCCCCGGGGATTATGTGGAAACCCAACTGATCATAGTGTAAATATGGAAGTAGATGACTATAAAAAAAATCCCCAACCAACTATAGGAATGATCAAACTCAAAAATCATAGGTTATTTGGCCTTTTGGATAAACTGAGAGAAAGTTCATTTCACTGGAATCATAGCTCAACTAGTCTATTTTCAACTCGACACAAACATCCTCTAAACCTCACGAATTTATAAAACAATATTTTGGATGGGATATATACTATCCCACCTACCTGCAACATCTTATAGAACTCGAATTGGTGCTTTGAGACGCAATATATGACCCAAACAGTGAAAGCTAGTAAAACATTCAACACATTGAGCATAGGCATAATACATTATTGAAAGTAACAATATGAACAACATAGAAAGGTTTAGATTTTATTTATTGCAAGTATGAAAAATATCAGAGGGATATAGTAACAACAACCATGATTACATAGATCCAACCCACCCTCCAAATGACCATCAAACACTAGACATGCTACTAGTGCACCACAACACACTAAAAACTTCGCCAAAGTGGAACGAGTACTAGAACTCGACTTGCTGCAGAAGTATGAAAAGATAATGGACTAAATTTCCACTCCACAATGGACAACTAAAATTAACAATACCACTCCAATTGGTTACAAAATTTTAGGGTCCCATCTCCCTAATGGATAGCTATGGGTAGATCTCCCAAGCATGAGTAGCATAAGCAACTCTATCATAATCTAAATAACCATCCAACTAACCTCTGCTAGTGCACCTTGATTCTCCTTTTAAGCTTCATAGGTCTCCAATACTATGTCCCAAAACCATGGTCTAGAGAAAACCATGAACAAAACTAGTCCATCCACTTTTGCCAATACTAGGGACAAATACCATGGAACATTCCAAAACCATGCACCGGTTAGTTAGCGGTTCATAATTGCTCCACGGTCTTCATGAATGCGCCCTCTAACCATATTGACCACTTTATCCCCTCATTTAATTATCCTTTAATTATTAAAAGGGAGTTAGGTCCATTATCATAATAGTGTGTCCACATGCACTCCCTATTTTAAGGAAATGACAAAATCCTTGGAATTACAACTTCTTTTGGTACACAAATCCCCTAGGAGCCCTTTTGAATTTCAACCATAGGATAATACCTTCATGGATCCCTCATGACCCAATTCACACCTTGGTCAAACCTTCTTCCAACTTGTGGACACGCTTTTGCCTTAGACAATTTGATCATTTTGTGCAAAACAATTTTGATTAATTTTTTTATTAATTCCTAGATTAATTGAGCTTCCACTTGAACCCATGGGAACATAATGGGTTAGCGGATGGATACATGTGTCACTAAGGTGGGTACATTACATTCCTCTCCTCCCAATAATTCTTGTCCTCAAGCATCAACAAACCGGGGTGCTGCAATATGTGTTCTCCTTCACAAGTTGCTATGAAAATCCTCACAGCAAATCTAAGAGCTGATGTATACCTCACAAAAAAGATTATGATTAAGCAGGAATATAGAAGAAGAGTGGTCAATGTAGTGAAAATGAGAAACCGAATAATAATATAGTAGAACTCGGATAGAAGAAAAATAACTTCACTAACACTAATTCATTAATAACAATATGGACAAATAAATAGTACAATGGTGGAGAGGATTCGAATGCCAAGGTGGAAATTCGAATTATCCTCTCATAGAGTGATCATTAGATCAATAGAGTGTCATCAGAGCACAACTAGGAGTCCTCATCATCATTAGTGGAGTCATCAATGCACAAGTAACTGTCAACCAAATGTCAAACTAAGTCTAACTAAGTGGTAGGTGTAGCTGGCACATGGAGGCACTAACTGAATGAAGGAGGCTCAGTGGAGGGCACATGAGGAGCTAAATGGAGTTAGAATGGGTATTCTAGTATCACTGGAGTTCCATCGGAGTGATACAGTCAATTGAGAGTCAGTCTATCCGTAAATCAAGGAGAGAACTAAAGATAACTCAACTAACTGAAGTGCAACTGAGTGGTAGGTGAGAGAGGGTGCATGAGATGCATGCAACTACATGCAGGGTGTATTAAGCACTAGGAGGGCTAAAATTGATCAGTGAGAAGCTCTCGGGGCTAGCTAACAGAGGGCTAGGTGCTAGGACTGATGACTGGGATGCATGCAAAATCATGACTGCATGCAAAATGCATGCATGACTGAAAATGAAAAAATGGATAATGCTGGTAGGACTAGGATGGAGTATAGGAATATCCCAACACCCGCCCTTAATCCATCCTAGGTGCTAGTAACTGAGACCAAAGGTCACCCAATACAATGAATAATAATAATAGTCAATAAACCGAGGAAATGGGGAAAACCTCATGGGAAAAATACCCCCCCTCAAAATAGACTGTAAGGCACACACAAAAAATAAATGCTCCAAACTCAAGCAGGTGTGATGCTTGGTCATTTATCTGGAGGTATATTCTTCTTTGGATGAAGTGGATCATGCTCAGAAAGAATGTGCTTGTACTTGCACTTCAAATCAAATGTGATGAAAACAAATCCAAAAGTATGAGAATGATCTCGGAACCTGTGATTCGAATCAGCTGAGGTAGGATCAAAACCATGAATGTGTAGATAGTCTTTTGTTTTCTCCTTCGAACCATCATGGGTGAGATTATGCTCAAAAGAACCATTAAATGTAAGTGATTGCTTGGAATCCAAATCAGATCCAAGACTTGAAAAATGGTTTCTTAATATCTCCTTTGAACCATATGAGGTGAGATCTAAACCATAAAATGCATGAGAAATTATCCCAAGCAAATGGCAATGGCCATCATCTTCAATAACCTTCTAAGAGTATGAAATAATGATCTTACAATAGTAAATAAGAGGTGATTGATCAAGGAGAGCAAATGCATTACCTCCAATGGCTGATTTAACCTTTGAAACATTCATGAGATCATGATGCAAACCAATAGACTCTAGTGCAAGAGAGGATTTAGGAACCTCTACAATTTCTAGAGTGTGAGCTAGCACAGAATTCGAAATAGAAGAAATTTGGAGCATGAGTGTAGAATCTGCAAGTTATTCTTCTTTGTGGACAACTTCAATATGAGATATGTTTGATACTGATTCATGATCAAAGAGATCATCAAGGAGGGCGAATGCATCACTTTGCTTGCTCTCGAAATGGTTTGGACCAATCCCATCATTCTGTCTGCCAAATATTTTTTCCAGTTGGGCCCATATCTCTTTTGGAGATTCAACATAATAGAAGTTGTATACCATGCATCGAGACATATTAAGAATCATGGCTGCAGAGGCTCTTTCACCTTCATCTAACCAGTCATTCTCTTCTTCAGAGGATTCGAACTCTCTTTCAAAACAATAATCAAAGAGACCATGTCTCTTCAAATGTGTTATCATCTGTGGTTTCCATTCATCATAGTTGAATGGAGAAAGAGGAGTAAATCATTCCGAATTCATGGAAGATGTTGGAGAAGACCTGCAAAAACAATAGAGAATATCTGCGAGTGCTACTGCTGCAAAAGTGCAGAAACTGCTGCACTCGAAATCTTGATAATAACCTGCAAAAAACTCTCATGAATGGAGATAGACAATACTCTCAACATGCTCTGATACCATGTGAAATTCTCACAGTAGATCTAAGAGCTGATGTATACCTCACAAGAAATATTATGATTAAGAAGGAAGATAGAAGAAGAGTGGTCAATGCAGTGTAAATGAGCAACAGAATATTAATACAGTAGAACTTGGATATGAGCAAAATAGCTTCACACACACTAATTCATTAATCACAATATGGACAAATAAATAGTACAATGGTGGAGAGGATTCGAATTCCAATGTGGAAATTCGAATTAGCCTCTGATAGAGTGATCATCATATCAATAGAGTGTCATCAGAGCACAACTAGGAGTCCTCATCATCATCAGTGGAGTCATCAATGCACAAGTAACTGTCAACCAGATGTCAAACTGAGTCTAACTGAGTGTGGTAGGTGTAACTGGCACATGGAGGCACTAACTGAATGAAGGAGGCTCAGTGGAGGGCGCATTGTTAAATTTTGAGCATTAATTCACAATACTCTAGGATCTTCACTGAGAGAATAACATATACAGTATATCAATGCATAACAATCACAATAAGCATGACAAGCATCACAAGAATCAAAAGCATGAGAGACAAGAGACATAGAGTTTCTGTGGGGAAAACCCTAAGGTGAAAAACCCCACAACTTCCTCAAAGATAGAGAGAGCAATGGCTCAACCAAAGTACAACCAAAATACACTTGAGATAGTCTCCTAGAAGCAGATGATCCTCCTCCTCACTAGTGCGCCACTTTCTGAGTGAGAGAGAGATGACTTTCCGAATGATCTAAATAGAGATCTCCTGATCTCTATTTATACTAACCCATTTTCCCAGTGACCTTATGGGGCTGACTTGTCTAGCTAGGTACATCCACAATATAATATATATTTCAGGGCCGACCCCACACATGGTGGTCTAATAACCCATCGGCGAGTACACACAGTTGCGACACTTGTCAATCCACATGACGACACTTCCTTATAGAGGAATAACACATCTCTAATAAGGGTACAATACATATATATGAAATACATTCCAAAGTTACATATACATCAACACTCCCTCTTAACTAGGAAGGTATTTCTTGACACAGATTTGCTAGACAAGTCTTCTTCTCGGGATCATCGTCATCGATGCATCGTCATCATCATCGTCACTGCTACTGCTATCTCAACTAATATCTGACTCTACTCGTCATAGGAAGTTCTACAGAGCTGGTCCTTTTTCATACTGGATGTAGGCCCACCACCTGCATGTCTTCATCATCACTGGCCATACTGTGGAAATCTCAGGACTTATTACGTGCATCACAAAACCTTAAAAGAGTCTCTTGACTAGCAAGAACCCTAAAGAGCATCTGAGGCCTTTTTCATCCTGTCCAGATCTCCAGGACTTATTACATGTGACCCCACCACAAAACCTCGAAAGAGAATCCCAGGACTGATTACGAGTACAAGGCTCAACCTATCGGATCTCCCAGGGCACAAATTACATGTGGTCACCACAAAACCTTGAAAGAGCATCCCGGGACTGATTACGAGCACAAGGCTCAACCTATCGGATCTCCCAGGGCACAAATTACATGTGGTCATGGAAAAACCTCGAAAGAGCATCCCAGGACTGATTACGAGCACACGGCTCAACCTATCGGATCTCCAAGGGCACAAATTACATGCCATAGGAAAAAACCTCGAAAGAGCATCTGCCAGATATCCCAAGGCACAAATTACATGCCATAGACAAAACCTCGAAAGACTATCTGTAGATCTCCCGGGGCACAAATTATATGTCCTCCCAAGAAAAACCTTGAAAGAGCATTTTCCAGATATCCCAGGGTACAAATTACATGTCGTAGGCAAAACCTCGAAAGACTATCTGCAAATATCCCAGGTCACAAATTACATGCTTATCTGCACAACCTGTTCCACGGCCATAGAGTATCAACCTGATACTCACCATACATCATCCTGATGTACACATGATCATCCTAGTCATCATCACTGCAACATCCTGCTGCATGTCATCTGGAGCAACATCCTGAAGCTCATCATCCATGATCATCCTGATCATACAATGCATCTACCTGATGCATACCAAGTATCTACCTGATACATATCATCATACATGATCCACCTGATCATACAATGCATCCACCTGATACAAATACAAATACATGATCCACCTAATCATACATGATACATATCAACATACATGATCTACCTGATCATACAATGTATCCACCTGATACATATACAGATACATGGTCCAAGCATCCAACATGATTCTTATACAAAATACATACACATGATCCAACCGATCATATCCAGCATCCAACATGATGCGTACATACATATAAATGATCCAACTGATCATATCCAGCATCCAACATGATGTGTACATATACATATAAATAATACAATTGATCATATCCAGCATCCAACATGATGCATACATATATACATATAAAAATGATCCAACTGATCATACAAAGCAGAAACCAGAACATCATCCTGATGCTCATCATCCAGTGCTTACATCCACAGCCATGTGAAGGATCCTCCTTCCAACATGCTTGGAATGGCTTCAGCAAATGTGTCCATCACTTCTTCCTCGAAGTGTCAGCAATCCAAAGAACACCAAGCCTCTCTCTCAAGTACTTGAACTTCACCCTGGCTAGTGGCTTCGTCAACACATCTGCAATCTGCTCGTCCGTAGCAACATACAGGAGCTTCACAGCTCCTCTCTGCACCATATCCCTAATATAGTGATATTTGATCTCAATGTGTTTCGACCTGTCATGAAACACTGCGTTCTCGGACAGCTTCACACAACTCTGGTTATCACAGAAGATACCAGTAGCATCCAACGGGAGATCAAATAATTCAGACAGTAGCTTCCATAGCCATACTGCCTCACAACTAGTTGAACAGGCTGCAACATACTCTGCCTCAACTGTACTCAATGCTACACAGGATTGCTTCCGGCTAAACCAAGAGATCACACCTGATCCCATACTGAAGCAACACCCAGATGTGCTCTTCCTATCTGCAGCACTGCCAGCCCAATCTGAAGCAACATAACCCTGCAGGTTAAACTTTTGATTCGCCTCATACTTGAGCCCATAATCCACTGTACCCTTCAGGTACCTCAGAACATGCTTTACAGCAACCAGATGAACACTCCTCGGATCTGTCAGGAACTGACTCAATGTGTTCACCGCAAAGCAAATATCTGGTCTAGTGTTCGTCAGGTACATCAAGGACCCAATCATCTGACGATACATAGAGACATCAACCGACTCAGATGAAGCATCACATAGAAGCTTCAGATTCGATGCCATAGGTGTGGCCATGGCCTTGCAATCCATCATCCCAAATCTCTTCAGGATATCTACTGTGTACTTCCCTTGATCAAGGAAGATCCCACCTGTACTCTGCCACACCTCCATACCTAGGAAATAATGCATCATTCCCAAATCTTTCATATCGAACTCGGCAGCAAGCTTCCTCTTCGTATCTGCAATCAAGTTCTGGGAGCTTGCTACAAGCCATACAAGGCTTTCTTCAATCTGCACACATGTGAATCCCTGTCAGGTCTTGGGACTGCATCCCAAACATCTTTCTTCATGATCGACGGATCATGGTATTCCATTTCTTCATCCCAGATTCTGGGAACTTCAATATCTTCAATAGATATCTTTGTCGCTGGAACAAATGTTGTAGTCCTTCTTTTGTAGGTGAAGATATACGGTCTTTCCTACAAAACAAGTTAAATTGCATGATTAGAAACATCTCATAATTTTCAGAACAAATTCTTTACACATAAAGAAATATGTCATGCAGTCATGCAGTTATCTTAGCCAATGCTCCAATACAACATTTATCCATGTTCCACAACTTTCTAGATGCCTTCCAGTCTCTACCAGAACATTGTTAAGAGTTTGCACTACTCCCAACATGTCAGCAAAGAGGTTTCATTCTAGATAAGTAGCACTGGAATGTTGTACAGTTCCATAGGCCACTTACCCATCACATGCATATTAGTAGTATATTGTTCATTAATGCAATCATTCTAATATGCACAATACATCTCCTAAGTCTAGGAACATAAGCATAATATTATTTAAACAAACAAAATAGGCAAGAAATGATAATTGAAATACTTATCTTTGTTTGTTTGTTGGGTGGACTCCCTCTGAGTCTTTGCTTCCTGGCAGGAGCTGCTGAAGTAGCTTCTTCTACACCTTTCTGTTGTGGAATGTAGGAAGATGGTCAACTCCCTCTGAAAATCTGCATCCTTGCAAGAGCTGCTGGAGTGTGCTCCCTCTTGATCTTTGCTTCCTGGATTACCTGTCCTTGAACTTATATTCATCCTTGCTGACATCAATCTTCTTGAACCCTGGAAAGTATATTCTGTAAGCCTTCGAGCTTTCACTGTAACCCACAAAGATACCCTTCTTTCCTGAAGGATCTAGTTTAGTCCTCTTTTCCTTTGGGACATGAGTATATACTGGACAACCAAATATTCTGAGATGGTTGAATTCAGGTTTCTTACCAGAAATGACCTCTTATGGTATCTTGATGTCCAATATCTTGTGGGGTGTTCTTTTCTGCACATATACAACTGTTCTAGCTGCTTCTGCCCATAAATGCATAGGTAGATCCTGGTCATGCAACATTGCCCTTGCTGCTTCCATGATTGTTCTGTTCTTCCTTTCTGCAACTCCATTCTGTTGAGGATTATAAGGAGCAGTCAATTCCCTCTTAATCCCTAAATCACTACAAAGCTTCTTGAAGTCACCTGAGGTGAATTCTCCACCATTGTCCGATCTGAATGTTTTGATCTTCTTGTCAGTTTGATTCTCCATCAAGGTTTTGAATTCCTTGAATTTATCAAACACCTCATCTTTGCTCTTCAAGAAGTATACCCAAGTCTTCCTGGAGAAGTCATCAATAAATGAGACATAGTAAACGTACCCACTCAGAGAACTGGATGACATAGGACCACATACATCTGAGTGGATGATTTCCAGGATGTATTTTGCCTTGCTTTCACTGCTTGGGAAAGCCTTCTTAATGTTCTTACCTTTTGCACATCCTTTGCATACACCTTAATGTTTGGTCTTGATTTCAGGAAGACCCTCTACAGCCTTGCTTGCAATTGGAAGTGCCCTATAGTGCATATATGCAAGTCTTCTATGCCAAATTTCACTTGGCTCCATGGATTCATGTACCATGGCATGTTCAGGTTGTCCCTTCAATTTATACAAACCTCCCTCTTGCTCTCCAATCACTACTGCATCATCTATGTTATTTCCCTTTGGCCACATTAGGACTTGGCCATCCACAAATGCAACCCTCATACCTTTTGCATCCAATGCAGAGATGGAGAGTAAGTTCTTCTTGAGCCCAGGTACATAAAGGACTTCTTTCATCTTCAAATATTTTCCAGAATCAAGGTTGTAGGAGGCTTCACCACTTCCTTTGATTGGGTATTGATAATCATCCCCAAGTTTCACCTTATGGGGTGATTCATGTTCAGATAGATTCACAAAATATTCCTTAAACCCAGTCATGTGTTTGGAAGCCCCACTATCAATCAACCAATCATTACAACCATGGGAGATAGTACCTGTGAGAGCAGAAATTAGAACATATTCTTCTTCACTTGATGAGTCATCATCACTATCACTTTCTTTCCTATCCTTCTTCTTTGGGGGTTCATCATCTTCGGCAGCATGAGCATGATATCTTCTTTTGTTATTCTTCTTCTTCTTATTGAAGTTGTTGTTGTTGTCTTTCTTCTTCTTGGGACAATCTGAAGCAAAGTGTCCCTTCTCATTGCAATTGAAGCATCTGAGATCTTTCTTATCTTTATGATAATGGTGGTGTGAGAATCTTCTATTATGAGATGATTCCTTCTTGGAATTTCCTTTCCTGGCATGTGCTGTGAGAGTTGGATCTTCATTTCTCATCTTTTCTTCTCGGGCCACAAGCCTAGCTTCTTCTTGAGAGCATTCTTCCCGCAATCTGTTGAAGGAGATCAACTTCTTCCTTGCACAAATTCCTTGAATAAAGGAATCCCATGACCTGGGTAGGCCATTTAGAGTGGTCATCACCACTTCACCATTCTCCACCATTTCATCCACTACTTCTAGTTGTTCCTTGATCTGGGAGACCCTTGAAAAATAAGATTGAATGGTTTCTCCATTCTGAAACTTTACTCCTTTCAATTGATTCCGCAATGTCATCTTCCGATTTATGTTCTTCCCTTCAAATAGCTTGGTCAAAGAGTCAAACATCTCCTTGGGTGTCTTTAGAGAAGACACATGGGGTATGAGATGGTCTTTGATAGAATCAGCAATGATTCTCTTTGCCTTGACCAAGTTTTTCTTATGCAATACCTTAGCCTCTTCATCCTCTGGGATAGGGATGTCTTCTTTTACATATGAGTCCAACTCATTATCTTCCAGGATTAACCCAATCCTATACTTCCAAGCTCGGAAGTTATCAGCTCCTTCAAGATTATCCTCAAGCTTGGTGTGGTGAGACATCTTAAAGAGTACTTCAAATGGAAATAGAAAACATTTAGGTCTTACCACTTGAAATGTTGAAAACTGGATCTCGTCCCGGATTAGGGTTTGTCGAAAAAACACTAAAAATTCAAAATGCGAATTTCAATTTTCTGAAAGGATAGAAAGATGCGCTTTGATGAGCTTATCAGCCTGGTGTATTCAGAATTTGAGATCAGCAAAGCTTTACCCTTCAGATTTTCCTTTTTATCCTCCCGGGTTCACTAGGGAGAGCCTTGAATTAGGGTTTGAGTTTCCTGGAGATCTACCCAGCCAAAAATCTCGATCCAAAGCTCTAAACTTCGATTTTTGCAAGGAGCTTCCAGCTATGTCTTCAGATTTCAGAAATTCCTATTTTTGTGGAAACCCTAATTTTTAGGGCCAAATCTGAAAATGCTCAGAATTGAATTCTGATTGGACAGATAGATTCTCCTTGATGAGTAGAGTCAATCTACTATATTGCTTTTCCAAAATCTATGGAGAGAAACCCAATAAACAAGAAACTCAAGTTTATGTCACTGCAAAATGTCTTCTTCTCAGGTTAGCTCTGATACCATGTTAAATTTTGAGCATTAATTCACAATACTCTAGGATCTTCACTGAGAGAATAAAATATACAGTATATCAATGCATAACAATCACAATAAGCATGAAAAGCATCACAAGAATCAAAAGCATGAGAGACAAGAGACACAGAGTTTCTGTGGGGAAAACCCTAAGGTGAAAAACCCCACAACTTCCTCAGAGATAGAGAGAGAAATGGCTCAACCAAAGTACAACCAAAATACACTTGAGATAGTCTCCTAGAAGCAGATGATCCTCCTCCTCACTAGTGCGCCACTTTCTGAGTGAGAGAGAGAGATAACTTTCCGAATGATCTAAATAGAGATCTCCTGATCTCTATTTATACTAACCTGTTTTCCCAGTGACCTTATGGGGCCGACTTGTCTAGCTAGGTACATCCACAATATAATATATATTTCAGGGCCGACCCCACACATGGTGGTCTAATAACCCATCGGCAAGTACACACACTTGTGACACTTGTCAATCCACATGACGACTCTTCCTTATAGAGGAATAACACATCTTTAATAAGGGTACAATAAATATATATGAAATACATAGATGAAATACATTCCGAAGTTACATATACATCAACACGCATAAGGAGCTAATTGGAGTCAGAATGGGCAGTCTAGTCTCACTGGAGGTCCATCGGAGTGATACAGTCAGTTGAGAGTCATTCTATCCTTAAATCAAGGAGAGAACTAAAGATAACTCAACTAACTGAAGTGCAACTGAGTGGTAGGTGAGAGAGGGTGCATGATATGCATGCAGGGCATACTAAGCATTAGGAGGGATAAAATTGATCAGTGAGAAGCTCTCGGGGATAGCTAACTACGGGCTAGGTGCTGGGACTGATGACTAGGATGCATGCATGCAAAATGCATGCATGACTGAAAATGCAAAAATGGATAATGCTGGTAGGACTAGGATGGAGTATAGGAATATCCCAACACCCGCCCTTAATCCATCCTTGGCCCTGGTAACTGAGACCAAAGTTCACCCAATACAATGAATAATAATAAAATTCAATAAACCGAGGAAATGGGGAAAACCTTGTGGGAAAAATAGCCCCCCTCAAAATAGACTATAAGTCACACACAAAAAATAAATGCTCCAAACTCAAGCAGGTGTGATGCTTGGTCATTTATCTGGAGGTATCTTCTTCTTTGGAAGAAGTGGATCATGCTCAGAAAGCATGTGCTTGTACTTTCTCTTTAGATCAAATGTGATGAGAACAAATCCAAAAGTATGAGGATGATCCTGGAACCTGTGATTCGAATCAGTTGAGGTAGGATCAAAACCATGAATGTGTAGATAGTCTTTTGTTTTATCCTTCGAACCATCATGGGTGAGATTATGCTCAAAAGAACCATCAAATATCAGTGATTGCTTGGAATCCAAATCAGATCCAAGACTTGAAAAATGGTTTTCTTAATATCTCCTTTGAACCATTTGAGGTGAGATCTAAACCATAAAATGCATGAGAAATTATCCCAAGAGAATGGCAATGGCCATCATCTTCAATAACCTTCTAAGAGAATGAAATAATGATCTTATAGTAGTAAATAAGAGGTGATTGATGAAGGAGAGCGAATGCATTACCTCCAATGGCTTATTTAACCTCCGAAACATTCATGAGATCATGATGCAAACCAACAGACTCTGGTGCAAGAGAGGATTTAGGAACCTCTGCAATTTCTAGAGTGTGAGCTGGCACATAATTCGAAATAAAAGAAATTTGGAGCATGAGTGTAGAATCTGCAAGTTATTTTTCTTTGTGGATAACTTCAATATGAGATATGTTTGATACTGATTCATGATCAGAGAGATCATCAAGGAGGGCGGATGCATCACTTTGCTTGCTCTCGAAATGGTTTGGACCAATCCCTTCATTCTGTCTGCCAAATCTTTCATCCAGTTGGACCCATAGCTCTTTTGGAGATTCAACAGAATAGAAGTGGTATACCATGCATCGAGACATATTAAGAATCGTGGCTACAGAGGCTCTTTCACCTTCATCTAACCAGTCATTCTCTTCTTCAGAGGATTCGAACTCTCTTTCAAAACAATAATCAAAGAGACCATGTCTCTTCAAATGTGCTATCATCTGTGGTTTCCATTCATCATAGTTGAATGGAGAAAGAGGAGTAATTCCTTCCGAATTTATGGAAGTTGTTGGAGAAGACCTGCAAAAACAATAGATAATATATGCAACTGCTACTACTGCAAAAGTGTAGAAACTGCTGCACTCGAAATCTTGATAATAACCTGCAAAAAACTCTCAGGAATGGAGATAGACAATAATCTCAACATGCTCTGATACCATGTGAAAATACTCACAACAGATCTAAGAGCTGATGTATACCTCACAAGAAAGATTATGATTAAGCGGGAAGATAGAAGAAGAGTGGTCAATGTTGTGTAAATGAGCAACAAAATAATAATACAGTAGAACTTGGATAGAAGCAAAATAACTCCACAGACACTAATTCATTAATCACAATATGGACAAATAAATAGTACAATGGTGGAGAGGATTCGAATGCCAAGGTGGCAATTCGAATTAGCCTCTCATAGAGTGATCATCAGATCAATAGAGTGTCATCAGAGCACAACTAGGAATCCTCATCATCATCAGTGGAGTCATCAATGCACAAGTAACTGTCAACCAGATGTCAAACTGAGTCTAACTGAGTGTGGTAGGTGTAACTAGCACATGGAGGCACTAACTGAATGAAGGAAGCTCAGTGGAGGGTGCATGAGGAGCTAACTGGAGTCATAATGGGCAGTCTAGTCTCATTGGAGGTCCATCGGAGTGATACAGTCAGTTGAGAGTCAGTCTATCCTTAAATCAAGGAGAGAACTAAAGATAACTCAACTAACTGAAGTGCAACTGAGTGGTAGGTGAGAGAGGGTGCATGAGATGCATGCAATTTCATGCAGGGCATACTAAGCACTAGGAGGGCTAAAACTGATCAGTGAGAAGCTCCCAGGGCTAGCTAACTGAGGGCTAGGTGCTGGGACTGATGACTGGGATGCATGCAAAATCATGACTGCATGCATGACTTAAAATGAAAAAATGGATAATGCTGGTAGGACTAGGATGGAGTATAGGAATATCCCAATAGTTGCATCTTTACTTGGTAGACCCTTCCATTGCACAAGATATACCTTAATTGTTCTAATTCTAAATATTCTTTCACTGATCTCCAATATAATCTCTGCAACAAGTATCAAATGTCCCTCATCATCAAGTGGAGGAATATCCTTTGATATCACCACTTGTTTCCCAACTTCCTTCTTGATACAAGAAACATGAAACACATTGTGTATCTTGCTTTCCACCGGTAATTCCAACTCACAAGAAACTTCATCAACCTTCCTCACAATTATATAAGTTCCATAGAACCTTGCCTGCAAATTTTCAGCCCCCTTTTCCTTCAATGAGGATTGCCTATATGGATTCAATCTCAAGTACACCAAATATCCCTCTTGGAAAGTGAGCTCCGTCCTATGCATGTCTGCATTCATCTTGTGTTGGTTCTGTGCAACTTGCAAATTATCCTTGAGCGATTTGAGGATATCTTGACTCTCTTGGAGCCAATCCTTTCCCTATTGGGCCCTACAATCTCCAAAAATCAAATCTACAAAAGTAGGATCATCATACACATATAATGCTTTCAAAGGTGTCATGCCAATGGGTATGTATAAAGTCATGTTGTAGCAGAATTCTCCCAAGTGCAACCATGTAACCCATGCTTTTTTATTCCCTGTGACATAGTTATTGAGGTAACCTTCCAACCATTAATTCACCCTTTTAGTTTTACCATCATTTTGAGGGTGATAGCTTGTGTTAAGATTCAAGCTTGTTCCAACCAACTTGAATGATTCTTTCCAAAATGCACTTGTGAACTTGCTATCCCGGTCACTTATTATGGTTTTGGGTAGACCATGAAACTTGAACACTTATTGAAAAAAGAGGGCAACAACTTGGCTTGCTGCAATAGTGGATGAAACAACAAAGAAATGTGCAAATTATTTTGTTAGTCTATAAACCACAACAAAGATGCAATCTTTGAAAAGGTATTCGGATGATCCATGGTTTTCATTTTCGTTGTCGACGTTTCGAATCCCAAGTTGGATTCATCATCAGGACAGAATATGTTGTAAAAAGTTGCTCACCTGCGTATAAATAGTTAGGGATGCCTTCTCATCTTTTCATCTTTTCGTCTTCTAAATCTTTTCATCTTTTCGTCTTCTTCATCTTTTCATCTTCAACAACGATGTTTCATCTTCAGCACCAAAGTACTAAAAATTCATTCATAAATGTAAACCATTCACGCTTGAGACCCTAATTCTAGAAAGATCATCCTTAATTAATTAATTAATAATAATCAAACAAATCTCATTGATCGTTAATTAATAATTGATTATTAATAAAAGGTATGACTTCTAGAAAGATATGACAAGTGTAAATAATCAAGATAATCAAGAAAAATTATTATTAAAAACATTAAAAAGTATAATCTAAGGATAATCAAACGACCTTTACAATAGGAAAAATATAAAACTATATAGTATTAATTATTTCTCTAAAGGTCTCAAAATCAACATGTCTCATTAATAATAATGAATAATTGATGAATGACAAGTGTAAATAATCATCAAATTATCCTTAATAATTAAAAAATTCACAAATTTAAAAATAATCAAGTAAATTTTTCATTATTAAAAATCATTAAAAAGTATAATTCAAGGATAATTAAATGACCTTTACAATAGGAAAAATAATAAAGCTATATAGTATTTATTTCTCTAAGGGTCAACCTGTCTCATTAATAATCAATTATAAACAATGAATGAAAAATTAATGATAGTCCTTATACCAAAGAGAAAACTCACAGATGAAATGGAAAAGACGAGTCGGAGGCTAGTGATACTGACCAAAGAATGTGATAGTTATAGAAACATGCCTGATTTTATCCATTACCTTCCTTGTTTACCAGAGGTAGCCATCTCTCGCTTATTTCAAGTCCCCCGTCTCTATTTAGGTTGTTCGGGTGCTTTATGATTTCCAAGGCCTCTCTCACCCTTCGTTTGTAGTAGTGGTCCTCCACCGCGAGCAACTCCGTGTTTTCTAGGCAGACCTGGTGTTTTGTTTTTAGGGAATGCTCTGCGAGTGCGGAGGTGTTTTTCCTCTCTCTTCGTATGTCCGCTCCATGCTCTTTCAATCTAGTTTGAAAAGATCGACCTGTCTCCCCTATATAGCTCCTACCACACGAACAGTTTACCTTATACACCCCCTTATACTGGTGCCAATCTTTACCTTAGGCTTTTGGAAAACCGGTGATGAATTCCATGGAGACACTCTCTCATTTTTGCTCTGGAATAAGTAGAGGTTGTTATAGACTAGCATGATGTATATGCTCTACCTTATTTTTTTGACATGCAATGCACTCCCTCACATTCCTGGACACATCATTCTTGAGGTCCTTCCATGAGAACCTCTCTCTCACCTTTCGGTATGTCTTCAAGAAAATAGGGTGGCCAGCTAAGGGTGCATCATGAGCAACTTCTAAAATATTATTTTTCAAGTTTGATCCTGGCACCAAGAATATTCGTTCCTTGTAGTATATGACATCATTGAGAACCTTGTATGCCTCATCATGTACCAAACCATCTAATAGCTCACATGCAAACTTATTCTTAGAGTACTCAATAGTTAATTATACTTTCCAATCATTTATTTTTTACATTAAAGAAAGAGTAGGATTCCTAGAAAGGGCATCAGCTATCACATTCATCTTCCCCCTCTTGTACTCTATATCAAAATCATAATATTGAACTTTGCTTACCCATTTTTTCTTCCTATCATTGAGCTCCTTTTGCGTCAAAAAGTGCCTCAAGCTATTGTGATCAGTCTTCACAATGAACTTGCTTCCAACCAAGTATTGTCTAAAAATAGACAAGGCAATCATGATGGATAACATATCTTTGTCATATATGGAGTAATGCCTCTCATGTGGCTGCAAGTTTTTTCTCTCATAAGATATGGGTTTCCTATTCTACATCAAGAACACTCCTATGCCTTCTCCTGAGGCATCACACTCAAGTAAAAATGGTTGAGTGAAATATGGAAGTGCAAGTATTGGGCAGTTGCTCATCGCCTCCTTCATTCACTTGAATACTTTCTCTGCTTCCTCTTACCAACTGAAAGCTCCCTTCTTGGTGATATATTTCAAAGGTGTTATCAACCTTGAGAAGCCTTTGACAAACTTCTCGTAATAGGTGCATGTGCCAATGAAGCCTCTCAATTTAGTGATGTTCCTTGGGATTTTCCAATCTGGGATGGCCTGAATCTTCTCCATGTGTACTTTGACACCCTCTTTCCCAATCACATGACCAAGATATAGGATCTCAGTCATTCCAAATTCACATTTGGACAATTTGGCATAGAATGCTTGATCTGCCAAAATGGTTAGCACAATATCCAAATGTTGAAAGTGTTCTTCCCAAGTCTTGCTATAAACCAAAATATCATCAAAGAATACAAGAACATACTTATGGAGTTTCTTACCAAATGTTATGTTCATTCAAGATTGGAAATTGGCTAGTGCATTAGTCAATCCAAAGGGCATGACTAGAAAATCAAAGTGGCCATAGTGACACCTAAAAGTTCTCTTCTGAATGTCCTCCTCCCACATCTTGATTTGGTGATATCCAGAGTGAAGATCTATCTTGGATAAATACTTTTCCCCATGAATTTCATCCATTAATTCATCAATCCTTGGAATAGGATATATGTTATTGATGGTCTTCTTGTTAAGATCCTTGTAGTCAATGCACATGCACAATGTCCCATCCTTCTTCTTAACTAGGAGCATTGAAGATGCAAATGGACTTGAACTTGGTCTGATGTACCACAATTCAAGTAACTCCTTGATGGCTCTCTCTATCTCATCCTTGAACCTCTTTGGATTATTGTAAGGATGAACCTTGATGGGTGGTGTGCCCATCTCCAACTCATTTCTATGCTTAGCACCTCTATCTGGTGGCCTGCCATGTGGAAGGTCTCCAAATACCTTCTCATGATTGCACAAGAACCTCTTAATGTCCTTAGGGTGTTGTGAAATGTCTATGGTGGTTCCTTGAGTGGTGATGAGGCATTCAACATCCCACTCAATGTCTCCATGCCTCAAGGTTGATCTCATACTATGTCAAGACTACACTTGATTAGGATAGGTGTTGATGCCCTTCAACACAACTTGCCTCCCATCATGATCTTGGAACTTCATTTTTGGCACCTTGAAATTCATTGAATGCTCACCAATGTAAAACAACCATTGGAATCCAAACACCATGTTAGTATCGACCACATAGAAGCTATCTGTCAAAGTATAAACTTCTATGGTGACTTGCAAATTTGGAATCCATCTAGTGCAATCCATGGATTTATTACCTAGAATGATTATCGTGAAACCATCAAAGGTTTATGTGGGTTGTTGGGGCCAAGGTCGCAGCTATAGTAAAAGCTGCGAATTTTGGGAAAAAGTACGAGTATGGAAGGAAAGTGCTAATTTTGGGACAAGCACTAAGTTTTGGGTAAGAAGGAGACGGTGCGCAGTACGGTGCCAGATGGATGATCTCAGCGCAGATCACGGACCGGAAATTGCGGAGCTCGCGCGCACGTCATCGAAGAATGAAGGTGGCTCAGCTACCATAATAAATAAGGCGATGGAGTAGAGGGCTCAGCTACCCTCATTTAAAGGCTCAGTACAGAAGTTATGGTTGCTCGGATCAAGGAGGAGCAACGGACCAGAGCATTGAAGGCGAAGGACGATCGCCCATACCCACAATCTGCGCCGGAATTCATGGAGCCTGCAGGAAGCGGCGACGTGACTGCAAGCGGTGCCTACAGTACACCTAGCCATGTGCGTGGTTAGGGTTTTTGGGAATCACTGTTGGTCAAGGCCCACAGTTTTGTAAAGGTGTGACCGTCATGGCCACCTATATATATGAATAATTGTAATGGGTAGAAGGGTTTTTTTGGAGAGTTAGAGAGAGCTAGATAGACTGTTAGATAGCCAGTCTAAAGGATAGATCATGTGTTGATTATCCTTCACTGTATTTTCTACCCAGTGTGTAGAACTAGAGAGGAAACCGGATAGCCGAGGAGCTAATCCCTGAGTTTCCAGACAGTCTGAGTCGACGTCTGTGCCTTTGTAATCTCCATAGAGAGGAGACTTGATTGAGAGAAGGGCTCCCAGCTGTGTGCATGGAGTTTCCTGGAAAGATCTAAGGCTGCAGCTGTGTGCGCAGCATATTGTATACTCTACCATTTTCTGGTTAATATAACACTCCCGTGGACGTGGTTTTCCTCGAGGAGATGAGCTTCACATATATCTTCTTGTTATAATGTTTGCGTGAATAATAACTGTTTAAGATCATTACCTGTGTGTACATCTTTTGCATCATCTTTGCGACTGTTTAAGTGAGTGTAGGAAGGTCCTTTATTGTTATAATAGCCGAGTATAGAAGGAGGGGTGGAACGCTGTCGCTGCAGCGACCGAGTTTCGCGTGACTGCGATGAGTGCGCAGGGCGAGAAGGTATTTTAGCGCATCGACGCAAGGAATAGGCGCCTTCCGCGCCCGGAGGACGAGACTGCACAGTGGGTCTGCAGGAAGGAAGGCATCCGTGCAGTGGTGTCGCGAGGCCTGCGGGAAAGTCCGACCGCCGATATAAGGGGAAGAAGAAGATATACAGAACAATCTCAGCGTCACCACGGTTAAGGAAAGCTGATTCCTTAACCCCCCCATAGCCACTTCGGGTGAGACCTCGAGCTGCCGCGCAGCTCGTTGCCGAGAGGGCCAGTGCGCCAAGGGGTTTTGTTGCTGCGCTTCATTAAAACCCGGGTCTGCCCAGTAAAGCAGCCAACAAATGGTTCCGTTGCCGCGTGAGCGAGACTTCTTATTCCAGTGACGCGCGAGATTGAGGAGCCAAAAAATGGTTCCGTTGCCGCGTGAGCGAGACTTCTTATTCCAGTGACGCGCGAGATTGAGGAGCCAACAAATGGTTCCGTTGCCGCGTGAGCGAGACTTCTTATTCCAGTGACGTGCGAGATTGAGGAGCCAACAAATGGTTCCGTTGCCTTATGACTTTTTGATTACATTACTTCCATGGCTTTGAACCCTGTTGATTGAGCCAACAAATGGTTCCGTTGCCTTGCGACTTGTTCCTGTAAGACTTACTAGTTACGCGACATCTGAGATTGTTGCTGAAGAAAACATAAGGTTCTGTTACACTGAGACTTGTAGCCAAGTTAGCAGATTCTACACCTACGCTGCATGTTGATCGACCCGTCACGTGGACGCCTGAGCTAGTCAGTATTGTGAAGCGGATCAACAATTCTGTTTCCCGCGCAGTAGACTTTTGGTTGAATAGTCTACTGGAAGGTTTCATTACCGAATTTGCAGTTGATACAAGAAAGAGTTTCAGTGAAGCTGAGAGGAGTTTCTTCCAAGTACACAGAGGTAAGTTCTTAAATTCTCTGAACTTATGGATTAAAATGCTTCTGTATGAAAAAGGAAAGCTATGTATTGCTTCTGATGAATAGCATAGACAAGTAATGTCCGTAGATTCTGATAGTGATCCTGAAGTTATTGGTTGCACTCGTAGTGGAAAACGATATAAAGTAGGCCTTGACCAATATTCTTTTGAGTCTAGCCCAGACGATAGCCAAGTCCCTAGAACAAGCCATATAGAACGACAAGGGAGTGCTCATATCCCTTATTTCCCCTTTACACCGCAAAAACCAGACGGAGCTCAGTATAATCCTACAGTAACACCTTCTAGTAGCCCACACGGTACTTCTAGTACCTCTGTACCACCTTTGTTTAACCATCCCGGAGGCACAGCCACAGTACCTCCACTTCAAACCCGCGCAAGAAGGATGGGTGATGACATGAAGCTACCAACTTTTAGAGGAACAGGGATAGAAGACCCTGAGCAGCACTGGTTCTTATGTGAAGCCATTTGGACAATTAAGCAAATTAATGACGATGCTGTTAAACTGGTTCAGTTAGCAACCACACTAAGAGAAAGAGCCTTGACTTGGTTCATGAAATACTCAGCAGCACAGAATAGGACGCTTGCTGAGGTAAGAAATGCTATGATTCGGGAATTTAAGAAACCTAAATCAGAATCACAGTGTATAACAGAGCTCAAAGACATCAAACAGTTACCTACAGAATCAGTATGGGACTTTGACCAGAAGTTCAAAGCCTTGATAGATCAAGTAAGCTTCGAGTTTGCACCACAGCAACACAAAGAATGGTTCATTGCTGCACTGCTCCCACACATTAGACTTCCTCTTATGCAACAGAATCTCAATACTCAGGAACAAGCTCTAGAGATGGCTATGAAACTAGAAGCTTCGCCAATTGCAGGAACAAGCAATGATGTTGCACATTTACAGAACCAATTAGCAAACTTAACCTTGCAAGTGCATGATATTAAGAAAGGCAAGGAGATTAAGGAAGAAATTTGGTGTACAAAATGTAAAGCCCAAGGTCATTCAAAGGACCATTGTCCTGTTTTCATAGACTATATTGCAACTGGAGCACCTAATCCTTTACCACAGGCACAAGGGCCTTGGTGCGAAATCTGTAGAACTAGAGGTCATAGACCACAAGAATGTCACTTACTCCAGAAATATGTGCAAACCCCAAAGAATCTCTATTGTAATTTCTGTAAATCAGTAGGTCATGATGAGAACAATTGTAGAGCATATGATCTTATGATAGAAAGAAAGCATGATGTTTATAGGGTACAAGCAGAGACACAAGGACCCACAGCAGGTCCACCTTATGACCAAACTCGGGACGCCCGAGCAGCAAATTACAGAGGACGCGGACGCACAACAAATTTTGGTCGCGGAAGAGGACAGATCACTTGTTATAATTGCGGAACACAAGGTCATTTTGCTAGGGATTGCCAAAATCCTACAACCCTCTGCAGGTATTGTAAATCTTCTGACCATATCATTGAAGAATGCCCTCAGTTACAGGCTAAGATGCAAGCAAAGACACCACAGGTCAATCAGAATATCCAGTTGATTGGAGCAGAAAAAAGAGAACCAGACCCTACAGTTAATATAGTGACACGCAGTGGAGCAACCACTGGTGCGCAAGAGATGGAAACGGGAAAGCAAGCGACGCAATGGGTGCGCCGCGCTAACATTAAACCAGCCCCACTTAACCTACAGAAGCAAAAAGAAGCATTCAAGCAAGCTCAAGAGTATTTCTCAGATCCGAGAGCTTCAAGTTCTGCCGCAATTCCGCAGAACATTAGTAGATCGCAAGTGCTAAGACAAGACAACCTGGTACAAGAACAGGCCACTACAGCTGGAAGACCTGATGATGATGATGAGCATGCACGAGGAAGTGTTCAAGCATTCCTGCGACAATGTTTAGAACTGTTGCGCAATAAAAAAGCAACTCTAGAACTCCAACACCTGTTGGATCAGTGCCAACACTCTGCTTCGACGAACACACCGCAGTGTGCTGTTCACCAGATCAGGAGTCACATTAGAACTGGAAAAGAGATGAGGCTCACAGCGCAGATTGGAGCATTTGAAATGGATGAAGTCATGTTAGATTTGGGCTCCGAAGCCAATGTTCTCACTATGCAGACATGGGAACAGATGGGAAGCCCTCAGCTTACAAGATCCCCTATCCAGCTAAGACTCGCAAATCAGCAACGAGTCTCTCCATTGGGTAGATTACCCAATGTACCTATTGATATTGAAGGAGTAAGAAGCTCTGCAGATTTTGAAGTAATCAAAATTATGGATGATAGTAGACCATACCCAGCGCTGTTAGGAATAGACTGGGCATGTGATAATTTGGCTGTCATTAACCTGAAGAAAAGACAGATGACCTTTGAGGATGACCAGATCAGGGTCATCGCACCTCTTGATCCTATTCAAGGACCAAGATATATAGAACCCATTCGCGCAGAAGAGGAAGCGCGCCACATGGAAAGCTTGTATCAGATGACCACTAACCACAGTGACTATGTCAACCCCACGGCAGACGGCCATATCAGCTGGCGATGTGATAGCTCGTGCACATCAGATTCAGATGCAGGATTGGAAAACTGGCAGAATCGTCTACATGAGGTTTCTGCAAGACGTTGCGCCATGATAACTAAATCCATTCGATGGATTGGCATAGAATTAACTGACACTCCAACTTTTGATGGTCTAACCGAAGCAACTAAATTCATACAGGAATATGAACAAAAGCTTCCAGAACCGCAGCGCATACAGGCACTGGATGTAGCATTGCGCGCTACACCCGCAAGATGGTGGATTGCGCACAAGGAGAATATTCATACATGGAAAGACTGTCGCAGATTGATACTGCGCAGATTTCAGGACACCACAGTCGAAGCGCTACGCAAATATGAAGGACAGAGTGACCCCAGGTCACACATTGAAGTATGTATTCAGCAATGGTCAGATATTCCGGAAGATGAATGGGTTCACCAATTCATCCACACATTGGATACAATTCCAAGGAATTGGTATACTGAAACAGAATTGCGCAGAGGCACTCTTACTTGGGCTCTTATGATAGAAAGCTTTCAACTTACCTTCAGCTTTGAGTCAGAACATCCAAGCATCGATCAGGCTTTGAAGTGTATTAGAAAGAAGGTATTTGAACACTGTCCAGTAACAGAGTATTCCCAACCAGATTGGGCTGTCCCGATAGAACATGCCCTGGAATGTTATAACTTCACCGCTGAAGATGAGGAGGACGATCCTCGCAACATCAATATCCCAGAATCAGAAGGGACGCGCAATATTGAAGGTCCTAAGCTTGATATTCCTGCCATCACAGAACACGTCAAGCTCAAGAAAGTTAACATTGGCACAGAAGCTGACCCAAAGTTTGCTTCTATAGGAGATTATTGGGATGATGAAACTGTTGCGCACGTTTCAGATTTATTGCGTGACTACCAGGATATCTTTCCTACCAAGTTCACAGAAATGAAAGGCATCCTAGGAGACTTAGGAGTGATGCGCATACCTCTGAAACCAGATGCCAAGCCAGTAAAGCAGCGCCCATACAGGTTGAACCCGCGCTACAAAGAAAAAGTCAAAGAAGAAATTGATAAGATGCTTGCAGCAGGTATTATTGAGCCAGTAGAGGAAAGCGATTGGATTAGTCCTATGGTGGTCCAAGAAAAGAAAATGAAAGGTGAAATAAGAATTTGTGTCGACTTGCGCAAACTCAATGATGCATCAGCGCACGATCCATTTCCCACTCCTTTCACAGATGAAGTACTTGATAATGTTGGAGGACAAGAGGCTTACTCTTTCACTGATGGTTTCTCGGGATATCATCAGATCAGAATCCATCCGGACGACCGCCACAAGACTACTTTTTCAACTGAATGGGGCTCATTCCAGTATACGGTAATGCCCTTTGGTCTTAAAAACGCACCTGCTATCTTCTCTAGAGTTGTTGTTGCTGTTTTTAAAGAATTTATCCACAAGTTTTTAGAAGTCTATTTTGATGACTGGACTGTATTTGGTTTACTAAAGAACCATATTGCGAATCTACGCATGATGCTAGAAAAATGTAGACAGCATCAGATTTCCCTTAACTTGAAAAAATGTATATTTTGTGCGCCCTTTGGTATTCTGTTGGGACATATTGTATGCAGACAAGGACTTCTGATGGATCCTGCGAAGGTTGCCATCATTGCTAATTTACCGGCGCCCAACTCAGTTAAGCAATTGCGCACTACATTGGGACATACAGGATACTACAGAAAATTCATCAAAGGATATGCAAGGATCACAGCACCTATGGAAAGATTGCTGAAGAAGGATTCGAAGTTCCACTGGACAGAAGAATGCCAACAGAGCTTGGACACACTTAAAGAAAAGATGATCACAGCGCCTATTCTAGTTTTCCCGGACTGGAGAAAACCTTTTCATGTTCATGTTGATGCTTCTTCCATAGCACTAGGAATCGTGCTTACACAGTCTGGAGAAGGAAGTATTGACCACCCAATTGCTTACTCCAGCAGAAAGTTATCTACAGCTGAGAAGAATTACACCACTACAGAAAGGGAAGGACTAGCTATGGTATATGCCCTACAGAAATTCAGACACTACCTGTTAGGAGCTCACTTTAAAATGTATACTGACCATTCTGCTTTGAAATATTTGGTCAATAAACCAGTTTTAGGAGGAAGAATTTGCAGATGGCTACTGCTCTTTCAAGAGTATGATTTTGAGGTTATCGTAAAGCCAGGCAGATTGAATGCAGGGCCTGACCATCTATCCAGAATAGAGTCAGGAGAGGAACCTACGAGTCTGGAGGACAATCTGCCTGACGCACAGTTGTTTTCTATCCAAGCAGCAGACGAATATTATTCTGATATTCTTGAGTTTCTCACTACCGGACAAGCGCCGGCTGAGCTGACAATCCAGCAGAAAAAGCAACTTGTTGTTAGAGCCGCAGACTTCACTTTGATAGCAGGCCAGCTTTATAAGTTGGGCCCTGACGAAATTTTGCGCAGATGTATCTTACCACATGAAAAGAGCTCTATCATCGCAGAAGCGCATTCAGGTACTGCAAGAGGCCATTTCGCAGGAAAGCCGACTGCGCAAAAGATATTAGCCGCAGGTCTTTGGTGGCCGACATTGCACAAGGACACTAAGGAATTCTGTAAATGTTGCGATGTGTGCCAGCGCACAGGAAAACCCTCAAGGAGAGATGAAATGCCGCTAAGACCCCAGATCACACTGCGTGCTTTTGATAAATGGGCCATTGACTTTGTAGGACCTATTAACCCACCAGGAAAAAGAACTGGCGCAAGATATATCATTACAGCTACTGAATACCTCACCAGATGGGCTGAGGCGAAGCCAGTTAAGAACTGCGACGCTGCTACTGCCGCGCAGTTCATTTTCGAGAACATTATCACTAGGTTTGGATGCCCAGTGATCCTCATGAGTGATCAAGGTACACATTTCCTCAATGAGACTATAGAGGCCCTTACTGAAGAATTTCAAATTAATCACCATAAGAGTACACCCTACCATCCTCAAGCTAATGGTACGGTGGAAGCATTCAATAAGATCCTTGAGAATGCCCTGACGAAGATCTGTAATCAACAAAGAAATGATTGGGACCTTAGAGTCACAGCTGTATTATGGGCTTACAGAACCACTTGCAAGAAACTAACAGGTCACACACCTTTCAGCTTGGTGTATGGACAAGAAGCAGTTATGCCCATGGAATACATTGTTCCCAGTCTCCGAATTGCGCAAATTACAGAAATGGCAGATCCTGATACTATGAATGAAAGACTTTCGCAACTGCTTTCCTTAGAAGAAGACAGACTTTTGGCCGGATTTCATCAACAGGTACAGAAGGCAAGACAGAAAGCTTGGCACGACAGGCACATTAAGCATAAGCACTTTGAAGAAGGAAACTTGGTACTCCTTTATGATAGTAAATTCATCAAGTTTCCAGGCAAGTTTCGCGTGCATTGGTTAGGCCCTTTTCAGGTAATAAAAATAACAGACGGAGGCGCAGTTCAGCTTGCGAAGCTGAATGGATAATTCCTACCTACAATGATAAACGGGAGTCAGCTTAAGCTTTATTGCGACGGCCACTCCGCCCTGTCGACATAATATATTGCTCAGAAGTGCAGATGTCCGGTGTAGTTGAAAGAGACATCGCATTCAGTCTACACGGAAGCTGCGACACACCCTCAGTTTCCAGCTTCCTGCGCAGTTCCTTGAAATATCTGCGCATCCTGAATAAAAATTGCTTGAAGAGAGCTTATCGGTGCGCTCTGGCGAAGTTTTGTTTTTGGACCGTCGAACTGTCGCTCTTGCGGAGTTCCCTTTGATAAATTACCGCTTGAAAAAAGTTTTGTTGTGGACCCATAGAGGCACAGTTTCCTAAGTTGAAATGACCCGCCGGAAATTTTGAATTACAGCAGTTATGTAGCCGCGTTTGAATAAATGAAGGATAAGGCCGCTATTTAAGTCTAGCCGTTTTGACGAATTCGGCTTAATCTCCGAAAGATTTGCATTCAATTCAGGCGCCGAAAGCATTAGCTTCTCCCGGAAGGCTGTCAGAACCCGTCAATCACAATAAATGCACCGCTACGGCAAGGAGGATAGCGTGTTGTCAACTTACGTATAGTTGCCTACAGCTACGTAACCCCACTTGGTCGCATTTACTATCCCCGCTGGCTATAAATACCTCACACTTGTATCATTTTCGGGTTACTGTCTCGAGTTGCATAGTTGTGTTTGAAGATCTAAATTATTGTTTTCAGAGCCGAGTGTGCAGAGTATTTTCCCTTGTTTTCAGCATCCATACCCTACGCAGGTCCACCATTTGCTATCCAGAGTTTTGTTATTTACATTGGTTCACGACGGAGAATTTATCGACTGAAGAAGTTGTTCGTCAATTTCTACGCCGAGGCTTAGATTTCGGCATGGCCACTCCGGTGACGCCTTCGACCTACGTACACCCTGGTGCTACTGATCCCAGAACATCTCCAGGCACAAGAGCATCTCAGCAGCAGCCGGAGGAACCTGTTCCAGAGCCGCTCGCGTCTATGGTGAACTATATTCCGCCGCGTCCAGATGATGCGCCGGATGTACAGATTCCGAAGAATGCAAAATATCCAATTCCGCTACCGCCACTACCGGCTAGTGTGCGGGTAGAAGGCCAACTATTGGGAAACATTCCATTGGTTAAATTCTCTGATTTTAACCTTGGAGACTATAAGACATATCCTCAGTTCCAGTTGGACCGATATCTGGATATCGTCCATAATCCCACCAGAAAAGTTGACGAGTTTATCCCGAAGGGATTTGCAGCAAATCTTGAGTGCCCTGGACTCTTGAATTTGTTGAAGCTACCGCACTTTGGGCGTAGCAATGAAGTGAACGCAGTCGTTAAAACACTGCTATCCTGCGTTCATGGAGGTTACCTTTGGCTCGGGAGGCCAATTGATCTAAATGTTGATTTGATACACCGTATCACAGGTCTATCTAAGGTTGGTAAGGATCCCAATATCCATTTTGTGGGAAAGGAAAAGGACCGAAAATTGGCTGCAAAGCTGGTCCAGAAATATAACTTGACAAGAGGAGGTCGGGCTTATGACCTCACGACAGTAGAAGATGAGGCACTTCGCTTCACAGGAAGTCTTCTTGCAGGCAGACTTCTCACAAAGTGCCGACCAAAAGAAGTTACTGGAGCTGTTGTGGAGCTCGCTATCGCAGCTGCGGAGGGAGAACAGTACAACTGGTCTCTCTTCCTGCTGAATTCTTTTTTGGCTGATTGCCTGAATGTGCAGGACAATGCAGCCCAATCATTCCATTTTTCGTGGCTTCTAATTTTATGCGCTCTCGTCGGGTGGAAGGAGCCCCCGAATACTCAGTTCCTTCCGCGCCGCGCAGGAGAGGTTGCCGGCATGCGCTACATCAACCTCTGGGATTCCCCTAATCCCGCGAAGCGCAAGATGAATCGCGCTGTCTTTTGTGAGTACTACTATCTCCTCCGAGATACCATACAAGATATGCCAAGGCTGAGCGAGGAGACAGCCACATTGTATGAAGGGAAGTTGGCTTTTACTGCCGACATCCATCAACTATACCTTCGGCCTTGCGACATTCCAGGTGACTGGGCGCTAGGTCTTTACAGGATGACCACAGAAGATGTCGAAGAAACCATTAAGTCGTGGTCGGACGAATGGAGAGCAGCAGCCGACATCGCACCTGCGATGCCACCCGCCGCTGCGAAAGAGAAGGATAAGGGCAAGGAAGCCCCTGAGCAAAGAAGCGATGAAGCCTCAACAGAACCAGCCACCAAGAAGCAGAAAGTGTCGCATCCCACTGAGGCCATTCCCTCGGAGATCGACAAATACTTGAAAGAGCAATTTCGTGAGATGAGGAACACGCATGCTCACATCCGAAGTGCTCTAGACTTACAGTTTGTAGAATTGAAAGGTCTCGCAGGAAGGATTGCGCAAACCCATGCGCCAGCATCTACTTCGCAGGCGCCACAAGAAATTCCAAGTGATGTGCGAGTTGAAGAACTCACAGAAAGGCACACTGTCGTGCATATTCCGCCTACCAGCATGACACTTCCAGATCCTCTAGCTGAACTACAGGTAAGCACAGTTGGACCTGTAGAAATTAATTTGTCTATAATTCCTATAGAGACTCTACAGCTTGTACAGGAGAAAGTTTCTCTTGAGTTGAGAGCTAGAGAGCTCTCTACTTTCCAGGCAAACCAACGACTGCAATCGCAGGAGATAGAGCTGAGAGAAAGTAATAAGAATATCTCTGCGAAGCTTGCACTCTATGAGGCGCAAGACACCGACATCAGAAACGCAATAGAAGAGATTGCCCAGGAACTGTCGGCTTGCGAGATTCAACCAGACCTCCCTCTGGTTGCAAAAGTTCAAATTATTGGCGAAAGGGCGAAAACCCTGGAGCAAGAAATAGTTGCTATGGCAGAAGGCCATAGAACCCAGATTGCTGAGCTAGAAGCTCGCGTTGCTGCACATCTTACGGATGATGCGCAGATACAATTTGAAGCACTGAGCAGAGCTTCCACACGGATGAAAGATCGAGTACAGGAAGCCAAGAACCTGATGGACCAGGCTATGGAAGCTTGGTCAGAGCTTGTGAACCTCCCTTTTAAAGTGGGACTGTCAGAACAAGTGCAAGCTGCAGAACAGTCTCTCACTGTTCTCAATGAAGAAGCTAAGGCCCTAACAGGCCTACCAAAAATGAAGAAAATGGGCGAAGTACGCAAAATGCAGCAGCAACTGCACAAGCTCAGAACTGAAGATGAGAAGCTCACCAACAGCATTCAGCCATTCATGGATGAGTATGCTGAAATCGTTGGCCAGATTGAGACAAAAATCAAAGAGATTGCCGAGTCTCAGGAGATCATTGATACACTCACTAAAGACGAAGCGACCGCAGAAACAGTGCAAACAGCTGATGAGTGTATTGAGGAATTGGACTCCGCTATTGCGAAGTGGCAGAAAACATTCGCGGAGATTCAAGAAAACGCAGATGCGCAAATCAAACGACCACGCGCTAGTGCGAGTGGCTCGAGGGCGAGCCACAAGTGAGTGTTGGGGGCCTGTTGGGGCCAAGGTCGCAGCTATAGTAAAAGCTGCGAATTTTGGGAAAAAGTACGAGTATGGAAGGAAAGTGCTAATTTTGGGACAAGCACTAAGTTTTGGGTAAGAAAGAGACGGTGCGCAGTACGGTGCCAGATGGATGATCTCAGCGCAGATCACGGACCGGAAACTGCGGAGCTCGCGCGCACGTCATCGAAGAATGAAGGTGGCTCAGCTACCATAATAAATAAGGCGATGGAGTAGAGGGCTCAGCTACCCTCATTTAAAGGCTCAGTACAGAAGTTATGGTTGCTCGGATCAAGGAGGAGCAACGGACCAGAGCATTGAAGGCGAAGGACGATCGCCCATACCCACAATCTGCGCCGGAATTCATGGAGCCTGCAGGAAGCGGCGACGTGACTGCAAGAGGCGCCTACAGTACACCTAGCCATGTGTGTGGTTAGGGTTTTTGGGAATCACTGTTGGGAAAGGCCCACAGTTTTGTAAAGGTGTGACCGTCATGGCCACCTATATATATGAATAATTGTAATGGGTAGAAGGGTTTTTTTGGAGAGTTAGAGAGAGCTAGATAGACTGTTAGATAGCCAGTCTAAAGGATAGATCATGTGTTGATTATCCTTCACTGTATTTTCTACCCAGTGTGTAGAACTAGAGAGGAAACCGGATAGCCGAGGAGCTAATCCCTGAGTTGCCAGATAGTCTGAGTCGACGTCTGTGCCTTTGTAATCTCCATAGAGAGGAGACTTGATTGAGAGAAGGGCTCCCAGCTGTGTGCGTGGAGTTTCCTGGAAAGATCTAAGGCTGCAGCTGTGTGCGCAGCATATTGTATACTCTACCATTTTCTGGTTAATATAACACTCCCGTGGACGTGGTTTTCCTCGAGGAGATGAGCTTCACATATATCTTCTTGTTATAATGTTTGCGTGAATAATAACTGTTTAAGATCATTACCTGTGTGTACATCTTTTGCATCATCTTTGCGACTGTTTAAGTGAGTGTAGGAAGGTCCTTTATTGTTATAATAGCCGAGTATAGAAGGAGGGGTGGAACGCTGTCGCTGCAGCGACCGAGTTTCGCGTGACTGCGATGAGTGCGCAGGGCGAGAAGGTATTTTAGCGCATCGACGCAAGGAATAGGTGCCTTCCGCGCCCGGAGGACGAGACTGCACAGTGGGTCTGCAGGAAGGAAGGCATCCGTGCAGTGGTGTCGCGAGGCCTGCGGGAAAGTCCGACCGCCGATATAAGGGGAAGAAGAAGATATACAGAACAATCTCAGCGTCACCACGGTTAAGGAAAGCTGATTCCTTAACCCCCCCATAGCCACTTCGGGTGAGACCTCGAGCTGCCGCCCAGCTCGTTGCCGAGAGGGCCAGTGCGCCAAGGGGTTTTGTTGCTGCGCTTCATTAAAACCCGGGTCTGCCCAGTAAAGCAGCCAACATGGGTAGATTCCTACTTTCCACCAAGGCCGAATCAATGAAGTTCTGGGTAACACCTCCATCCACCAAAACTGTGACTCTTTGTCCCCGCACCACTCCCTTGAATCTAAGAGTGTGGTAGAATGGGACTCCTCCTGTGAGGACTACAATATTTCCACCCTCAAGTGGTGGATGCTCTTCATCTGTTGTCTCATAGCCTCCATCTATAAAATATCTCCTCTTCACTTTCCTCCTTTGATTTACTCTCTAAGAAAACCTCATTGTAATGTGCCTTTCCTTTGGCATACTTGTGTCCTGGAACGCATGGCTCCTTGAAAGTGAAGCATAGCTTCGTTCTCCTCAAATCATCTCTATCCTTGTATGTGTTCTCCTTCTAGAAAGTTCCAGCCAAATTCTTCAAAGGAGGTATTTGACTCTTGAATTTAGTGGGAATAGCATATTTGGGAGGATATCTTGTCCTTGGAAAAGCATCTTGCAAGCCTCTTTTTATGCTCATTTCATTTTGAAAAGTAGTTGTTCTATAGGCCTTGACCAACCCCTTCAATGGCTCAGCTAATCCCTCTGTGAAAAAGAAGAATCAAGCGAGCTTCATATATGTCAATGACCATCACAAATGGATTTTGGAAATCTGAAATATAAGCCTCTAGAGCCCCAGTTTGCTTTAGGAGTGTTGGATACCTGAAATGCATCTTATTATATCATTTTTTATTGATATAATAAATTGCATAGGGATGCTTGTCCTCTTGTTGTCCCATGAATTCTCCTTATTCCTTGTCAAAGGAATCTGAGTGGATGTGAAATGGTATGTTCCAGTTTTGTCCTTGGAGTACAAGAGTTGTGATTGTCTTCTCCTTAAGCTGCTCGAATGTTTCCATGCATTGTTCTATCCAGAAAAAAATATGCATCTTTTGTTAGTAGTGCGAACATGGGATTTGTTTTCTTATTGAAGCCTTCAATAAATCTCCTATAGTAGCATGTATGGACAAGGAAGCTTCTTACATCTCTCTATTTTACTAGTGAGGGTAAATTTATAATAACTTTGACTTTAGCTTGATCAACTTGAATTTCTTATGCAGATATATGGTGATCTAGCACTATTCCTTTATTCATCGACATCTCACATTTCTCATTGATTAGACATAGACTCATATCTATACATTTTTTTAGGAAATCATATAGATTATATAATGCTTGTTGAAAAGCTTCCCTGTAGGGTGTAAAATCATCCATGTAGATCCTCGTGCTATCATGGGAAAAGTATACAAATATACTTAGGACAGATCTTTGGAAAATTGCATGAGTGTTGCATATCCTGAATGGAAGTACTCAGTACACAAATGTTCCTCAAGTACATGTGAAGGTGGTTTTGACCTGATCCTCAAGGTGGATCTGGATTTGGTTATACCCATTGAAACCATCAGAAAATGAGGAAAACAAATTTCTAGCTAGGGTATCCAGTACTTAATCAATGAAAGCAAGAGGGAAATGGTCCTTTTTTGTTTCCTTGTTAAGTTATCGGTAGTCCATGCATATTCTCCATTTTCCATTTTTTGGGCACTATCACCAAAGGAGACACCCACTCACCATTAGAGATGGGATAAATAAAACTAACATCTAGTAATTTGTGTAATTCTTACTTGACTATATCCTTCGATGTTGGGTTCATCCTCTATCGTTGTCTTATTGGAACGACATCCTATTTTATGTATATATGGTGTTTGCAAATGTCTCGATGTATCCCTTTCATATCAGTGTAACTCTAGGCAAAGGCTGCAACACGGTCTATAAGGACCTTAATTATCTATTGTTCTTTATCTGCTCCCAAATTTTTGTTGATCTTCAAAGTTTTTCCAGAAGGATCTCCACTATTTTGATAGAGGTAGGATTTTATTCAACTGAGAATATCCTCTACCAAATTGCGTCTGGGTATTTAGGAGTATCAATCACGTCTTGTTATTCACTTGCTACAAATATCTCCTCAAGTAGGTCAGTGTTAGGATACAAATTTTGCAGAAAATTAGACAAAATTGTGTCCTCATCTTCATTCCTGAGTGCACGAGCTGTGTTGATGTTGAGGACTGGGAAAATTGTTTGGTCAGAGTTGTCATCATCCTCCAAACAAATAGGATCTTCTATGTCAGTAGAGGTTTTAGGAGGAGGGTAAATGGTGATTTTATTTTTGTACTGTCCACTGGTTATGGTCATATACCCTATTCTGCAACCAATATATGCATCACTTGTTGCTAGCCAGGACCTATTGAGGATAAGAGGAAAACCACTAAGTATGGTTTTGACCTACATGACTACAAAATATGCAGGGTATTCCCATGATTATATTGTAATGATTATGTCCTCTAATATCCCTTATGGATGAACAATGGAAGTGTTTGCTAGCTATAGCACTATAGTTGTATGTCTGAGTGAGGATTGCAGATTTAAGTCTATCATTGTATCCATAGTCATCACGTTGATGGCCACTCCTAGGTCTATGAGGGTGTTTTGTATTAGATTTGTATTAATATGAACATTGACTATTGGACATCCTAGATCCAAGTATTTGGGGTTAGCAATCTTTCCCAACATTAAATTTGGAAGTTTCCCCGCAACATTAATGGTGGGAGGATATCTCTTTCTTCTTCCAGGACTTTTGATGCAAGTTTTTTGATGAAATTATTGCATATGGGTACTTCCCTGATGGCTTGGGAAGTGGGATTTGTATTTTCAAGTGTTTCAACTCATTAATGATAACATTCTCTATATTAACTTCAACTTTATTTTTCATCCTTTCAGGGAACATAGGGTTTTTCATAGTGCGTGAGGGAAGGTCCTTATCAAATTTTTCTCCCTCATGTTCATCCATATTCATGGGCTGAGTATCTTGATTTTTCTGGTTATCAACCACAATAGGTAGGGGTGTAGTATTTTGAACTATTTTTCCAGGCCGTAAGTTTACCTCATTTAAATCTAGGGTTTCTACAACATAAGTCGGAAAATTAACCATATCATTGTTATACACATGTTGGGCATGCTTTTTGTTGGGGTTTGGTGTTAGTTTGGATGACATTTGAGGTGGTCTTAGTGGTTGTTATGGTGGAGGAAACAAGATTTCTTTTGGTGGAGGCATTAAATCTTGGGGCTACTGATGCCTCATTGGACTAGGAAGGGTTCTAATTCAAATTTTGCTAAAGTAAATTTATAGGGTATTGTTGATTTTGGTGATATTGATGATATGGCTGAGGATACGATGGAGCATATGAGTTCTATGTGCTTTTCCATTGCTTTTGTCCTACTTGTACTAGCCATGCTGCCTACCCCATTTGGGCCCAATCAGGTGGTTGGTATTGGTTTGGATATGGGTTGAAAGAGGATTGGTTTTGTGGTTTAAATGGCCTTGATAAATTAAGATTTCTTTGATTTACAAAGTACAACTGCTCCATTGGATCCCTTGACCCCTAATCTTGCATTGCTTCCTTGCAAAAAGGTATCAATGGAATTTTTTTTGTGGGATGGTTCTCTATGCACAAGCTAAAGACAACTACTGCATTAATGGGCATTGGTTCTTCTCATGTTTTCTTCTGTAATTTGGATAGAACACTACTAGTGCTTACGCAACCTCCTCTTGTTTTCTTTTAAGTTGCATGTCATCTAATTTCATTGCAAGGGGTTGGATAATATCCATCTTCATATCATCTAGCAGGTGCCCTAGGTATGATTTGGTTAGGGTTGGAGTTTAAACTATTGACTTGTCTGGTTGAAAGGTTGTGCTCCTAACATTCTTTCCTTTTATAGACCTCGAGTAATTTATAAAAATATGTTTGATGTCTTCATAATATTTTAGGAAGATGTCTCCATTAGCTAATAGATTGAGGATTTCCAGGAGGTCTTCTCTCACCCCTCTAAGGAGTACTAGCTTTAATGATTCCTCATCCAAGGTAAAATTCCCTCCTAAGTAAAGGATAATAACCCAATAGAATGGGACTAATCCAATAATGGGACTAATCAACGTTCATTCATTATCCATAGCAGTAATAAATACCTATAGTAGCTCCTCTCTTGCGTTCTTGCACTTTCTAGGAGTAGTGGGAGTGGTAGGCAGGTAATGATGATCCAATGGGATAAGCCGAGGGTACTACTAATAAATAGTTTACTCTCCAAACACAAAGGGGAACCATGCATACCCGTTCAATCCCCAAGAGAGACCCGGGAAAAAAAGAACCTGCCACCACCATACCACCATAGAGACGACGAGACCGAGGAGGTTCCACTACCGAGGTGTTTGCACTACACTCCATCAGGTTAGGTGAGTTAGGCCAATAGTGAGCCAGTCATTGGATATAGCAGCCTAAATAATATCCATTGAGTCTCACCGGTAATAATGTCAGTATGAAATCCGTGGTAAGAAGCCCGGTTGACATCCAGATGAGAGTCCTGGTGATGAGGTTCCACAAGTTTACTGGGGTATATGTATGCCTTGCCCTTTATAACTTCAGCTTAATGGGGACTCCTCATCACCATTAAACTTGTTTTGGGCTCTCTTGTAGCTTAATTGAAACCTCTGTTCATAATCCTCTAAGGACTCATTTTCCTCTTGTTTCATCCTAAATATTTAATCTTTGGTATCCTTGGCCTTACAATAGTCCATGTACTTCTCTAAAAAGGTTTTTTTCATTTGATCCCATGAGAAAATGATATTTCCCTCTAGGCTCATAAACCATCTTAGCGCTAGGTCTTTCAAAGTGGAAGGGAATAGATTTATTTTTTGAGCATCTAAGGAGTAGTCATAGGTTCTACAGACTACTTCAAACTTGAATAAAAAAGTATTTGGGTCTTCTGAGGTTAAACCGTGGAAAGTTGGTAGGATCGTGGGGTTTATGTTTTTCATGTGAGCTTGATCATTGGTTCCTTAGATGGGAAACTCAAAGATCTCTAGTTTCTCCTCATTGGCCATGTTATTAGCGTAAAAGTTCTCAAAGTCTGCAATAGGGTCAACATATGAATCTTCAGAATCTTCAGAAGTAAGGGATTCAAATCTACCGTCTTCTACGCTTGCTTCACTCATAGCCCTATTAGGTAGGAAGCATCCAAACTCATCCCTTCGTCATCGTCATGGAGGCATGCATATTATGCAAGGCTAAAGATATTTTCTAAGTTTGGTTTTTTCTTTCTCCTTTTTTTTTTGTTTTAAAGAGTTTTTGTGATATATAAAATTTTTAGGGTTTATTTTTTCTGCTCTTAGAGGTTTAGCACCTCCCCGGGAACAATGTCAAAAAGTGATGTTTCTCTAATATGATAACAACATTAACCATTTCAAAATCAAGGTTCCTACTTTATTTATCAATCCAGGAACATACAAACTTAAGAGGTACTAGCACTATCTGTGCAACTGCTAAGAGCTTCTAAACCACTTATAAAATGGAATGGTTCCTAACTAAAATAAGTACTAATCTAATTACAACATGCATCAACTGAACTAAAATAAATGGGAAAAATCGCTTTGAGAATTGATCTGCCACTTATCTACTAATCATCAATTCTAAGTTCTATGATTACTACTAAATCTACAGGAAATTCCTACTAATAAAATGTGTAACAGATCTACTTAATTGAAAAGACAACATTTAATTGCAAATATGAAGGACCTAACTATTACATCTACATCAAAAATGAAATGAATCTAATAAAGCATGTGAAAGAATTGCTAATCATGAAATGAAAATAAAGTATGTAAAAGATTGCAACTATCCTAACTTGAATAAACTGAATGTTGAAAGTATCAAAATAATGTATGGTTAATTAAATTGCAAAAAAGTAACGTACAAGAAACTACAATAAAGATCGAAGAACGCTACAACATATACAGTTCTACATTACAACAAATATTGTATTGCAAAATTAAATCTTAATTCTACCAACAATTCTTTTAAAGGTGAGCAAACATATGTCTAACTAGATAAACTACCAACGAGCTCTTGTATTTCCTTGAGGGAGATCCTCCTCAAAGCAACCACATGAGCGAAAGAAAACCAAGTACTCACGAGATGTTGAAAATATGAAATTACCATTAAACTGGTTTTTTGTTCATTATCCTCTGAAAGATTCCACAAAATCAAAACTTATGAAAAGTATGTTGCATATGTCTATCACAACATTCAAAGGCTAAACCCCCATTTGTGTGCTCGAGTTCTTATTTCTTACAAAACCATAAAGGACCTAGAAACTAATACAAAATATAACTGAAGTATAACACTCAACTACAACTGAGCCTTTGCTCCAGGAATCTTAGAGGTGACCACTAGTGGTCAGGATCTTGGAGATTGGATGCATTGATGATCTACTTGAGCACCCTCCTCAACTATATAAGTTCTCCTCATTAATCTCTAAATCCCCATTACTGGTTTTCCTTTGTTGGTAGGCTACAATTGAACTCTGTCTTCTTTATTAAAAATGGGACTTTGAATTCGAGTAACTCTTTGTCTCCTATAGTTTGGCATTCATGCACTAATCCCACGCACTAGATAGTTTAAAAAAAAAACTAGAGTAATTTAAACATAAAAAAAGGATAAGCACTTCAATCTGCATCATTCTATTTTCTAAACAAATAAACAACCTCACAATGTGTAAGCCATCCCTAAAACAATGCTCTTTTGCCTTAGTTGTTATGCTTAGGGCATAGCTTTTACCTACCGAAACAGTGGCTCATCAATGCCCCACATCAACATGTCCTCTTCAAAAGGGTATTTTTGTAACTAGTAAATTTTTTTTTACGTTGACACACATGTACAAAATGTGATGATGGTTAGTTTTGAAAATTAATAAAAAATATAATTTTCTAAAATAAATTTAAAAAAAATGTGCACCCTAGTGCATTTTGTGTAGATTATGTTCATATATATATATATATATATATATATATATATATATATATATATATATATATCATGCATTTATCACTAAATTATTTTACGTACACACAAGCCACTTGTTAACTTTTCGTGAAATTTACAAGAACAAACCTATCATTTAATGCAAATTTGACATATTAAATTATATTATTATTATTTTTTAAAATATAAGTGGGAAGACAACATAATTACCTACAATTTGTTTTTTCTGTTACATGTTGAAATTCACAAGGCATATATCAGTTTTGAGGGCTTCAAATTAATAAATGAGCTAAAAATCGAATTTCCGTTGTCACTTTTGGCCAAAACGCCTTACCCATCTTCATGGATTCAGCTGAATATAGCATCATATTGTCTTATTGCAAATCTAAGCAAATGAATATATATGTGACAACTATTTATTGAGTGCCTTGCATTTTTTTAACAAGATTTTCATTATATAAAAGCTAATATTCAAAATCACTAACCACAAGTGACAAAATACTAAAGAACAAAGAGGTCAAATAAAACTAGCTTCAAGATATTTGCTAGTAAATTTCTAAATTGAGAATCAACACTAAGATGGAAAGATATGTGTTATCAACATAAAGGCCATATTTATTTGTTAATGTTGTTACTTTGACATTGAGTCAGCCTATTCATAGATGTTTTTTTAGGCAGTCCTTAATGGTCATTATCCAAGCTATTTATATTTATTAAGCTTGTGCCTAGGTACAAAATGTTCGAATGCTTTTAACCTAAGTTTTAAGCTTTTGATTCCCTTTCGACCAATGATTTTGATTCCCTTTCAACCAATGAGAAAATTGGAAGCCTTATTTGGCTTCAAACCGAGGCAAGGCCAGTTTTTATTATTTTTATATGCAATTTCATCCCAAAATCAAGCAAGCAGGTCGATATGGGCTCTATGTATACATGAGACACATTGTCTTCACTGGACAGCTCGCTCAGCAGCTTGTTGGTGACACCTGTAAAGGATTAGATGTTTCATTCCCAACTACACTTTGTGTGCATAAAGGCAAGGATCCTTGACACCTGCAGCCCAAATACAGTACCATGTCTATGGCTTGATACAAAGCTTTTTCCTTCTATTTTGTGGCTCTAGAGATCCAGAGTTAAGGACATAGAATGAAAATAAGGAAAAACCTGCAGTTCCATGACAATACGTTTCCATGGAATTGCTATTGTGAGTAAGTCTACTATGCAGTCCTGGGTTATACCTCAACCACATTTTCATATATGCTAACCAACTTGAAGCAAGTAATGTTCTCCTTATCCCTTTCTCTATATATAAATGGGCATGGGTAGTGAGTAAGTCTACTATGCAGTCCTGGGTTATACCTCAACCACATTTGCATCTGCGCTAACCAACTTGATGTAGGTAATTTTCTCCTTATCCCTTTCTCTATATATAAATGGGTATGGGTAGAGAATGGTTGGACCTAATTCTTACGAAGGTCTTTCCTTGTTTCATTACAGGATAAATAATTAAACTAGGATATCCGGCTAAGTATTCTAGCGGAACATTAATGTGTTTTGTGGCCACTATACAATCAACTATTAGAACCTGAATTTTGAAATCATCATAATTTTGAGTGGACTATAGGGTGGGATATCAAGCTTCTGACTACAATCTATTCTGTACGTTCGATATCATACATACTGGGGATAATTATAATATATCCAGTGTATTAAATTTATGTTGAGTCTATGTAGGAAGTTGTGGCCTCCGCAATAGCGTTCTGTAGAATAACATGTTGCGTTACCCGAAAAGGGGTGCAAATGGAATTTTCAGGCTATCATTAGAAGTTAAATGAGACAAAAACACATCTTTCTCTGCACATCTTTCTCAGGCAACTGAAGTCTCTTTCACATAAAATTCCAGGCAGCCACTATGCACAAACATCAATTCGTTGAAGGGGATGATCGACCAGTTATTGGATTGAATGCCATTGCCAGATTTTAGCTGTACAATCAACAGATTGTGGCCTCATATATTCTTCTTCTGCACATCTCTTTGATCTGCAAATAATCATTTCCCACAAAGCTATCCACCAGGCCGACGTTGCAAGAATGCAGGTCCTTCGCGATATAACAGTTAGGTGACTCTACCCAACAGCTGCTCCAAATTTATTTTAATTGCACTTCCTTCCAAATTCTTGTCACTAGTAGTAGTTGTTCTATTTCAGATCAACACATAGCTTTCACTCAACTACTCGGCTGAAGAGGACAAGTGTTATTTCTCATGTGTTGAGCAAGCAATTGACCATAGTGCTTTTGTATGATCTGATTGAGTGAAGCCTGCACCGTTAACATGTATGCAGCCAAGAGTGACGAAAAAGTTAATAACAAAAACACTGAAGTAGAATTATGGTAGCATCATGCTTTCTAGAGCGAGACCCAGTGTACCTAGCAGCAGCAGCATAACAATGTCCAAGTTGAAACCATGCTTGTAGCTTAATTGACAGGTGTAAACTTGTGCTGGACATTTAAATGCTCTAGTCACATATTGGCTTTTAGTTTTTATGGCAAATTCTAAAGGTCTGGACACTTTTCATTCATGCATGACATTTACAAAAGTGAAGTATATAAAAATTGTGGTGAAATAAACATGCAACTTCAAATTTAAAAAAATAGTCAAAATCAATGCTTCAACTTTTACTAACTTATTAACAATTAGAATTAGCAGCTTTTTAAATCAGGAGCCAAACAATTTGCATAGGATTTATGTTTATTTAAAATAAAAATAAAAAACTTCAATATTTTGATCATATTCACAATCGTCTTCTTTATAATTTTGTGGTGCGTCCAGTAGGTTGAAGTTGTGTTCCCTATCTCAAGGTAGGAGTAGACTTCTCCCATGGTCATTGTATTTTTATCCAAAAATAGTATTCAATATTGATTATAACAAACTTTTTAAAATAAGTCTAAATTAACACCACGTAATCAATAATGCTTTAATTCTTTTCAATGATACGTTGCACAGTTTGAAAAATACTTCCTACTCATAGTTTGATAATCTCGAGCACGTAATTCAATAAACGAACTTCATACTTTAATGTTAAAATATCTATTTCACAACTTTATGTATGTGAAACGAAAATTCATTTGGTTGTGAAAAGCCAGTAGATTTATGAAGGGTAAACATTGCCTTATGAAATCACATAAAGAACAAACACAAAGTTCCCCCACAATTCTTTTAACATGATAATTATTGAATAAAATTAGCCATCCAATTGTATGGACATCGAAATATTCGGAAAATGTGGATATCAAAATATTCAAAAAATGTGGATAGGAGCATGAGTACATAAAAATGAAACATTTCGAGTGAGCTAGTGCTGCCTCTACTTCTATTACCCATGGTTTTACTTTAGCTACTTACATCCCTATATTTTCCTTGATGGGAAGGAATAAGGAAGAAAGAAGCTTGAACTTTTCACCAAGGGAGGGCCTTATGCCTTTAACCTGGAACCTTTGCTAGTCGATAGAATACCTGTGCATATTTACCAGTGCTCGTCTACCAGTGCCCATCATCTGGGCGTTTCTATGCTTATAATTATTATATTTTATATTCATATCAGTGGGATTACCTTCCTAGCCACACATATAGGTTGGTACAGACCTGGCTGTTGGTGATACTGTGAGTGATGCTTATGCACCTGGAACCAGGCGAGATAGCGACCCTGGAACAAGATATCGATAGGCTCCAGGACCTAGAGTCAAGGAACAAATTTGATCTTGAACTATGTTTGGAACTGCTGAAACTGTACGTGAACTTTTAAAAAACTTATAGTCAAACTAATTTTTTATTGTTTTCAAAAACTTAATTATGTTTCTATTTACCTATATTTTTGCTTAAACTGTACTATGATTATTATATTACTTCAAATGAACATGTGTGCTAGGGTTTGTTGTGATGTTATTTAAACTTTCCATCATTGAGAGGTTAGCAAGCCATAAAAAGAAGTGATTAGTAAATGAATGCTACACCATATGAAATAGCACTAAACCATTGAGCTTATCGATAGAAAAGGAGGATGCAACTCCAAACGTTGGATTTTAAATGTTTAATTTATTTTATTATAACAACCTTTCACAAGGGTTTGCTTTGGCAATCATCCCGAAGGTCTGGCGTGCCAACATATGGAACCATAACCCTAACCACGTGTCTTTCTACACTCCTATGGAGCATCTCACCTTAAAGGGCAATCTTACTAAATTATTTGAATATGCATATGTGAAATATTGACATGCAAATGATTATGACTCAAAGATTGATTGAGCATTAATTTTGAGTTCAATTGGATAACATGCCTCGTTTTAATGACACTTGAAATCATTTGGATCTCTTGTGCAACTATAGATGTAATGCTTGTAAACATCCTCTTGCTTGGAAGGATGTAATTGAAATTTATTTGTTCATGTTTTGATGCTTTGATTGTGATGCACTTTTTTTTTAACATGGTTTTGCACAATGGACAAGTTATGCTTAGGACATGGATTCATTTGGTTTTGTATGCCGTTTGTTTCTTTCTTCAATTATGATCGTATCCTTCATAAATTTGCAATACCATGACTGCAACTCAAAATTACTATAATTTGTATATTAACATCAAAAGGTAAGCTATAACAAGTGGAAATATTATTGCATTTTGCTGAGCGAAAGCTTGCACAACAGATCTACATATTTTTATTTTGTGTTTTGGGTGGAATTGTTTTGCAAATGAGTGACATGTCTGCCCATTCAAAGATAGGACATCATATCCCTGGGCACACTAACACTTTGAATAAAATCACCCTTCAATTCATGGGACTAATATATATATATAGATATAGATATAGATATATGGCATAAGGTATAAGGTAGGGACTTGAAGCTTAGTTTTTATCTGTCTTGTTAAACAAGTAGCCATAATAAACATGTGCTTATAAAAGGCAAGTGGCATGAACACTAAACGGGCAGCTTGTTGCATAGATATTGTAAGCATTGCTTAATAATAAAAAATAGAAAATGTATTGTTTTTTTAAAGTCTATTTATAGAAACAATAAACATGTGCGTATAGAAGGGAAGTGACATGAACACTAAATAGGCAACTTGTTGCATAGATATTGTAAGCATTGCTTAACCAAAAAATAGAAAACGTATTGGTTTTTTTTAAGTCTATTTATAAAACATTCTAATAAAGAAAGTAATAAAGTCCAATGCAAAAAAAGAAAGGGAAGAAAATGCATTTGAGCACCATTGCAACCATGTAAATGAAAATGAGTTTTTTAACAAGTTTAAGGTTATTGAAAGGCTTATTGGGAAGGTGATAAATAGTAAAAAATGATGATATATAATCAAGTGTACATTTTTATACAAGTGTATGAGTAAGGACATAATAATGTGTATAACAATGTTATTAGATAAACCATTTGTCCATTGCACCGAGTGACATGAACACTAAATGGGCAGTTTGTTGTGGAAATGTATTGTTTTTTTAAGTCTATTTATAGAACATTCTAATAAAGAAAGTAATAAAGTCAAATGCAAAAAAAGAAAGGGAAGAAAATGCATTTGAGCATTGTTGCAACAATGTAAATGAGTTTTTTAACAAGTTTAAGGTTATTGAAAGGCTTATTGAGAAGGTGATAATAGTAAAAAATGATGATATATAATAAAGTGTACATTTTTATACAATTGTATAAGGACATAATAATGTGTATAACAATGTTATTACATAAATCATTTGTTCATTGCACCGAGAGTAGGGAGGTGTTCTAAAGTCCAATGGAGGAGATGTTGAATCATTATACTATCTTGGTGCTTAATAGATATAGATTTAAGATGAATCTATATTGATTTATAGATGCAATACCTTAGATGGCAGAAGAGTTTTGGAAAAAAGTCCAAATTTATTTATATATGAATTCAACTACCATAAATTGTATCAATTGTATCTAAATAGTGAAGTGAACAAATTGAATGGCACTGGCAGTGAGACTAAGAAGTGAACTTTAAAATTGTCTCACAAGTGAGACTAATTTTTCTTGACACATTTCCAAATTGAACCATCAAAAGCTCACAACAAACCAAACCATCTACACTCAATTGACTCATTCTCTTAAAATCGTCACCCATGAGTCACTTACTAACATACTGTCTCTATAGCTGGCTGGGTCACTTACTGTTACAACATATTGGTGTTCCAATAAGAAAAACACAAACGCTAGAGGCCAACAAATTGCCACCGCTGCAGCGGTTTGATGAAGTCAAAAGTAAGTGAAATGTTGGACAGAGAAGAGAGGATGGGATGTAGGTAAGTTGGAGTTGCTTAATGTGTAATAATAAAACTAACGGTCAAGATTAGTGCCCTCTAGCACACACGATGATCACGGAAAGGTTCTGGGGACATTGGACAGACAATTTGTAGAAGTTTGAGACATTGAACTTGACAAAACTTGCTGATAATTGTACAACACTGGCAGTCCAGCAGTGAAGTACTATATGTCGTTGGCTATATGATAAAGGTCGTTGTCTGCGCAGTGAGAAGTACATGTAGTGAGATCATGCTGGGAGATAAATATCATTCTAGAGATGAGGATTATGCACCCGCATGTAGCTATGGTGCTGAGTTATATTTGTCATCGGTTGACAAATGATAAAAAAATGATAAAGTATTAATTAATTACAAATGGATCTTGGCAATGAGGGCGGTTGAGGTAATCAAGTACAAAATATACTCTTATAAGTGAAGAACAAGAGAATACTCTATAGGAAAAACCCCTCCCCAAAGGAGAAAATGTTGAAAAGGCCTTAAAGTTGAAATTGAAGAAGATCCCAGAAGAAGATCCCACAAAGATACATGAAAACTCAAGAAGTATGAACAAAACTCTAGAGAGGAGTGTCAAATATCTTCAAAGAATATGGTTTAATTCTGATGCATAAGAGGATCAATTATAGAGACAAAAATGGAAAACATTCACAACTACCACATGAATGATCTAGACAAATAGGTGTTGGCTAGCAACTAGAATAAAGGCTTCAAGCAAAAGTAAGCACCATCAACCATCAAGAGAGAAACGAGGCATATAGAAGCTGAAAGGTCCAAACAATAAGTTTGATTGAAGCTCCAAAGAGAGACAAGCAACCCCAAGCTAGTAACACCATCAAAGATCGATTTAAAAACTCCAAGCAACAAACTTCAAACTCTTCAAGAAGAGAGAATTTAAATGCATTCAAAGGCCCTCACCTTAAGTGCAACTAAGGGAAGAATAAAAAAGGCATTGATCATCTAAAATGAGTTTTGGTATAAAATGATTGATTAGGTACTCATGTACAATCGAGAAAAACAACATAAAATGAGTGCCCCTACATATGCCAATCCATATAATTAGAATGCATGGGTCACGGGCCACTACAACCACCAAGAAAAAATAGGAATTAGTATTTTATACGAGGTTCACTCTAAAGAAAACTTGATCTTGAACAAAATAATGAAGTATAAATAATCAACTGAGGAACCCAAGGAAGCATTACACACCATCCCCCCACAATGCTAAACTAGGTGGACATAGATGATGGCCAAAGTATAGATTACAAATTGAAAGTAAAAATGATATCGAGCAACCAAGTAAGAAACATTCCAAAATGGCTAGATCCAAGGCCTTCAGGACAAGGTTGGCCATGGAGGCAAATACGCTGTGACACACTAAGAATATTTGCACAAGTGACCCAAATTCAAGTTACTCAATTGTGCAAAAAGAGAGATACCAAATAAAACCATCAAAGACAATAATCCTCGATATTGGTCCTAACAAACAAGTCATGATAAGTACCCATTTACAAGTGAGGAATCAATGCATATTTATTCCGCAATAGAAAATAAAAGTAGATGAGTTCATGAAAAGTGGGTGTCTAGTCCTACAATCTGGCCAACATAGAATTTCTAGAAGATGACAAACCAATGGAAGCAAATCATGATCCCACAAAAATTTGTCATGAATCAACAAAGGGCTCCGATGAGTGCGTTGAAGCTTAAGAAAGCAGTAGGAGATGCTAAAAACACTCAATCACTTCAAGCAACAAGTGGTGCTAGCATAAAACGCTAGACAAAGTGCTTCAACAAAAAGAGAAGCAAACATCACAATGGTCATAAAAAAATTATTTTGAATGGACTAAAGTAGTTATATGAAATGGATCAATATATAACTTGTCACCTATTTGGAGCTTTTGGGGTCAGAAGATTGGATGAATTGGCTTGTAGGGCCGATTTTATGGGGATCTCGTATTTTGTAGATTTGGGGTTTGGAACCTTCTGAGGTTTGTTTGAGGGTCTAAATGGATTTTTTGGGGTAAAACAACACATCGCTAATTCCATGGGCAATGACGCCATTCAACAATTGGAGACCTTTCCAACGGTCCAAAGATCACCTTAATCAAAGTCTATATGCAAAATTTATGCCTCCCACAAGTTTATATATCCATTGGATCACACTAGTACTAAGTAGATTCCACAATAGCTCTCATTTCTCACACATGTGGAGCTAGTTGCATGTGGACTTTCAAGAACATTCTAGAAGTTCCAAAAACCTAACCCTAATTGGGAGTTGGGGCCTGCAAAAACCCTAAACCTAACCCTAGACATCTATTAGGCTATGTTAAATATTGAGTCGCTAAGAGAGGAAGGGGCTCCATTCTTTTGATGCTATGTATTGTTCCATAGTTGAGAAACAACACATGAGTGGATAGTAGAGCACAATAGAGGAAGTAGGAGATCATGCAGTAGCCATTTTGGTATAGAGTCATAGGTAACTTCATAGAGAGTACCACTTTCTTTGTATTTGTACTGCATATTTGAAGAAGAAAAGAGCAAGGCATAGTCCTCATTTTTGGCTGGGTTTTTCCCCTTAGTGGGTTTTCCTAAGGTATATCTAGTGTTATTTTGTGTGGATTTGTTATTTTGCTCTACTTATTTTCCTTTTAGTTCTAGTTATTTAACATGTTTTGGAAATAAGCTAATAAAAAAATAACTGTAAGTTGTAAGATCCATTGTGACAAACTTTTCCAATGGAATATCCATGGAAATTTACGAATCATATTGGTATCAGAGAAGCTTTCTATTAGGTTTTGTGAGTAATCACAAGATCTAGTAGTTGGTGAAAAAAAACCTTCAAACCCTAGCCATGGTACACGAGTCTGTTCAAGGAGCAATGAATGATTATGAGAAGCAATTTACAAAGCTAGAAATACAAGTTGTCGATATCTCACACAACATGTCAATCCTCATGGAGGATTTGGAGAGCAAGTTTGGACGTTTCGGGGATTTTGGAGGCTATAACTTAGAGTTTAGATCAGAGGGGAAATTGAAAGATCGAAGTGAAGGTTGATATCAAGCCATACTAAGGTTAGATTCATTCTTTAAAGTTGAATCAATGTTTTCAACAATTAGAGGTATATGTTAGTATCTATCAAACAGATGAGGAGCAGAAAATTTCATTTGCCTGATTAAGGGCCATGCATTAACATGGTGAGAAAGCCAAATGAAGGAACTTATGTTGGAGGGTGACCTACCAATAACTAAGTGGCGGGATTTAAAAACCCTCATTAAGTCCCAATTCTACTTTATCGGGTATACATAGTACCAATGGATCCATTGGCATTACTTCAGGAAAAGGCAAGGGTAGAGTGTGCAAAAATACACCACCGACTTCAGTAATGGCTATCATGTTGGGTATATCACCCAAGAACCCAGATGTACTCCTCAAGTATATGGGGGGTTTACATAGTCACATACAGAGGTAGGTGTTTAATGTTATTCAATCCCAGGTCAATTGATGAATCCCATGTACAAGAATAGTACCTGGAAAACATAGGCTAAAAGAAATGAAATCCAAGTGGTTCAGAACAGAAAGAGAACCAAGACACTTCCAAGAAGGGGAAGACTAAGTGGAAGGGAAAGGATAAGAAGACTACAGCCATGGCACATCAATGCAAGGATTTGAAAAACCACTGTAACCACTGCATCATTGATGGCCACAGTGAAGACACATGTTGGAAGTTACATCCTGAGATAAACCCCAAGAACTGCAAGAAGGATGCCAATAAGAAGAACCTTCTAGCCATGGATTCAAGCAAGCAGTTAGCTGAAGCAACTCAAATGTGGATGAGAATATTATATGTAGCAAGTTGTAGAAAGAGGTGAATCATAGTATCATTCACCCTAAGGAAGAGAAAGAGATGTTGAAACTCTTCCACATCAAGATTCAGGTCAAGAAGGCCAACATCGACGCTCCATTCGATTATGGTTTGCAGCAAAACCTCGTAGCAATGTATGTAGTACATAAGCTTGGATTGGAAGTACATCATCATCCCAGCTCTTACCCACTATGATGGGTAAATAAGGATGTACAACTCAGAGTCATGAAACAATGCAAGATCAATTTTTCCATAAGTGCAAAGTATATTAATGAAGTGGAGGTAGACATTGTGCCCTTGTATGTTTGTGGCGTAGTGTTCAATGAATCTTCACAAAGAATACCGGGATGTATTTTCCAAAGATTAAAAATATTTAAAGGGATTGGTATACGAAATGGGGGAAATGAATATTGACATCATTCCAGACACAAAACATGTTAAGAAGCAACCATATAAATTAGCAAATAAATACAAAGTTATTGTAAAGAAGGAAATTGAAAATATGATAGAAACTGGAATTATATATCTATTCAATTAGTCAGAGTGGGATATTCCTATGGTTGTCTAACAGAAGAAACATGACATGAAAAGACTACATATCTGTGTCAACTTCAGAGGATTACTAATAAAGTAACTTTCACAGACCTGATTCCAACTCCCTTTGCAGATGAAATAATTAATGAAGGCTCAAGTCATGAAAGTTATTCCTTCACTGATGGATTTTCAGGTACAATCAGGTACCCATAGTAAAGAATGTCAACACAAAACTACATTTGTATGCGAATTTGGGTCATTCACATATAAATTCATGCCATTTGGGAAAATGCCCCAACAGTCTTTTCTAGAATTGTTATAAAATATTTTCAGGAATTTCTATACAAAACCATGGTTGTATACTTTGATGACTAGACCATTTATACCATGTTAAAAGACCATGTCCAGTGGCTTCGATTAATGCTAGAAAGATGTCAACAGATTCAACTCTCATTGAATATAAAGAAGTGTATTTTTTCCACTCCTATCGATATACTTTTAGGACATGTTATTTGCAAATGAGGTTTCAAAGTCAACCTGGAAAAAATCAAAGTCATCCTTGACCTGAAACCACCATTCAATCCCAAGCAAGTCGGATTATTGTTGGGACATACAAGATACTACAAAAAGTTTATCCGACACTACTCAGATATGACATTCCCCTTGTAGGAATTACACAAGACAAATGCAGAATTTGTGTGGATGCCAAAATGTGCATAATCATTTGAATTACTCAAAAGAAAACTAGTTGAAGCCCCTATCCTTAGATTTTCGAACTGGTCCAATAAATTTCATGTTCACATCGACGCATAAGGTATTGCAGTCGTTGAAATATTAACCCATCCCGGTGATGACTGAATCGACTATCCCAACACATATGCTAGTCAAAATCTCAATAAAGTCGAGTGGAATTATTAAACGATTGAAAGAGAAGGGTTAGGTATTATTTTCTCTCTTCAAAAGTATTTTCACTATTTGCTGGCTAATCCATTTTTATTTTTCATACATCATCAGGATCTAAAATACTTACTCAATAAACTACTACACCATGGACAAATCTATTGGTGGCTCTTATTATTTCAAGAGTTTGAGTTTAATATACTAGTCCGAACAGGAAAGTATAACATTGGACCCAACTATCTATCTCAAATAAAAACTGGTGAAGAATTCACCAGGATAGACGATGAACTACCAGATTCTCATTTCTTCAAAGTTGAATCTCTACCAATTAAGTTAGCAGATATCACAAAAAAATTCCAAGAAGGACAAGTGACCGAAGGAACACCTAAAAAGAAAAAGAAAATTCTAGCCATGAAAGTATCTATGTATAGTCTAATCAATGGATTCCTTTATAAATTAGGACAAGATGATATACTTTGTTGGTGCATCCTTGACTATGGGAAGGATGCTATCATCAACGAAGCCCATTCTGGACTAGCAGGAGGACATTTTAAAGTTGCACGATCATCAAGAAAATATTACAATCAAGTTATGGTGGCTGACCTTAAATAAATACTGCAAAACTAATATTAGTAAATGTGACAAATGCCAGTGAATGGGTCGACCTCTGCGACAAAACGAAATTCCCCTAATATATGTGAACTTGAGTCTAACATTTGATATTTGGACCATCAAATTCATCAGACCATCTCGGTACCTGGCCGACGGACTATAGCACATTATATAATCATTAAATTGGAGTATGTTACTAAATGGGACGAATCAAAACCCTTCGAAGCTTGTTCAAGTGATATCACAAAAAAATTCAAATATGAAATCATTGTTACAAGGTTTGAATGTCCCCTCACATTAATAAGTGCCAAGGGAACACATTTTATCAATAAGACAATAGTAGTATTATTGAAAGAATTTATTATCAACCACCATAAGAGTTCAACATATCATCCCCGGTCAAACAATGCAATCAAATCATTCAATAAAACACTTACATAAGGGTTAACTAAAATTTACAATATTGACAAGGACAATTGGGACGAAAAGATCTCGTCTATATTGTGGGAATATAGAACAACATATAAAATATCAACTAGTCAGACATCATTTAAACTATTCTATGGACAAGAAATAGTCATGTCACCGCACTTTAAACAGAAAGCACCTATAATTTCATAAGTATTACACTTGGACAATGTAAATGCCACAAAACACCAAGTATTTGAGCCACAAAAATTGGAAGAGCAAAGACTAGTTGCTATTCACTATCAAGAAGTTTAAAAGCATCAACAAAAATCCTGACACAATAGACATAGCAGAAATAAAGACATCTTAGTCGGTGACTTAGTACTCCCATATGATAGCAAAATAAAAGAAAATCCAAAGAAGCTCAAAACTGCATGGATGGTCCCCTACATTGTTGAAGAGATGAATCATAATGGATTTGTCCGACTAGAAATGCTTTAGGGTCGAGTATTCACAAACGTTGTCAATGGAGCTCGACTAAAAAAATACAAAATATGAAGAGGCATGTCATCAACTAGTGGCCATATCACTAATAGTCGGCTGGCGTGCCCCCAAGTTTGCATTTAGTTAATTATAATATGTAACTAATTCATTTAAATATATATATATATAACCAACCTAGAATAGATCACATATAAAAAGGAAACTAAGGCATGGACCTTAACAAGTGAGAAGAACTTCAGCATACATGACAGTTGATTGGACAGAGGAGGCAGAGCAATAAAATGCAATCATGCAATAGTCTAGAAGTAGAATACATTCAACTAACATTGATAAGAAGCATAAAGAAGCTGAAAGGGACCATGAACAAAACTTCCATCATAAGTTTATTCAAGTGTGCAATGTAGTTTTCCTCCATCAAAACCGCAGTTCATGCACTCACCTACGCAGTGCCTACGCACATTAAATGATGCATATCACCGCACCTATAAATACTCCAGTACTAGAATATTGTTGGAAAAGATTATGTACTCAACTTAAGCGAGCACATTCCATACCCAAAATTACAAACTTCGTGTCATATTTTTCAGCTGTTGATTACCATCATCTAGCAATGGCACCCAAGAAAGCCGCAACCAATATGAATGTAGCCTAATAAAATACTAGGGCGGAACAAGAAGAAGCATCCATGATACCCCTCCAAGCTCGGTTGCAAAAAATCAAGAAATGTAATACCTAATAACAGAATTGGGTGAAATAATATGCATACATGAAGGAATGGGGAATTCAAGATAAAAAATTGACTAGAGAATCTAATAGGATTTCAGTAGCAAAAATCCAACATTAGCTGAATGGAACACTCCTAGCCAGTCATAGAAAACTCAAGTATATGATAGCAAAGTTCAGAGTCAGCTGATAATATGATGAAAAATATGGTTAGATGAGTCAATTGACATCAGTGACTCCACAATTGCACATATCACTGGTTTTCCAAACAAAGGAGTATTAGCCTCGATCACAACTAATCCCATGAATTTATTCAAGGAATTTACAAGAAGTTTAGCAGGGAAAAACTTAAAAGGCCTAATCCTCAAAAATGTTATCTTCTCGACGGTCAAATGGATGGCAGCCATTATATCACTCCGTCTCACAAATTTTGGTCAGTTATCTGACTTGAAGATCGAGATGCTAGATTCCATAAAATCCATTTCCTATGAAGCCAAGATTTAACTGGGAAAACCATCTGGCTACAATTGTGAAAAGTAATTGTGAAAGATGTCAGGAAACTAACAAAGCAATCAAGTTTTCGACATTGCTTATATGGAAAGCGATGGAAATAATAACACCAATTGGGGAACCAATATTTACTAAGATAAAATCCCTAATAATGAATAAATTTAGAATATTTAAACCCAATGGATCACCAAAAGGAGAAAACTATGCTAATACATTGTTGGAACATTTGTTCCAAGTTGCAAAGAACAAGTGGGACTGATATTGAGTACCACAACACATCCATCATATATTTCCTTGATCAACACACATCCAAATTGACCTCAACATGGTGTAGGAGGTTCTCCTCGTGAGTTAGATTATTACCCAAATGTATAAGATTTATTTAATGATATCTCCTTAAATTCAAGCATTATGCTTCAAGTTTCAACTCTGGCATATGCATCACAGTCGGAGTTGATACAATCCCTCCTAAATGGAAAGGTGGAAGACCAATATGAAACTTCACGATATCTCATTGCATTTGCTATAAATGATGATATGACAGAGATCCCATTAGCAATTGTTCCTTCATCTAGCCAAATTAAAGAACCAGTCGCTGAGCCGATTGGAGAAACGATTGAAGAGGATGAAGAAGAACCATTAATCAAAGAAGGAGTCGATCTAGAATTCGAGGATCCCCATATGAAGGAATGAATTAACCAAGTTTTCAAACAAATGCTCATGTTCCAAAAAAAATTCAAGGGAAAAGGTACTCGACAACATTTGAAAAAGAGGAAGCAGATGTTGTCGACGACAGTGGAATAAGACTTAGTTGGTCTACATGAGTAGGATAAAATTGTCATCATTGATGTTGCTAAAAAATAAATTCACTATAGAACAAAAGATCTAGAAAAAAAATTGCAGACCTGAGAAGACCAGCATGGATGACAGTTGCAAAGGTAACATCACCATCTCTACCATCTCCTCAAAAAAGGATTAAGTTAACATCAAATTCTAATACCAGAAGAAGAGAAACCATGCCCCTGTCCCCATCTCACCTAGAAGGAGAGAAACCCTTGACCATAATACCAAAACATGCTTCCATAGTCATGACACCATAACTTACCCAAATAATTGACTCTCTCACACAATTATTTTCTCAACTAAGTCAGTTAACCACAATTTGACCAATCCTTGAAGCCACACCCCCACTAGACATGTCGTTCATTTCAATACTACCTTCATTGTTGACTTCCAAATCACGGAAGCAAACAATTAAGCTTCCCTCCCTTAAATCCCTTGTAAAAATTTCATCCCCTTTGACCCCTTCCATACCATCGACTAACCCTTCTTCCATCCTAACGAATACATCGACCACCATTACAACCCCAACTTTGACAAGGTGGCATACCATGGTCGAAATATTTATATGTTCAACCGACCCAATCCCTATACCAACTTCATCGACTTCCATAGTCTTAACCACTGCATCAATTCCTACCTCATCTATCAATACATATTCCATACCCATTAACAATCTGACAACCGGTATAGTCCAAATACTTGTGTCCCTAGCAGTTGATACCACTACAACGTCGACTGTAGTCACAACCATGTCGATCCCAGCTACATCAACCACCACATCATCGACTGAATTTGCAACTGTTCCTTCCCCAAATGCTTCAACTACTCAACAAACACCTCTGACCAATGGAGCAACTCAACAGAAATTAGGGGATTTTTGAGGTCTAAAATGGGCCTCCCAAGGGAAATAAAAAAATAAGAGTTATAATAATAAAATAAGAGTTCTAAATTTTAAAGAGGAAAAAGAAAAACTACTTTTTCTTATTGTATTTTTGACATATCTCCTTAATGATTTACCCAAATTTCAAGTGGGCACTCGTTGGATGTAGATTTTAATTCCTCATCCAACCCATACCCACACTTCATACTTCGGAGGCACCCATGACATGAAAAATGAAAATTTCAATAAAAAAACTTATTTTAATATTAAAATATGTTTTTTATTGAATTTTTAATTTTTCATGTTGTGGGTGACTCAGAAGTATGCAGTGTGGGTATGGGTTGGATGCATAATTAAAATCCGCATCCAACAAGTGCCCAAACTTGAAATTTGGGTAAACCGTTAAGGATATATGTCAAAAATACGATAAGAAAAAGTAGTTTTTTCTTTTTCCCTCCAATTTGTTTTACAAATTTTACCCTTATGGTTGAAATCATCATCTTGAATCCCATTGGTTCTTATAAAGTGAATTTTTATGCTACATTATTTTTTTTGAGGCCCATTTTTTACCTCAAAACTCCCCTAATGAGATTTCCAGAAAAGTAGAAAAAAGTAAACAAAAGAAAGAAAAAACCAGTATAACGCTTTCAATACCAGTATAGTAGGCATTCGACTCCACATCAACAACAACAGTTTTTGTACCCACTAACACCAAATACCAGGAGCTCAATGACATCCTCAAATTTGTCTCTAAGGAATGCAATAAAATATGGTTTGATGACAGTAAGAAACTTAGATCCATGAAGACGAGGCGGGATGATACCTAGAAGGATTTATCAGCAGAAGTCGAACAATTTCTTGGACCAATACAAGAACCCCAACCTAAGAAAAAACTTAAGAAAATATACAGTCTACTTGGGTCAATATTAACTTGTTTCCAACAAGTACATGATCAAAAACCATAGCAATAGTAGTATGAAAATAGTCTACTCTTGGTCGATGAATTTACAAAGTTTGAAGAATGGGATGAATAATTAAAGCAATATGAGGTGCAGGTGACCAGAATAGATTTAGTGTTGAATAATTGGTACTCTTATTATGGAAACATTTTTATTGAAATTCAAAACCTCCAATCCACCATCTTAGACTTATGTGAAAGACGAAATACATTCGACCTAGACACCACTCAAATTCTAGAAAACCAAATCTGAATGGAACAACAGTGAGTACTCAACTTGCAGAAAAGGAGTATCAATGGTTGCATGAAGCAAAGAAGGAACAAAGTGAATTCAGTCGCCTAATAGACCAAATATATAGGCCGATGAGAGTTTCAGATATTCAACACCAGTATTTTGGGAAAAAACTTTAGAATATGCAAAATAATTCAATAGTAGTAAAGCTACTACGACTACTTGACCTCACGATCGTCAGTGTGAATATTTAGTATATCCTCACCAACTGGGAGGATTTTTGGCAATGCCAAATCCATTGTCGAAGTATGTGATTAAGCAATTCCACCTAACGTAACCTCTAGTTCTCAATAATCTTAATTTTTGCAATTTTGTAATTTTTTGTAAAATTTATATTTCCATGTTCTCTTCAGGATGAAGAAACGTTTTTGGGTGGGGGAGATGTTGGAGGAGCCCAAACGACTTGTCGACTAGTTCCTCCCAACCAACCACCTATTGGTCGACCAAATCTAGTCGATTCAATTAGGAAGACCAACAAACTATTATATAGTTACAATTATCTAATCGATTATATGATTCATATATATAGCCCGTTGAGCCAGATGATATACAAATGATTATCCATATTTTGTACATTATAGCCTTATATTAATATAAATACTTGTTGCTAGTGTGATAATTAATTTCATTCTATTGTGTTCCCTTTATGTATGAATGTTCTCGTACTTAATACTTGGTATAATGTGCTATTGGAAACTCAATCTAATCTTGTAGATTACAACAACAAGTCTCATTTTACAGACTTGGGGTTTAGAACCTTTCGAGACCTGTTTGAGAGTCTATATGGAATTTTTTGGGGTAAAACAACCCATCACTAATTCCATGGACCATGACATGATTCTACACTTAGAGTCCTTTCCAATTGTCCAAAGATCCCTCAATCAGATTCCATATGCAAAAGCTTATGCCTCTCGCAAGTTGACTTATCTAGTTGACCACCCTAGTACCGAGTAGATTCCATGTCAACTCTTGTTTCTCACACATGTGTAGCTAGTCACATGTCTACTTTAAAAACATTCTAGAAGGTCCAAAAACCTAACCCTAATCAAGAGTTGGTGCATGCATAAACCCTAAAACTAATCTTATACGACTATCAGGCTATGTTAAATACTGGGCCACTAGGAAAGGAAGGGGTTCCATTCTTTCGATGTAATGTATTGTTCCATAGTTGAACAATAGCACCATAGTGGATAGTAGAGTAGAATAGAGGAAGTAGGAGATCCTATACTAGCCATTATGGCCGCAGAGTCATATGAAACTCCATATAGAGTACCAGTTTCTTTGTATTTGTACTACATATTTGGACAAGAAAAGAGCAAGGCATTGTCCTCACTTCTAGTTGGGTTTTCCTAGGGTATGTTGTCCCTCAGGTTGTACCTTAACTAGTTTTAATATACATTTTCTTTTTCATTCCAGCTATAGATTTAACCATCATAAGCAACGGATTTAATAAATATACAATGGCAAGGAGGGTTGTGCAGGTAGAAGCATTCTTGCACCACTTTAGGTCACTGAGCTAGACCGTATACCAAGGGAGGGAACCCTTAAAATGGAAGGTATATATCCTAGTATGTCACCCTAGGTACCTAAAAATATGCTTTGAAAAACTTTGATTGGATTTATGGCTAATACATGAGATGCATAATACAGATCTCAGTTGTGAAAATTATTTTAAGTATTGATTGTAGAGTAGAGGCACAAGTATCTCACAAAACAAGAACAGCTAAGGCACCTTAATCATAGCCCATTTATTTTGAAAGGAGGTATATCATCATTAAACACATTCAATAGTAAAGAATTGAAATCCCTCCATTAAAATGCATTCAAGAAACTACAAAAAATCATATGGTGTAATATCCCTTTTTAAAATTTTTAAGAAAATGCCCAATTTTCCACTTTTTTTTCCAATGTCGACCTTTGACTAGTTTTATTGTTTTGACCTCCAAATCAACCCAAATGCTCCCAAATCTTCTGTATGAGTGTATGAATGATATTTAGACTTGAATATTAGGTTTAGAGATGTTTTATGGTCCTACAAAGACTTCTGAAAACTTGATTTATATTCTAACCAATATATGCAATTTTGACTAGTAATTTGTGCATCAAACCCCCTCGAGATAACACTGAAAAGGGCCTCCCAAATGCCTCTAAACTCCCTCAAATTTCTGAAACAAGGTATGTAATGTGTTAAGTATGTTATTAAGGTCTCATATGCACTATTAATAGATTATTACAACTATTCTCACCCTCTCCCATTCAACTGCAAAAATCCCCAATTCGACCCTTGGGGAAATGGCACTATTTCACCTCCCAATACAACTAAACTGAGTAAAAATGCTTCAAATGCTAAATTACAATACATGAAACTTGTATAATACATCCATGGTAGTATATTGATCACAAATATATCAGAGAATAATACATCCATGGTAGTATATTGATCACAAATATATCAGAGAATAATACATCCATTTGAAATAATCAACATTATAGTGGCATACATCAATGCATTGGGGAAATGGACATTATTTGCTCATTAATCAATATTTTTGCATACAACCAGTGGGTATTTAGACCTGAGACTTTCTGAATATTAATAACAGAGGATATGAAACTATTACAATCAAAAATATATAATGAGAATCTCTCCCAAGAAGCACAAGAGCTCACCAAAAATGCCCTCCCTCAAGGAGCATGAATATGGCTTCAAAACTGGAAACAGTGGAGAGACAGTGCTGCACTAAACCAAACCATGAAACTTCCTATAGCTGCTACCTGCAAATACAAACTCCATTAAAGCACCATGAAAGACCTGAGTGGCCTCTCCAAACACCAACTTGGATGGAAATCTTTCACCCTCGAAATTGGCTAAGGCAAGAAACTAGTCATCCACTAGCTCTCTCTTCACAAATGCAATTTTTCTCAAATCATCAAAATCCATTCTCATAATTGATTTCTACATTTAATAACCAACATTAGCCTTCTATGGGTCGAAATCCTCTCAATAGCTTCAAGAGATTTCCACTTAGGAAATATTCCACATTTGCCACTTGTCTCCTAGTTCCAACCTTCCATCTTCTCCCAAATTCGAATTTGAGTCTCTTTGGCTTCTTCCACTCCCATGAGCGCCTTCCTTGAGCCTATTTTTGGGGATGACATGTCATAATGGTCATATGTCAGAGGTTAGGTCTGAAATTTGTCATAGTTGTCATAGATTCTCCATCATTGGTGTCATAGGGTCTAGGGAATCTAGCCCAAGTGTCCACAAACTTCCAATTTGACTCTTTATCTTCCATGGAGGCTAACAATCCATCCCAATTCGACCTAAGATGCTTAATTCCATGTTTTATGACTTACCAACTCACCTAAGAGTGTTCACCTTCCCATGAATTTGAATTGGCAAGATAGAGATGCCATGTGTCATTGAAAAATCAAGCTAGTATGGGTACCACACCCTCCATATGTCTCCAAAACCACTTGCCACCTAGAATTTCTCTTGAATTTATTTATTCACCATATTTATTAAATACTTGAACCCTTCTAATGTCTAAACATCATTTATTAGCTTCCTTATTACAATTCCACATGTGCCCATCCAACCTAGGAAACTAGTAGGATTGATGGAATTGTCTTACTATGCAATTATTTGAATGGAGACATTACAGTCCTCCCCACCCAAGATTGCTTGTCCTCAAGCAATTTCAAATTTGGATTTTGCAAAATCTTCTCCTCTTCCCATGTGGCATCTTCGTTTGGTAAGTCCTTCCATTGCACTAAATATTCTTTGATAATTCTACTCCTCAACCTTCTTTCCCATATCTTCAAAATATTTTTCGGAACAAGTGTGAGCTAACCTTCATCATCCAAAGGAGGAAGTATTTCTGAAGTGATGATTTGCTGACCAAGGGCTTTCTTGAGACAGGAAACATGAAATACATTGTGGATTTTACTCCCTTCTGGAAGTTCTAGTTCATATGCTACTTCTCCAACCTTCCGCACTACCTTGTATGGCCCATAGTACCTTGGTTTTAATTTTTCTGCTCCATTCTTTTTGAGAGATGTTTGTTTATATGGATGCAACATTAAATATACTAAATCATTGACTTGAAATGTTCTTTCTTCTCTATGTCTATCAGTATATTGTTTTTGCTGATTTTGAGCAACCTGCAAATTGTCTTTCAAGAGCTTTAAAATTTATTGGCTCTCTTCCACCCAATCTTTAGTCTTTGGGGCTCTATTATCACCAAATATAAATTCAGCAAATGTAAGTGCATCATAACCATATAATGCTTTGAAATGAGACATTCCTATCGACATATGATAAGTGGTGTTGTAGCAAAACTCACCCAAGTGTAGCCATTTTGCCCATGCTTTTTGCTGCTCTCCCACATAGTTTCTTGGGTATCCTTATAACCATTGATTTAATCTCTCTGTTTGTCCATCAGTTTGTGGATGATAGCTTTGTACTTGGATTCAATTGAGTGCCTACCAATCTAAAAAGTTCTTGCCAAAAAGCACCCATGAATCTACTATCTCTATCACTGACAATGCTCTTGGGGAGCCCATGCAATCTGAAGATTTCTTTGAAAAAAATATCAACCGCTTGTGCAGCACTAAAAGATGATGTAACAACAAAGAAATGAACAAATTTTTTCAACCTATCAACTATCACATAGATGCAATCCTTACCCAAATATTTAGGCAACCCGGTGATGAAATCCATGGAGATACTGTCCCATTTTTGCTCCGGAATGGGCAAGGGTTGTAATAGGCCGGCTGGACATGTAAGTTCTGATTTGTTTTGTTGAAATACTTTACATTCATTCACATACTTTTGAACATCTTCCTTCATCCCCTTTCAAAAAAATATTTGCCTCAACTGTCTATAAGTTTTGAAGATCCCCGGATGGCCTGCTAGTGGGGAATCATGTGCTTCTTGCAAAATTCGGTACTTGAGCTTGGAGTTATGAACTAAATAAATTCTTCTCTTATAATATATCAACCCATTCAAAATCCTGTAGTTATCATCCCCTTTGATTCCATTCTTAATCTTACATTCTGCACATAAGAGTTTAAGAGTTTTGTACTTAGATAAATAACCTTGAATGCATGAAAAATCACTTGGATTTAAAGAAATCAACTCATTTTCGAGTTGATGATCTCGAATTTCATTGTGTTTACCAAACACAGATTCCAACTTGTCCCAAGTAGCATCAGGTTCATCAATTCCAGATATGTGGAATCGCAAATCAGTAGAGATTGACATCCCAATCAATCCATGAGCTTCGTCACATCTATTTGCCCATTTGATTTTTTTATCATCATCAGTGGGTCCTGTTTCTTTCCATGAGGTAATTCTGAAAAGTCCCCTACTTCGTAAAACATCCTCCATACGATATTTCCATGAGAAATAGTTGGAACTGGTAAGTAGAATATCACAAGAGGCGGCCATATTTGGAAATTAATGGCTGTAAAAGCAGAAACCAATAGTTTGAATGCGAAGAGCTCGAAAAAATAGGTGGTTTAAAAAAACGGCACTAAAAACTGACTTCGGGTGATGAAGTTATGCTTGAACAAAGAAAATGCGGAAGATGTCCCCAATAGTGACGTGGCACATAGAGAATGACCAACTAAAAAAAATGACCCCCCTCTTCCCAAGATGAACCTTTGACAATCACTTTACAAGAAAGTTGCTTTAAGTAAATCACTTTTATAAAATAAGTGATTTCACTTTTACAATGATGTTACTTTCAAATAGTGCAACAATAAAAAAGAACTTAAGTGACTCACTTTTTATTTTTTTTATTATTTAAGTGAGATGCACTTTTACAATAAAGTAACTTGAAAATAGAAATTGCATGCACTTTTTTTTTTTAAGTAACTTCTTAAGACTTGAACTCAAGACCTATTAAGGAATAAAACAACTTTGAACCAAGTGAGCTAGATTAGAAGGTATGTAAATTATGGGAATGAGAAAGAGGTTTTTTTTTTTTTTTTTTACTCTTCCTGCTCGGTTTCCGTGCTTTCCTTTTTTTCCTGCAAATCACACCACAAACCGAAACAAAAAAAAAACTTGTCCACACTTGTGGAGTTAGATCTCATTAGCTTGCCCGGAAAGTCTACGTTTTCTCTCTGTTTCTGATTTGCCGAGATCGCACAAGGTGCACGGAAAAGAGCATACGCAGCCGAGAAAAACCCTTTCCCTTTTTGTTCCTGATTTGCCGAGATCGCTCAAGGTGCACGGCAAAGAGCATACGCAGACAGAGAAAGCAACAATCCGAAACTAAAATAAATCTAATACTAAAAATTGATAAAATATGAGAAATATTTTTCTTTTAAAAACAAAAAATAAAATGCGTCACTTTAACATTGTACCTTCAGATCTGATGAAATACGCGTTTCTGAAACAACCGAAAACCATTTTCGATTAAACAAAAACTATTTCCTAATGGAAACGGCGCTCCAAACGCAATGGAATGTCTCCCACAGCCTAGAAATGCATAAAAATTTCAGAACCAGAAACCCTTTCGAGTTTCGTCAACAACAGTTCAAGATCTAGATCATAACCGGAAGCAGCTCTTCATAAAAGCTCTGATACCATGTTTGGGTACACAGGGTACTCCCAAAAGATCGAACACCTAGAGAAACCACTTCACACAAATAGATCATAGATCGATACACCGATGTTTTGACGTGGTTTAAACCTTCGAGAGAGAAACACTCCACGGCCCCAGCCAAATAGCTTCTACGAGACAATTTATTATGCAAAGAAAGAAAGTTACAAATGAGATTCTCATAATCGATCAACTTTCCAATGACCCTCCGTGCTCTTTAAATAGAGATCATGGACCAATCAGGTGTTAAGCCACAGATCAAGGGTAGGTATGATCTAAAAGAAATTGAGCTGTCAGATCACTCTATGTCGGGAACATATCGTGATTGTCGGATTAAGTATTTACAAATGCATACTAATGCATACTAAAGAAACACACTTTACTTAACGGATCTATTACACAAGTTGATCTTAACTAACTCCTAAGTGTTTAAATATCCTAACATGCACTACCTGTAGTTATTGTAAATCTTTTGATCACGTTATTGAGGCATGCCCAGTGTTAGCAGCAGAAATGCAAAAGAGAAAACAAAAAGCACCTAATTTGAACATACAGATGGTCGCAGCAGAGAAAAGGACTAGAGATCCACATATTAATGTTGTGACGCGAAGTGGCGCTACCATAGGAAAAGACAAAGACCCAGAAGCTTCGACTTCTGAAGATCACCAAACTAAGCATGCCCTTGCTAAAGCGGTTTGGATCAGAAAAACTACTGGGAAAACATTTGTTTTCAATTTCGAGAGAAACAAAGAAGCCTTTGAAGAAGCACGGGACATCTTCAAAGAACCAGCACCTATGTCACCAAGAATCTCGTTGTGAAGTGAAATAGCGCACATACGAGATATGCCAACAATGTATGATCAAACCAGTACCGCAACAGAAATAGGCACTTCTGTTGCGTAGTTCCTATGGAGTTGCATGAAATTATTGAAGAGCAGAAATGCTGTAGTGGAGTTGCAGAATTTACTAAGCCATTATGAACCACATAGTAAGATAGATACTGCCCAGAGCACAGTTCACCATATCAAGAACCATAAAAGAATAGACCGAGAAATGAGGCTCAGTGCGCAAATTGGAGATTATGAGATGGATGAGATAATCCTTGATTTAGGATCAGAGGTAAATGTCTTAAGCAAGCAGACATGGCAATAGATGGGGAAACCAAGGTTAACATGGTCACCTATCCAGTTGAGATTAGCGAATCAACAAAAAGTGATTCCCTTTGGAAGACTCGCGAATATACTTGTGGACATCGATGGAGTCAAAAGTTCTACAGACTTTGAGGTTATCAAGATGATTAATGATAGTAACCCATATCCAGCATTATTGGGGATAGACTGGGTGATGGATAACCTCGTGATCATCAAATTGAAAACCAAAAAGATGATCTTTGAAGGGCAGGATATTAGAGTCATCGCACCCTTGGACCCTTCGCAAGGAGAAAGATACAGTGAGTGCAACTTACCAAGAATTGACTGCAAAAATAGCTCTGCAAGAGGAAGAGCAGAGCATGGAACCAGAGGTGGAAAGTGGCTCGGGGACGAGCCACATGTAAGTGTTAGGTTCATGTTGGCCTTGACCCAAGTAAGGCTTTTTTATGCAAGATAAGTTTTGGAGTTGCGAAGTTACAGCGCAGCTCAGATGAAGGCGGTTTTGGCAAGACAGTTTTGGGGACCTGTGAAGTTGAGTGCAATAGAGTATCGGTAGGGTAGGAACTGCACGTCTAAGTTCCAGCTCCGCGAAGTGGTAGCACCGCGCAGTGCCAGTAGAGCACCTATTTTGGGTAAAGAATGTAAGGGAAGGTCGAGCTACGAAAGCGACCTATTTTGAGTAAGAAACTCCAGGATTCCCGGGAATGGGTATGGAGTAGCGTGAAGGCGGATGAAAGCGACTTGTCGAGAGAGTGGCAAAAAATAGTTGGAAGCTAATCCATGAAGCTGACAGTGACATGAAGGACAGAGGGGCATAAAGCGACACGTCACGATGCAGTATAACCATTTTGTGAAGATTGCGGATGTCAGAAAGGTGTGCGAGCTGCGAGTGGTCTAGCAGAATGGCTAGAAGCGTGTGGAGCAGCTGTCGACTACGACAGGCTGAGTTGGTGGGTAACCGCACCATTTTGTAACCTTAGGGTTTTTCCTATGCATTGTAACAGACGTGACCTACAGGCACGATCTCTATATAAAGGGCAATTTGGTAAGGGAAAGGGTTAATCTCTAATTTTTGATAAGTTGTTGATTGATGTTTGATCTCTGTTGAGAGAATATTGTAAAAGGATCTGCAAGTTGCGTGCACAGAGACCTTTTGAGGGAGAAGAGAGTCTGCAGCTAAGTGCGCAAACTGGAACTGTTGTACCCTTCCCATAAATAATATAACAACAATTCCTATGGACGTAGCTCCCATCCTGGGGGTGAACCACGTTAAATTTTGTGTTATGTGATTGATTGTGCATTTATATCTATGTATTTGCTTATGTGAATGGTTAAGATCTTGTTTATGAATGCATGTGTTCTTGCTTTTATATGTATTCGCCATAAGGATAAAATATGGGGATAATATGTTAAGTAACAACATGTGTGAATGAATGTCGAATGCACCAGTATTTCTAAGTCAGATGAATGCATAAGTTAATCGGGTAAACACTTAGCCAACGAAGTCTGTATAGTGCGATTCCCTAAGCGCAGCACCGGAAGTGCGCAGTTACAGTGTTGTTGTTATAGTGTATACGTTAGCAATGCTTGTAGCCCATTATGTTGTTGAATGCAAAACTTACACTAGGTAAAATCCATTAAAGTGGTTAAGTACCGAAGAGGAAGCGTAGTCTCTGTGGCATTGTCTTGTTGTCGAAGAAACATCCTGATCCGTGCAGTCCTTTAGATGAGCGATGGTATAAGCATTACTCGTGAAGAAGTGAACTTCGTGCAGTCCCCAATTCGCAGCGTGAGCCCTGTAGCGCGTTACTCACCAGTCTGTTAAGATCTCATCACCTAGTTGTGGAAACCTGATTCTGCAACCTCCCCATCAACTTCGCCTCGGGTGAGACCTCAGTCTGCTCGTAGACTATTGTCGAAAGGGCCGGTGAAAAGGGGGTTTTGTTGGTTCCCTGAACTACGCAGAACCTGGGTCTTTCTAGAAAACCTCAAGAACAATATAAGCAGCCAACAATTTGTTAATTATCTCTTTTGATAATGATCACATGCAATAATGTTGAATGGTTAGTTATGAATGAACAAGTTTGAAGCTAGTTTTGAATTGGGAGGAAAAAAAAATTAAAGTGAAAGAAACTGATTCACCCCCCCAATGTCCTTGGTATGTTCTACAGGCCCTTCATCACACAAAGACTCTCTCTTGGAGTACTTCATCAGAAAGATAGATGATCTCTCTTTATTTGATATTCCACCTATCAAAATTAGACCCACATGGCACAATATGCGGTTTGGCCCGAAAATATTAGATCACTTTCTAGTAAATGAAGGTATTCTTTAGGCTCACGTGTGCATTACATAATGGGTTGGGGATGTAGGGGTCTCGGACCATTTTCCTATCATGTTGGAACTAGTGACTGCAAGGAAAAGACCACCTTGTCCTTTTAAGTTTTGTTCTGCATGGTTGGAAGAAGATGCTTATTATATGGTTCGTTCATCGTGGATTTCATTTGACATAAGTATTCATCCTTCTGCAGATCTGCATTTTCACAATAATCTATCAAGAATCAAGGTAAGATCTATTTCCTGGGCCGTGGACGGATGGAAATTTATGGACGTAGACCTTTGTAGGATTGAAACCTTACTAGACACCTTTCATTCTTCAAACCTTGAGGGATTCATCACTAATGATCAAAAGCTTGAAATAGTGGCTTTGGAATCTCGTTAGAGAAGAATTCTTGAGAAGGAAGCCATGTGGAGGCTTAAGAGTAGAGTGATTTGGATCCAAAAGGGAGACGATAACACAAAATACTTCCACAATCACATGAAGCACAAGATTCACACAAACTCCATTTGGAAACTTGATAAGGAGGACAATTTTTAGGTGACATGTTTCAGAGATTTGGCTGCTACTGGGGTAACTCATTTAAATCGGCTTTTTAGAGAAGATGCTAATGCTTCTATTGCTCAAATGATGCAAATTGTGTCACTTTTTCTCGAATTCGTGAATGAGGAACATAAATAATATATTATGCAAAGATTTACTATTGAGGAATTAAGGGAGGCTATACGCTCATTGAAAAAGGATAAGAGCCATAGAACAAATGGGTTCCCAGTGGAATTTTTTGAAGATTTTATGGAGTTCTTTGAAACTGATCTACTTGCGGTCATAGATGAATCAAGGGAAAGTGGAAGAATACTAGCGCCGTTTTTAATTCTACTTTTATAGATTTGATTCCTAAAACTGATAATCCATCTTCCTTTGATGAATACCAGCCTATTTCCTTATGCAATTGCATATATAAGCTGGTCGCAAAAGTTATTGCAAGGAGAATCAAAGGTATCATGTTTGCTACAGTTTCAAATGAACAGTTCGCCTTTTTGGAAGGGTGGAAGTTACAAGATGCCATTAGTACTACCCAGGAATTTATACACTCTACAAAGATCAACCACAGTCCAACTATCATCTTCAAAGTGGATCTATCAAAGGCATATGACCAAATCAACTGGACCTACATTAGACCGGTACTCCTACAAGCAGGTTTTCCTTTGCATTTTGTTAACTGGACTCTTTCTTGCATCCAATTTGTACCCTTTGCGATCCTCATATATGGCTTAGCCTTTGATTTCTTCATACTAGGAAGGGGATTAAGATAGGGGTTTCCTCTAGATCCCCTCCTTTTTCTTCTGGTTATGGAAGGCTTACGTAATTGTTCCTCATGCTTAACAAAATGGTGTTTTCAAAGGAATTAGGATCGGAGGTGCTCTGCATATTACACATTTGCTCTTTGTTGACGACATCCTGATCTTCTTGGAAGCTTCCAGAAGAGAAATTCTTAGACTGGAAGTTATGCTCACTTTATTTGCTGAAGCAACATGTATGGTAATCAATTTTAGAAAGTCTTATGTGTCTTTTATGAATCTAGACCAGATTTCCACTGATTCGATTAGTGAACAGTTTGATTTTATGGAAATTGACATTCATATTGGTTTGAAATATTTGGGATTCATATTAAAACCTAATGATTATATGAAAAGAGACTAGGACTGGTTGGTTGGGAAGATATAGAGCATAATCAACCTTTGGTGTAGTAAATGGTTATCTAGGGGAGGCATGCTAATTATGTTGAAGGATGTGCTTGAAGCTATTCTTGTCTATTGGATTTCGATGGCTCACATTCCTGTAGGAATTTTGGAATAGATTGGGAGGATATGTTTCAAATTCCTTTGGAAATGAAACTCATAAGAGTATACTTATCGCTGGGTATCTTGGGATAATATGTCCACCCCTAAGGAATTGGAAGGTTGGGGATCGAAACACCCAACTCTCTTTGCAAAGGCCCTGATTGCCAAAGGCATATGGAGGATCATACAAGGTAGAGGATTATGGGTTCAGGTTGTCACTCAGAAGTACATACTCCCACTATCTGTTGAGGAATGGATCAGAAACACTAAAAAATATTCTAGGAACATTTATGTGATGTGGAATGAATTCCTATAGGCTTTCCATGTTATTGGTGATTGGACTGTGTGGAGCATAGGAGATGAACACATATTGAGATTAGGCCAAGACCCATGGGTGGGTTGCTCCTGTGGTTATAGGCTACCTGTGGAAATGGTAGAAGATTTAAAGGAACAAGGTTTTCTATTTTTGCACCAGATTGGAGATGCTGCTAATTCAAGACTTTTTCGATAGGCCTAGATTCCTGCCAATGCTCTAGGACTGGAGGGAGAGAATGCTGAGATATAGAGCAACTATATAAATGAACTTCATAAAATCCATGTAATACTACATGATATACTTGATAAGATAATCTCGTAAAGAAATTTGGTTGGTGGAGATTACTCCCCTTGATTGGGATATCAGGTCCTCAGAGAGGAAGAAGACAGGCCCGAGCCTCCCTGGTGGGATACAAAGATACGATAATTGCATTGTCCTTAAAAAATCTTTCTCTAGCTGGCTCTTATGGATAAAGCTCTAGTTTTGGATAATCTAATTAGAAAATTCTTTATAGGACCAGGAAAATGTAAAGGAACAATGAATATATAGCCCACCTTTTTATTGCTTGTCCTTTCCTTCACAAGATGTGGGAACATGCGTCCATGATTGAAGGCATTCCATTTGTTTGGGATGGCCTGAGCCTTGAAGGTGCTCTCCATAGATGGATTATGAATCATGATTACTCTTATTACAAAGCACTGCCATTGATTTTAATGTGGGGATTTTGGTTAGATAGGAACCTGGCCACTTTCTAGGATAAAAGCATTGCTCCATATGTTGTGGTATCAAATGGTTTAGTTATTCTCAAAGTTTTCCCCTAGCATGATGATCCTCCCTCTGTTAGAAATATCACAGAGGAATCCATTGACAAATCATATAGTTGGGCATATTTCGATGGTGCCTCTAAGGGACAACTCACGGACAACTAGCCACAAGCGGCGCAGTGGGTATTTTATATATAACTGAAAATCATTGTATTAGATTCTCAGCTGGACTAGGCTTCAATATGAACAATAGGGTAGAGTTAATGGCTGATAAACTTGTATTGCTCCTCCTGACTATTACAAAGGGGATTAATAGATTACAGATATTTGGTGACTCCAAATTGGTGGTTGACTGGTTACAAATGAGAAGACACCCAAAAAATTATACTTTGAAGCCTACCTATGAGGAAGTTGCTCATATTGATGATATGTTCAGGGAGATTTCTTTCAAACATATTTACCATGAAAGAAATACAGAGGTAGACCGATTATCCAAAGATGGACTACAAGTTGGCAACGGGGTTTGGCACATATGGGAACTTGATGATGACACTCTTTTGGAGCATGATCCAGATCCTCACCCAAGGTGAATGTTTCCTCCATCACAATCTTACAACAATACACAAATACATATATGGAGATTCATAAAAGCTCCTCTTAATTATGATTATGGTTTTCTTATTAGTTTTTTTTATAAGATCACAATGTATACATAATAGATCCCATAATGAAATGATAATGATTAGTCTTGAAGTAAGTATATAGTAGACTATGTTTTTGTGAAAGGTCACCAGGCTGAAAAATGTGATTGTCTTATTTGTCACCTGTCCGATTACTTTACAACTATGGGCCACTGGCTCAGACTATTGGGGCTTTGATCCTCATTGGGGACAACTTACTGTTGAGGACATTTTATATAAACGACATTTGGGTTGCAGGGAATCTATTTCATACCCCATTCTTTTCATATGGGGTATTTGGAAGCTCCGGAATCGAGTCTTATTTGGGGATTACAGTTTTAAATTCTACAGTGCACTACATTTTATGAAACTGATACTTTCTGCAGCTGGTGTGAAGAAGACTGTTTGCAAGGTGAAGTCCATGACTGAACCATTCATTGCAAAGCCGGGTCCATATGGGTTTTTTGGTGGTGCTAGGCAGGTTGGTAGGTGTGGGGCAGGCGGCCTCATCATTCTCTCTTCTACTGAATACTATGAGCTTTCTATGGGATGCAGCATGGGGAGTAATACTTGTGCTGAATTATTATCACTATGGTGTCTCCTATATTATTTGAACCATTTGCAGATTTATTGTGCACAGATCTTTAGAGACTCATCCGTCATCATTGGGTGGGCTATGGATGCCCAGGCACTCAATGTGGCCTCACTCGTCTACTGGAGGAAGAAGGTCAGGTTACTATTGGATCTGCATGGTAAATACAATTTAAAACACATCTCCAGCGTTTTTAATATGAGGGATGACGAATTCTCAAGAAAGGACTTGTATTGGATGAAGGAACACTATTGATTACACACTACCATGAGCTAAGGCCCCCAGAGAGTGTGACTTATTGAATATAGAATATACTAATGTTGTTACCTTTTTTAGTTTTACACACATTTTTTTTTTTTTTTTACTTTTCTTTTTGGATTACTAATGCGAATGGATAATGCTTGGCATTATGAATATGTTGCATAACTATTGACTATATCATTTTATATCAGAATATTGGTAAGATTGATGTAATTATGTTTCATAGACATCTGTTTGATGGTTGACTATCCATGGGATAGGTTACACTATAAATTTCTTTGATTCATATTCATGAATAGCAAGAAATTTCTTTTTCGTTTAAAAAAAAAAATACAATTACGCTTTTATATGAGGTAAACAAAAATAATTTTTCTATAATGATCCATCTTCTATCCAAATATTTTGGAAATGAAAAAATCCCCTTTAACTTAAATCAACAATGGTTAAGATTTCCAATTACGCGAACCTATATGTACTATATGTTGTCTGTGCTATATGTGTTTATCCGAGGTAGTATCAAAATTTCACTGTTTTGAAATGAAAATCTATCGTTCCATATGGGTTCTGTTCGATGGAGCGGCTTTGTTGTGGTGGGTGTCATGCTCAGACCTCCGACGTACAATATCTTCATCTTATACGCCAATTTCCATGCCGACAGCAGAACAGACGGCACACGAGCGCCATTTCTCATTTCAGATCGACAATTCCCACAGCCAATATGTGCTTCATATGTTATTCTACCAAGCTGCAGCAGCACGCTCTCAGCGTAAGCTACTCTGGTAAGTACCGACTCAAATTATCTTTAAAAAATATTGGAACCAATGGAAACTCCAACCGTTTACATTGCTAGATTCAGATGGTGGAAAAAAATTATTACATAGTTAAATCGATCTAAATCATTAAGCAAATCGATCAAAATTCCAAATCAATCGAAACCCGAATTTTTACACGGAATTCAGACTTTCGAACAATGTGTAAAGCTGGGCGACTGAAGGAGGCTCTCGCTATATTTGGAGGTACGCAACTGGATTCCCATGGTTTCGGTGCTCTCTTAGATGTATGTGCCGCTTCAAAAGCTCTCACAGAGGGCAAGCAAATCCATGCCCAGATGCTCATAGCTGGAATTAAGGACGAGGTGTTTTTAGGAGCCAAGCTTGTCAACATGTATGTCAACTGCGACGGGCTGGTAGACGCACGCACGGTTTTTGAAAAATTGCCAAGACGAAGTATGTTTTCTTGGAACGCCTTGATCGGAGGGTACGCGAGATTGGGATATCACGAGGAAGCCCTAATCCTATATTACCGAATGCAAGCAGTAGGTGTTCAGCCTGATAATTATACGTTTCCTATTGTTCTCAAGGCTTGTGCAGGCCTAGCTGCTCTGGAACGGGGCAAGGGAATCCATGATTATATAATGGCAAGTGGGCTTGAGTCTAGTGTTTTTGTGGAGAATGCCCTTGTATCTATGTATGCCAAATGTGGGAGTATTGAGTTTGCACGTGAAGTTTTTGACAAAATGTCTCAGAGAAATCAAGTGTCTTGGAATGCATTGATTTCTGGTTATGTCCAAAATGGGCGTTTTGAGGAAACGTTAAGGCTTTTTTGCCTAATGCAATCAGAGGGAATGGAAATTAGCTCGTATACTATTGTTAGTGCTCTCCAAGCATGTGCCTATCTAGGAGCTCTGCAGCAGGGCAAGGAGATACATGGTTTAATTGCTAAAGGTGGATGTGGATTCGAGAATTTTGAGAATAATGCCCTTGTAGATATGTATGCTAAATGCGGGTGTTTGGAGGATGCAGGGAAAGCGTTTGACAATATATTTCAGAAAGATGTGGTCTCATGGAATGCAATGCTTGCTGGTTATGCTCAGAATGAGCTTTGGGATGAGGCACTGGAGTTGTTCCGTCAAATGCAAATGGCAGGGGTGCAGCTTGACTTGGTTACCGCCATTAGTGTTATATCTGCTTGTGCCCATCTAGGACATTTGCAACAGGGCATCGAAATCCATGGCTACTCAATTCGCAATGGTTTTGAGTCTAATGTTTTAGTTCGGAATACGCTATTAGATATGTATGGAAAATGTGGCAGGGTAAACATTGCAAGCCAGTTATTTGACAGAATGCCTCAAAGAGATGTGATCTCGTGGACTTCTATGATTGCAGGTTATGCTCAAAATGGTCTTTATGATGAGGCTTTGCAATTGTTTTGTCAGATGCAACTAAAAGAGAGTAAACTAGATTCTTTTACCATTGGAAGTGTTCTGCTCGCATCCGCTGGATTAGCAGCTTTGCAACAAGGCAAAGAAATGCACAGTTACATAATTAGAAATGGATTTATGTCAGACATTTTATTGGGTAATGCCTTAATTGATATGTATACTAAATGCGGGGATATAGAAGATGCATGCGAGGTGTTTGACAAAATGTCCTCACGGGATGTTGTTTCATGGACTGCAATGATTGCAGGATATGCCCAGAATGGCTATTGTCATCAGGCATTGAAAATATTTCAACATATGGAATTTGGAGGAGTAAAATCTGACCCAGTTGTCATCATCACTGTCCTGTCAGCATGTTCCCACTTAGCAGCTCTGCCACAAGGCAAAGAAATTCATAATTACATAATTAGAAGAGGAATCGGATCAGATTCTTCTGTGGGAAGTGCCCTTACAGATATGTATTCTAAATGTGGGAACATTGAAGATGCATGTCGAGTGTTTGACCAAATGCCTCAAAGAGATGTTGTCTCATGGACTGCAATGATTACTGGGTATGCTATCCATGGACATGGTGAGGACGCTCTCAAAATCTTTCACAAAATGAAACAGGCGGATGTGATACCAGACCATATAACCTTCATTTCAGTTCTGACTGCCTGCTGTCATGCAGGTCTAGTGGAGGAAGGACAGAAATACTTTGATTGCATGAGTCGAGTTTATTGTATCATGCCAAGATTGGAGCACTATGCTTGCATCGTCGACCTTCTTGGTCGTGCTGGGAACCTGGAAGAAGCATATGCCTTCATTAAAGCAATGCCTTTAGAACCTAATGCTTGTGTGTGGGGTGCCTTGCTTGGGGCCTGCAGAATTCATCATAATATAGAACTTGCAGAATGTGTTGCAGGACACCTTCTTGAGTTAGATCCTCAGAATCCTGGCTATTATGTACTGCTATCAAATATATTTGTGACTGCTGGCAAGTGGGATAAAGCAGACAAGGTGAGAACAATAATCAAAGACAAGGGTTTGAAAAAGAAGCCAGGATACAGTTTGATTGAAATAAATAAGATAACGCATGAATTCCTTGCAGCAGACAGATCCCATCCACAAGCAGATAAAATATACTTGATGCTGGACAGCTTGGTTGAAAAGATGAGAGAGGCAGGGTATGTGCCTGACACAAAATTTGTGCTGCTTGATGTGGAGGAGAGTTGAAAGAAGAGATGATTAGCAGCCACAGTGAAAAGCTGCCCATTGTATTTGGACTTATTAGTACAATACTTGGCACACCTATCTGGATCACCAAGAACCTTTGTGCTTTGTGGTGACTGCCATACTGCTACCATATTAATCTAAAAAATTGCTGAATAGTAAAGTATTGTGAGGAATACCGACCTTTTTCATCATTTTAAGGGTGGATTTTGTTCTTGCCGGGATGATTGGTGATGCTATTTGAAACAAGGAACATTAGCTCAGACTGAAGTACATTACTGCTAGTCAACCAGCAATACTAGATTGTATTTGTTTCTGGTATTGCACAGCATTACGAGATCTAGTGTCTGTGGGGATTTATTGGCATAGCTTTCAACCTTTGAAGATTGAATGCAGTATTTCTTACGTTTACTGAATTGAGATGACAGATCTCTTTTTCAGAAAGCTGCTCCAATCTATATGGTATTGAACTACGCTTCATGGACAGCATTAAGTGCAGGTTATGGATTGGCATAGTGGAAATACATAACTGTGGGTTGTGGACATCATTAAGTGCAGATTATTTTATATATTGTGTTGTGATCCATAACTGCTTCTTTTCCCTCTAGTATTTTCGACCGATAGATCTTTTGATACCATGTTGGCAAGTAAGTTGTCTTTCACATGTATGAGCTCTCTTGTTTATATCTAAAACAATTTTTTTAGTTTATGAATAAGAAATGTATCTGTTAGGAATATAGCTTGATTGGGGATTCCATGGTGTTTGTTTCTATCTGACAGAAATCTTGTGAGCAGAATGGCAGTGGATGCTCAAACCAGATTCTGTGGTATTTGACTCGGTTTGACTGAGGCTATCCTGAAGAAATTTATAAATGAATTTTAATTTTTGCATTTTTTTGGTTTGTATGATCTCTTTCTATAATCTCAGCATAGACGGCTAATTTTCAGCTCTAAGTGATCTGAGTGAAGTGTGAAAGATGGACAAATTTGCTAAGAATTAAGAATTTTGTATCCCTTTTGTTTTGAAAATATTAAATAAGAATCTGACCTATGCAGCATTAAACCAAGATGATTGCTTTTGCAGGAGCTTTGTCAACAGCACATCATGGATTGTCTGTGTATAGTCAAAACTCGAACGTTGGCCATGTTGTGTTTCATGGACGATTCTTCTACCATGAAAATTGTCACTGTAATTTTCAGAGGCCATGGTGGCAAGCAAGTTGCCTTTCCATTGGTTCTGCTTACCAGTGTACTTATCAAAATAAATTATGTCGATTTAGGAGTTTAGTTTAAATGAGGACTCTGCTTCGTTTGTACAGTTTTCACAGCTGGTGTGGAATGGAAAATTATGATGAAAGATGATTGTTTGGTATCTGCATCAATTTGATTTGGGGATGGCTTGGAAATGCATCTTGAACGCTGGCATTTTTTTGTGGTAAGTTTAGTTTTTACTGTATAACAAGTATTTTTATGAAAAGTGATGATTACTGATATTAAATCTATCAATTAGCCAAGCACATTTTATATATGCATGCATAACTACACACTTGTAAATGTTTTTGGCAAACAATTGCCATATTATAGTGTTTTGCTTATCAACCTGTGAGACTGAGATATTCCTAATGGCTCGGGAAGAGACTCAATCAACAATTGAAGAGTGAACATGTCACAAGCGGGATTTTAACCCAGATGGGAGAGGCAAATTCAGTCCAAATTTTGTTAAAAATATCAAAGTTTTTAATATTTTGTTTTAAAATGTATTATCATATATTAATCCATGCAACGATTCATGTAAGTAGGCATATTTTTGGGAGAGGTGACCTTGTAGCTTTTTGTTTTGATTTTTTTAATGTCCTTTCACACCTCCTATTTTATAGGACCTCTTTCCTTTGAATCAGAATTAAGAGGCAAATTCAGTTCAAATTTTGTTAAAAATATCAAAGTTTTTAAGATTTTGTTTTGTGGTTGAACATTATGAAAATTCCTCGTTAATTTTAATTCAAAATTATTTGAGTGAGTTATAAGTACAAATATTTGTTAATTTGTTTCTAATGGGTTTATAGGTTGGGTAGTGTGAGAGAAAGTGTTTACTGTCCTTATGACCTGATTCAAAATGATTTGATTGAGTGAGTTATAAGTACAAATATTTTTGTATTTGTTTCGAATGGGTTTATAATGATTTGATTTGAGTGAGTTAGAAGTACAAATATTTTTGTATTTGTTTCTAATGGGTTTATAGGTTGGGTAGTTTGGGAGAAAGTATTTATTGTCCTTATGACTTACTTTTTGTAGATTATACAAGTTTTTTCTTAGATATTTCATTATAGAATGGTTTGTCATAATTTCTGCATTTTCCTTTTCCTTTTTTAGCTTATTATTTCTGAAAAGTAATTCTAGTTTTTTAAGTTAAGGTTATAGTTTGCCATCATTTCGACAATGTTCTTTTTCTTTTTTTTCCATTAGGGAGGGGTTTGCCATAATTTTTGCAATGTTCCTTTTCTTTTTTAGCTTTTTATTTTTGAAAAGTAATTCTAGTTTTCTAGGGTTGTAGTTTGCCATAATTTTTATAATGTTCTTTTTATTTTCTTTAGCCTATTACTTTTTTAAAGTAATTCTATTTTTCTAGATTAGGGTTGATTGTCTCATTTCATTATGGAATGGTTTGCCATAATTTATGCCATGTTTCTTTTTCTTTAGCTTATTACTTTTGAAAAGTAATTTTAGTTTTCTAGTTTAGGGTTGATAGTCTCATTGTAAGAAAAAAGTTTCTTCTTCTTCCATTTTATGGTGTTATGATTTGGGTCTTTGCTTTAAATATGTTTTTTATATTATTCTTGATGTTATTAATACTTTTAATTTGAGTGTATTTGTTTATTCACATGAAGTTAATCATTTTTTCAAATCATTCAATATTTTTTTTTATTTTAGCATGTGATTATTTAATACTTTAATGAATATGGAGATAATTATTATGTCAATGCAAGAACTCTAGGCACCAACCCTTTAATTTTGGTTAAAAAGCTCAAAATTTAACCTCCCCCAAAAATGGTGTTGTCAAAAGCTCAAAATTCAACGTCTAAAAGGAAAAAATGGTGGTGTCATCACTGTTTTATAGTTATATTTAGTGATTTTATAGTTATATTTAGCTATTTTATCAAAATGTTGTGATAAAGCATCAACATTCTTTTTAATGATAAATATTTATCCATTTTATACAAAATAGACATACAAGGTCTCTACTTTTTTTAATGTTTAATATTTAACTATATTATTAGAAATTGATGATATAGTACCATCACTCCTTTTCAATGAATTTTTGGTGAAAGAATGCATTTTTAGTATTAAGGATTTAATATCATTTTAGGAGTCAACTTGGTAGTTGCAAGTAGTTAGCGCGATTAATGTGTTATGCCAATTTTTAGACCTTGGGATGTAGATGATTTACTTATCAAATTAACTTAAATATTAGATAGCAAAAATTTGAAAACCTCCAATCAAAACAATAGCTTTTGAATACATTAATATACAAACATATATTATTGGAAATACAAACAACAAATACACAAAATCGAACTCTTAATGTTGCATCTATCTTCTATTGAAAACTAAAATAAAAATTGCACTACTATAGTTCAAAACTCAACTACACTAACCAACACAATGGTGCACCCTCCATCTTTTTTCTAGAATAGGATGAATTTGGGTTACTTGCATATGAATATATCCACAAGCGTGCCCAGGCTTACATAGTCAAACCTTAACACTGACTCAGTATAAGAAGATGCACCTAGCTAGCAAGGAGAACGTTTCCTAAAAAAGGACACCCACTAGGGATGATAAGCATGCATAGAACCATGCATCACCTTCTAGGATAATGCGCCCTATTCTAAACTTGGAAAGTGCTCCCATGTATAGGAAAAGCAAACTCCTATTAAAAAAAACATATCTATCTTAAAAAATCTAACTTTGGAATAACAACTCCAACTCTATAACAAGAAGTGGTTAAGGTTGGTGAATGTACTCTCTCTCTCTCTCTCTCTCTCTCTCCTACATAACAACAACAAGCCTCCCAAGGATCTATAGTGTTGTGCCATCACTCTCCTCAACTACACCATCATCATTGGATAGGTATGCTATCAAGATTTGTTTGAGTATCCTATCACTGATTGAGAATCATTCGTTGAACAACCAAGGTAAAATGTAACACTCCCTCTATTTGAGGAAAGTGTTCTACTCCAAGCCTTGTCTCTCCCTCAACATATGAAACCTCCCCATAGCTAGGGGCTTCATGAAAATATTTACAACATGCAAATCCGAAGGAACATAGTCAAGAACCACTACTACCTTCTATGCTTTGTCTTTGAGGAAATGGTATTGGATATCCATGCCTGGAGCAATTGTGAAATATTGGATTCTCAGAGTTTGATACAACTCTAATTGTTATAGCGGACCATAATGGGATCCAACATTTGATTTGTCACCTTTGTTATCAATTTGCGAAGCTAGATGGTTCAATAACTAGCAAAGTTGGTTTCCATGTGCTCTACATTTATTGAACTATATATAATTGCCACTTGCTTTTTGTTGAACTAGGATATCTCACTTGGGCACATGTTGAAACAAAACCTTGATGTGATTTTCCCAACATTTTCATCTCTTTCCCAATTAGGATTAACAAATCCATGTAAATTCAACTCACCATCTCCCCCATACCTCAAACCACTATGAAATATACCCTTCAAGTATCAAAGCACAAGTTATGTAGCAACCCATTGAATTTGCTTGGGCTTAACCATGCGCTAGCTCAAAGTGTTCATTTCAAAATAAATATCAAGTTTGACATTAACCATACATGTAAGGGAACTGATCAAATCCTTGTATACATTTGGAACCATACAAGTGATGAAGAGTTTACAATCAATCATCTAAAATCTCCTTCATATTTGCATTATGTACTTCCCCTATTGAAGAATGACCTCACTTGTACCCTACCAAACCTCTAGACCCAAAAAATATTGTAAGAGTTAGATTTCCTTGATGTCCAACTCATGGCCAACTCTATCTTGCACCATGCAATGAGTTTCTTAAAGTCACCTAAAGTATTAGATCATCCACATACTTGACCAAGACACATAGATCAAATCCATCAAACAAGAAAAAAACACTAGATCTATAACAATCTTCGTGAAGCCCAAATTAAGTAGGTACTTATCAATAATAGAGTATCATGTACATGAAACCTGCTTTAGCTCATAAAGGGCCTTCAACATGGGTACATGGGTATTTTGTCCATGCACATTAGAAAAAATCTTAATTAGTTAATATATTCTTCCACTTCAATCAAACCATTGAGGAAAATAATGTTTACATCTATATGCTATAAAGACCATCCAACAACTTTTGTAAGAGCCACAATGGTTCTTATGGAAGTATCCTAGGCAGCGAGGGGAAATGTATCCTCAGTCAACTTCCTATTTGTGGGAGAATCCTCTTGCTATGAACATGCCTTGGTACTTCTCTCCATTGCCCTCAATTGCATGCCTTACTTTGTACAACCCCATAAATTCAATCAATGACTTACCCTCTAGTATCAACACAATATTTTAGGCATCAATCTTTAGTGTGGGGCTATACTCTTCTATCATGGCATCCTACCACATTTATTCTATATTTTCCTCCTTAAAACTTGAAGGCTCCACATCAATGATGGAATGTAATACCCCATTTTGACCCTTAGGATATATTAGCTTTTAATGTAAATATTGTATACATGTGATGTATGTCTTCCTGGCGTGGAGCTCAAGGCCAAGGCCCCGCTAGTGGAAGCTCGAATTTTATTTAAAATGAAAGTTTAGGCATTATGTTACCCATGTGCTATTTAGCCATGGAACATTGTAAAAATGATGTAAATAAACATCATGCAATAAAATACCAAAACTGGCTATGGAGGCAACGAATGAGAAGGGGCCATGTGTATCCACTAGGGAGTGGTGAGGGGGCTGTGGGATTGAACCATAGGCTGCCATATGTCACTTTGAGAATCCATTTGACTTTCCTTGCTGACATTTATTTCTGTTGTAAGGAAGTGGTTGAGGAATTCAGTCCATGGCTTCAATGGAGCATGGGTAGCCCAGAAATTCGTATGGCAGAATATGGGCTCTGTTTTCTTGTACCACAAGTCACTCTACCTCATGGGGATTGATTCTTCATCATTCCCATTCCAGTGTGGAAGACCCCAGCATCAATTTTAATCCAAAAACGAATTCCCGACAGTGAGAAAAACCAGAAATCGCAACTGTGAAAGAATCCATGTTTTGAAAAGCCATAAACGCTCAGAATTGGTATTGGATAGTGAAATCCAATGGGGGATCCATAGGTATGAACCTTGGGGCGGATTTGGGAGCATTAGCTACCCTGAAATCCATTGGAAAACCCAGTTTTGATAGCCCAGCAAACCAGTGACGGGATTGAGTTATTCGTTGACAGAATGGTGAGAAATCCAAGTGTGGATGTTTGAACAGAGGATTGGATTGCTTGAATTTAGCTTGAGATATCTGTAGCTCTGGGGTTGAGCTCACTGGATTAGCATCCTTCCCCTTTTCCTATTTCATGCTTGATACACCCAACTATGTGTTGGATTAGCATGATTGTTTGAGTGAAACTATGACTGTGAGTAAGCCCATCTAGTTCCTCCTTAGTGGATACACAACCCAGCTAGGGGGTGATCTCTCAGCTGAAAGAATACAGGATGGACAGAGATCTATGGTTGGGTGGAACGTTGCTCTCACATAGCCAGTTGTTTGGACAGCTTCATCTTCAAGATAAGTGTTTTCTGTGATTTACATTATATGCATTATGTGTTTTGCAGTGTATTAGTTCTGAATGATAATTGCCCATGTTAATGAAATGAAATGATTGTCTTAATGAAATTGACATGAAGTATGTGCATAGCATGAGGACGAGACTGAATTCTCTGCATGTTGATTCATCATCTTCCTGGGTCAAATAAGTTGATGCATTACCATTTGTGTGTGTGCAATTGTGTTTATTTCCGCTGTGTTTATATTGATTACGTATTTGCACACATAAGTTTTTATTTGTTATGAATTTCTTAGTAATGAACGGGACTGAGATTGCCAATAAGCCCGTTAGATTGGTCATGTTTCCTTCCATGGAATGGATTGATGGAAGGGGACGTTACAGAGTGGTATTAGAGCCTAGCTTGCAGTACTGGGGCTGCTTGGGCCAAACTCTGAGTTATAGGCAGGTGACAGAACGTTTTAACATAGTATTGGTGAAGTTGGGGCGTCATTTTGGAATGAAAAAATGATAGAATTAGAGTTCTCAGATGTGGCAGGGAACCACCCAGGTGCATAGATCTCTGCAAGAGCTTTCCAACGGTACCAAACTCGTCTCATTTGGCCAAGGGATGAAGGAGTTATGAGCCCTGTAAGCTTAGTAATGTTTCCTTCCATGGAATGGATTGATGGAAGGGGATGTGACAGAGAAAATACTAATCACCAAAAGGAGCAACCGACCCTTCTTCTGCGGATTGTGATTAGAGAAAATACTAATCACCAGAAGGGGCAGCCGACCCTTCTTCTGCGGATTGTGATTAGAGAAAATACTAATCACAAGAAGAGGCGGCCGACCCTTCTTCTGCAGAAGGGTTAAAATGTTCGTATTCGTGACTTGGATTTTCGCACCCGGAAGCGCAGAATTGCGGGATTGCGGAAATGTTAAAATTTTAATGTCTGTGACTTGGCTTTCTGCACTTGGAATTGCGGAATTGCGAAGTTGCGGGATTGCAGGTTGTGGGACTACGGGATGGAGTAGCCCCGGGTTGGAAAAGTAGCATTTCCGCACCCGCAGTATGGATTGCAGGTTGCAACCTGTGCGTAGCGGGGGAAAAAAAAGTATAGAGCCTGAAAATTGATTTTTGGATTATAGGAGCTTACAGAATCGGATTTGGATGAATTCAGTGGCGTTCTAAGGCCATTGACGAAGGCCATGGAAGATCCAGTGAGGATCCCGAGCTCGTTATTCTCAAATTGGGCATAAATTTGAGATTAATGGCTTTTATAAATCAATGTCTCGATGCTTGAAAGAAGGTCAGATTGAGCCGAAATTGATATGGAGCAGTCATGAAGCAGGCATGGTGTTAAGTTTGGAGTTTTGGATCCAAACTCCAAAGGATGTGGAGTTGGGATGTGCAAGAAGGCCAGAAAGCACTATTCCGGGCCACGTTTTGGGAATTTTGAAAAGCTTGCAGTGGTTGAAAGTGACCCTATAATTCGGAATCAAGAAATTTACTGAACTCAACATTTCATATTCTTAGTAAACCAGACATATTCCATTAGACAAATATTTCCCAGAAATGCACCATTTGGGGAATAGCCATTTTTGGTCTAAAATTTGGAATTTTGGAAAAATGTGAAAAGTGGAAAGTAGTCAAACCCAGAATTTTATAGAAGATTAATGGAGCATCGAAACAGAGATCCGCGAGTTGCTGAGTATTCCTTGTTATATGGACTAGCTTCACCTGGCAAAAAAGTTTTGTTTTGTTTTGTTTTTTTTTTTTTTTTTTTTTTTTTTTTTTTTTTTTTTTTTTTTTTTTTTTTTTTTTTTTTTTTTTTTTTTTTTTTTTTTTTTTTTTTTTTTTTTTTTTTTTTTTTTTTTTTTTTTTTTTTTTTTTTTTTTCTGAATCTTTATGGATTTGCTTCTACAGATGGTTGAAGTTGGCAGTTCAGGATAATTTGCAACTGTGTAAATAGGTGCAGAATTGTGGAGAAAATTGTCATTTTTGGAATAATGCAATTCCCATACCCGAAGTCGGAATGGAGCATGTGGATAGGCATTGGAAATCTTATCCAGTAGAGAACAATGTTTCATCTCCAGAATTTGAATGAGGATGTCATACACCATAGATTTGTAGAGCAGAAAAGTGCCAGTGGCTGTTTTGACAAATTGTTGTCGATATGGGCAATTTCTAGAATTGCATGCCTAGAAGTAGTAGAGACCATGAAATCGAACCAGCTATGATGTGGAAGAGGAAGATAATGCAAAGATGAGGGATTGAAAAGGGAGAATTCCTTAACCCCTATCTTTCTAACTGTATTTATATTTTATAAGCTTTATGTACATAAAATTATGGCATGGGAATTCTGAAAATGTAGAGATTAGATGGATGGCATGAATAGGCACTAGTGGGCATATTCACAAACAATGAACAGTGCATGAGAATATGTTTTTGCACGCATATGATATTACATATTGGTAAAAGTACTGGGATTTTACATATACAATGAACCACTAATGGTAAATATTGTCGTTGATAATCACTATTGGTATTGGTATTGGTTGTAGGACCAAAGACAATAGAAGCATGGCCACATGTGTTGATGATGTTGTTACATATGATCAACAACCTTATGAAGAAAAGGCTAGGGCAGCAAATCCATGATCAAGAGGTTGGTGGAAGAATTTTGTAATCCTCTGCAAGAGACCAATGGATCATGTAACATCAAAGGTGTAAATAGAAGCCATGTAGGTAATGGTTTACTTATGATGATTGCATAAGTGTTGAAAGGGGATTGGGTAAGAATCCCTTGAACCATATTTAATAATCATAAAATGGTATGCATTTAGAGTTGAAATGCATTCATGTGAATGCCATACTACCATAGTGTGGTGGAGCATGGAGTGGCGAAGGAAAGAGGCATCATACCATGTGTCTGTTTAGAAATTTAGATTGCATTCATATAAAATATATTGTGCCATGTGTATGTTGGTTATGAGCTTAATAATCAAAGCAAGTCAGGACTTGTGGTCTTGATTATGGTAATGCATGCTATATGAGGTGGTCATGTTTCTCCCATAATATGTAAAAAGTTTGAGTAAATCTTGTAAATGTGCATGCATAAGTGTGGGTGCGCATGTTGTGATGCATATCATAAATGCATAGGGATGGTGCATGTGTTATTGCAAACTAGATAATGAATGAAATGATGAATGGATGATGATTCTAGGATCATTTCATGTGATGTTATGAATGCAAAATAGTAAGTGCATAAAGAAGATAGTCATGATCGATGGGCTATCGGAATACTCTGTGGAAGGGCAGAGTTGTATAAATCATAGGACTGAGAAATGATGAGTATCAAAAAGTTTCATTTAAATTGCATGAATAATGTGACTGTACCTTGCAATTTTAGTATGATAATGATGCACGTGAAGTAAATGAGTTTTGGTGGTGTTGATATGTTAACAGCTCGAAGTGTTTGAATTATGAATGTTATAATTCTGAAAATGCTTCAGTGACTGTTGCAGCAATGAAATATTATATGCATGGAGACTTACAAGTGTTTGGCTGGTTGAAGTTTCTGATTACAGGTAGATTGTTCAAGGCATGGCAATGAGGGTAAGACCATGATGAAGGCTGGAATCTACCATGTGAAAGAGCCAAACCTCATGAGAAAGATCTCATGGCTGTGAAATAGTTTATGTGCAGAACATATTGTCAATTCATATTTGTAAATCTTAGAATTGGAATTTTGCTAATAAATGACTAATGACTATTTGGCTTATATAAAATGTGTTAGGAGGACATGCTATAAGTGGATGCTCATGTATGGAAGCGGGCGTAAGACCATGATGGGTAGAGTGGTGTCACTTACATGAGCCAAACAATATGAGGTTGACCTTATGGTTGAAACAAATCAATTTTTGTAGGAGACAGAACTGTAAATTCATATTGAATTTAATTATTAGTGCCATTGATTGGTTATGAAACAATCAGATTTGAATTTTAATATTAAATGTTGTTGACTGTTTGGCTATTTAATAAGTGTGCTAGGAAGACACATTGCAGTAAGACCATGAGAGAGGGCCTGCTGAAGTCAAACTTCATGGGAAGGATCCCATATCTTGGAAATGAGTTTCAGGTGAAACGCCATTGGACATTTTGATAATGTCCCATCTGCACTGCATGATTGGTAAACAATATGAGTGAGATGGTAAAGATTATGTCATTAAGACATATGAGGGTTATGTAACATCAAAAGGAGTTGGGATGGAAAACCGAGGGACTGTCAACTCAGAGAAGGGAGCCCCATTCCTCATTAATGAAGAAGGACTACATCTGCAAATGAATAAGTATTCTGTAAACCCTGACTGCTATATATATATGTGTGTGTGCAAGTCTAATTGTTAGAATTACTATGCATAGCACATTCTATTTATGTATATTATTCAGACTACTTGAAGTATGATTAGGACCTGCATAGCTCACATCAATGACGAGTGCACACCTTTCTGGTGCTGAGTTATGTTAGGGATGCCAATATTGATTACACCGTAAGGAAATGGACGCATTCCTGGTGTTTCAATTCTTGATAGTGAATTCTATGGTTATGGTTACAATTTTAGAATAGCAACGCTGACAATTTTTCCTATACTACTTGTGTTGTCGCCTTAAATAGATGCAATTTGGTGCTACACACTAAAGGAACAAAGTAAAAGGTTGTTGTGAGGGGTTGTGGTGGAAGGGTTAATGTGTATGAAAGGATGTTGTGGAGGCTGTGAGGATTTTGATGAAGGGTTGTGAAGGTGTTGATGAAAGGGATGCTATATGCCTATGGCTCCATAGTAGAGCCTTGACCTAGAAATGGTCGTAGTGAAGTTTCCTTCCAAGTCGGCGTGAAGGTGTACTGGTTGAAAATTAATTATTGATGTTTTGGAGCAGCCTGCGTGCTGGCCAAACATTCCAATCCGTAGGAGGATCCCAAGGCTTATAAAGTAAAAGCAGGACCCTGTGGACCAGAGAGGAAATGTCCAATACAGATAAGTATTCAATTTCATTCATGTCTTATTTGGAATAATAAAGGTTTCAAGTATAAGCCCTCTAACAGTTAAGCTGATGCACTATTGTTTCTTTGTTGGAAATATTGGTCAATGCAGGAAGCAAGGACCCTGAAAGAATTAAAAGTACTTGGTAAATCCAAAGAGTAACTGGTTGGGTGCTACAAATGCTTGGTAAACCCAGTCGGCGTGAAGGTGTACTGGTTGGGCATTAACTACTTGAATGTTATGGAGCAGCCGGCGTGCTGGCCAAACATTCCTCAAATACTTGATAATTCCCAGTCGGAGTACTGGCTTAGCATATTGCTAAATGAGATGTATGATAAAGCCAGTCGGTGTACTGACTTAGCATTGCCTATACGAATGGTTGAGGAGTAGCCTGTGCGCTAGCCCAACATTCGTTATTATATCCATAGGAAATCCAAGGCTTGTAAAGCAAAGAAGGACCCTATGGAATAAAGTGAAGACATCCAATGCAAATAAGTATTTGGTTATCTTGTAATTTCTTGCTTATGAATATACATGTGTATATGATTTGGTTATGACTTCCTAAACTATTGTTTAGAGATAAATCTTATGAAAATAAACTAAACATGCGAATTGATTCAATGTTTGAGTGTAGGTATTGTTGGAAGCAAGGACTATGAAAGCATCTTAAGGATGCATTTGGACATGTGACTGTCATAAAAATATAAGCTTGAGCAGTAATGAAAGATGGTGCTAGTGGGACTGTGTGGGTCCTAGCAGCCCAGAGTTGTAGACAAACCATGTGGAGGGACTCCATGGTTGAGAGGTCTGGAATAGACCATAGACACTAAGTGTCATAGGAAAGAAGGGTAGGTCAAGCATTCACGTTGAGGTGAAAGAGGCTAGGAGCATGAAAACCATAGTGGTGGTGTGGGTTCCAGAATGGAACAAGAAAAAGAGGAGAAAACTCTTACTGCTCTCTCTTTCCTTTTTTTTTATTGATGCAATTATTAAAAAAAAAAAAACAGAAAATTGTTGAATGCATGTATGGCTGAAAGTAGAGTGTGTTTATTTGCTTGAAATAAACTGTGAATACTGAATTAATGAATTTCCTGTGAATGGATGAACATGAAGGAATTCATGTGTATGTTGGGCAGGCATGAAAATTGTGGAGTTCTCATGAATAGAGCATGGGCTCTCCACGTCAACTGGGGAAAACAATTGACTGGTTTTTAATGTTTAGGTTATGCTTGGCCTAACAAGATTTGTAATGATGAATTTCATAGGTGGAAATTAAATCAATTGGTTGCAACTGTTACGAGCAAGTGCTGCTTGTGAGCAAAGTGAGAACTAGCTGTGCACAGTGACCATGGCACCAGACCATAGGATGTTGGAATTGGATGAAAGTCTTCTTCAAACAATTTACAAGACCCAATAAAATCTTGGAGAGATGCTCAAGATACAGAAGAGGCAGAATGAGATGAACCACAAGGTTTTGCAGAACTCTATTTGTCTGCAAAGAGAGGTAAAAAGCATTATGAGAGCAATCAGTAAGGGAAAGGAAAGTGGATCAATGATGAGGCATTCGTCCAATCGGTCCATTAAGAAATGTTCCAGGCATGAAGACTCAAAGGAGATTGAGCAGGTAAATATGAAGTAGCCAGTGAAATGTTGGAAATGTGGAAGACATCATTGCCTCCACAACTGCCCAACAAAGGAACATCAGAATGGTAGCAACCATAAAGTTTTCAAACTTGTGGATGAGCTGAAAGATCAGAACCAGCAGGAGCAGCTTGTGGAAGCCAAAAGACTTGATCCCGAAAGTTCAAAGTAAAGGGTAGAATGCAGAGCAGACCTGCAAAATGTTTTGAAAATTTTGGACATGTAAATTGTATATGTATTCCTAAGTTTTGGAACACTGAGGACAGTGTTATTCTAAGGGGGAGGGGATTGTAATACCCCATTTTGACCCTTATGATATATTAGATTTTAATGTAAATATTGTATACATGTGATGTATGTATTCTTAGCGTGGAGCTCAACGCCAAGGCCCCGCTAGTGGAAGCTTGAATTTTATTTCAAAAGCAAGTATTAGACATTATGTTATCCATGTGCTATTTAGCCATGGAACATTGTAAAAATGATGTAAATAAACATCATGCAATAAAATACCAAAACTCGCTATGGAGGCAACGAATGAGAAGGGGACATGTGTATCCACTAGGGAGTGGTGAGGGGGCTGTGGGATTGAACCATAGGCTGCCATATGTCACCTTGAGAACCCATTTGAGTTTCCTTGCTGACATTTATTTCTGTTGTAAGGAAGTGGTTGAGGAATTCAGTCCATGGCTTCAATGGAGCATGGGCATCCTAGAAATTTGTATGGCAGAGTATGGGCTCTGTTTCTTGTACCACAAGTCACTCTACCTCATGGGGATTGCTTCTTCCTCATTCCCATTCCAGTGTGGAAGACCCCATCATCAATTTTCATCCAAAAACGAATTCCCAGCATTGAGAAAAAGTAGAAATCGCAACTGTGAAAGAACCCACGTTTTGAAGAGCCATAAACGCCTAGAATTGGTATTGGACAGTGAAATCCAATGGGGGATCCATAGGTATGAACCCTGGGGCGAATTTGGGAGCATTTTCTACCCCAAAATCCATTGGAAAACCCAGTTTTGATAGCCCAAAAAACTAGTGATGGGATTGAGTTATTCGTTGACAGAATGGTGAGAAATCCAAGTGTGGATGTTTGAATAGAGGATTGGATTGCTTGAATTTAGCTTGAGATGTCTGTAGCTCTGGGGTTGAGCTCATTGTCTTAGTATCCTCCTCCTTTTCCTATTTCATGCTTGATAAACCCAACTGTGTGTTGGATTAGCATGACTGTTTGAGTGAAACTATGACTGTGAGTGAGCCCATCTAGTTCCTCCTTAGTGGATACAAATCCTAGCTCGGGGGTGATCTCTTAGCTGAAAGAATACAGTCTGGATAGAGATCTATGGTTGGGTGGAATGTTGCTCTCACATAGCCAGTTGTTTGGACAGCTTCATCTTCAAGATAAGTGTTTTCTGTGATTTACATTATATGCATTATGTGTTTTGTAGTGTGTTAGTTCTGAATGATAAATGCCTATGTTAATGAAATGAAATGATTGTCTTAATGAAATCAACATGAAGTCTGTGCATAGCATGAGGATGAGACTGAATTCTCTGCATGTTGATTCATCATCTTCCTGGGTCAAATAAGTTGATGCATTACCGTTTGTGTGTGTGCAATTATGTTTATTTCTGCTGTGTTTATATTGATTACGTATTTGTACACAAAAGTTTTTATTTGTTATGAATTTCTTAGTAATGAACGGGGTTGAGATTGCCAATAAGCCCGTTAGATTGGTCATGTTTCCTTCCATGGAATGGATTGATGGAAGGGGACGTTACATGGAAGACATTAGCGCAACATAATTCTGGAACTTCTTAGGGGGTTGACTTACTTGAAAAGAAGTCATTGGAGCTCCTGCTTGCACTTGGGCATCTTCCAATGTATGAGTAAGCCACTTAGGCCTTCATGTTGAATTAGATGGTAAATAAGATTATATTCTCACACTAGAGCCTTGTTGATCTAAATTTTATTTTTTTCTAAAAGGTATGGAAAAACATTTGAGACACTAAGCTTTTGTCCCTCCTCAACCTCCCTAGTTGGTTTTGGAAATTTAGAGGGATAAGCATCCTCCCCGAACTTCTCAACTCACTAATATCTTGCATTGTGATCCAAACTATAAAGAAAAAATGAGGGCATAAACAAAATGGAAACAAACACAAAGATATTGCAAACAACACAATGGTATAGTAAAATCCAAATTCTATTAACCTATGAAATGGAAAAAAAATTATAAAATACAAAATAATACAATCTAACTAGAATGATGGTATCGTATATCTGAAGAGAGATGTGTTGGTTACACTCATTCACAAGAAGACATTACAAGACATAAAAAATGTATTTTAACATAAATTATGATCCCTTATGATTCAAAAGCCATAAAGATCTAAAATCCTAACCCTAGAAAATGATGTGGCAAAAGGAATGCAAGGCTTGAGGAGGCTAGTTGATATGACAAATTCCCAAGGGTGTAACTTTTGCATATAAACTCTATTTAGGGAGTTTCTTGGATCATTACAAATATTAATTCATGCTTTATGAGTTTCATAGGCCATGCAATCGAAGATTTCAAAGCCTATATAAATTGCCAAAAATGCAAAGGAAATGCCCAAAAAACACGTCAAAAATTCTAGACTTGTACAACTATAGTAAAATTGCCAAGATGTGGAACCATTTTGAATAGTGGAATAGGTGGATAGCCACTAGTTTCCATATGGATTAGTTGTACCCTCTTCAAAAGTAATGGTCCCCATTGTGTCAAGTTCCTTACTTAGAAGGGGAAACTTCTATTCAATCCGACTCTTGGTGAAATAGTTTCCCTGCTTTGGTAACTCGATAGAGTTGGATGTTTTGTTGGTGGGTGCCCTTCATCTTGGTGTCCATGATTTGGTCCAATGTTGTTTCCTCAGTGAAATCAAGATTGATTTCTATAGGGGCCAAGTTCTTTATCACCTATAAGGTATCCAAGAGAGATGGAAAATATAGTCGAAGCAACTCCACATTAAACACTGGATGCAAGCTAAGGGAAGGGGGGATATTTGATTCAAAAACATTCTCATCCACATCCTTGGTTATAGTGTAGATTTTCCATATCAATGTGGGAGAAGCTTCCAATGGGGTCCTATGAGGCACTCTTTCTACTAATGAAACCATACCTTATCTCCAACTTGAAACTTGTGTGAAACCCTATCCTAACTGTGGCATTTCTTGCACTTGGCACTGGATTTCTACAAAATATCATGAACTTATTGTTAGATGTGGTAGATCAATTCATCAAATATTATTGCTTGATCAACCTTGGACTAAGCATGGGAGGATTCTTCTTGTGTAGATGCAATGGGTAGCACTATGTAAACTAGGGTTAATGGTTGGAATCCCAAGTACACCTAAAAGGGGTTTTAGCCAGTAAAGTTATGAAGGAATCTATTATAATTACACTAAACATAAGGAAGGATCTCATCCCATGTGTGTGGATGTTTGGAGTTATACATTCTCAGGATATGAACAATCATTATGTTGACCACCTTTGTGTGTCAATTAGTTTGGAGGTGGAAGGCAATCAATTTGGTTATCTTGGTCTCCATCATCGACCACAAGATAGGATAAAAAGCACTCAAGAACATACTATATTGATCTAAAATAAATCTACCTGGAAGCCCAAAATGAACCCAAACATGTAGTGGCCTTTGCTATGATGTTATTCTTACAAGGCATCAAAATGGTCATATTAGAGAACTAGTCAACAATCACAAATACATAGTCGTTTCCATGCTTGGTAGAAGGTAAGCCAAACATATAGTCCATGGAAAAAAAATCTTAGGGTCTATTTAGGGGAGGTAGTGTACAAACCTACTTCTTGATAGCATGTTTGGTGATGGCACAGGTGGTGCATGATTTGATATACTTGTCGACATTCCATCGAAGCTTTGGCCAGTTGAACTATTTTTGCAACACCACCACTGTCTTCTCCAAAGTGAAGTGTCATGCCACTCAACTATAATGTGCACCCAAAATCAACTTCCCATGCTTACTTGAAGGAATACAAAGAAGGATTAGATGACATAAAAGTTTATCCTCAAAATAAAATTTGAGACTGGTTTTCATGTATCAAGTGCCTAATAGGTAAAAATGAAATTAGGGTTGCTGCCATACAATTGGGGCCACCCAAAGGTCTCGTGCCAACAAGAGTTGAGTTCTATATTCAATGTGACATTTTGTATTTCTTTTATATAGTTGGAGATTTAATCAATTGCTTGTTTCATCAAATTTGTTTAATTGTCGAAAAAACAAAGAATTTCAATATATATATATATATATTGAAATTCTTTGTTTTTTCGACAATTAAACAAATTTGATGAAACAAGCAATTGATTAAATCTCCAACTATATAAAATAAATACAAAGGGGTATTCATTTAACATGCAAATTTAACATTTAGAAATCAAATTGTCATTCGATCATTCATAAAACAACAATTGCTTCGAAAATATTTCTTTTATTTATTTCTTTTAAAACAATAGTACAGGTGTTCGAATACTTATTTTATTATCGGTTTGTATTGGCCCCTGAAAGATTTCCACAAGAGAACTAGTGCAATGTCTTATCAGACAAAAGCCACTGTACTTGGATCTCGTCCAATGGTCTTCATTTAGATATAGCCCTGGCTAGGGATTTTTCCTCTTGTCACTGGCTTCTCCCGATATCTTTCCTCCATGCTCTAGACATTACCATCTCTTCCAAATACATAGCAATTGAAAGGTTGTATAAAGGAAAGTAGTGGCATTTTCGGTTACCCTTTCACTATTTACAAAATTACAAGATAATTTCACTTTTAAACTTTATTTTTACATATATCCTTTTCTTTTCTTTTCACTCTTTTATTTTCAAATCTGTTTTCTTTTCTTTTATTTATAAGTTATCACACGAGAAAATTGGTCCATGACATTCTCCCCTCCTTGAATTGATGATGCCATCATCATCTTTGACTCTATTTGCATTGAAAATTCAATATGAGATATCTTTAAAAAAATTAAATATCTTGTAAATTTTTGTCAAACATCAATCATGAAAATCATAAAAATCATAGATCAACAAACTTCCATAAAGTAGTATGAGCTCCAACAAAAACAATTTTAACAAGTTATATTCCAAAATTGAATACTTGTGGTATCATTCACTAAATGCCTCTTATTTTGAATGTCACCAATTTGTAATTACTAAAAATGCTTTGATATAATTTTCCTCTTATAAGTTTATTTTTAAATATAATCTTAAATCTTGGTGAATATACACTTCACCTAAATTTCATAAGACTTCACCTCATATCACACAACATGTATTAAATTATTAAGAAGAAAACACATGCCTTGTGAATTTAAAAAATCATACAACTTAAGAGAATAATTGATAATTATTTGTATACTTTAAATAAAACAATCACATATAGCATATAATTACAATTACATACAAATTTAAAAAAATAAGCATTCCACCCTTTACCATATTATGGTACTACCCTCATCACATTACCATTTACTCTAGCATGACTATAATAGAATATTCTATCATCTACCTAGATCCATTTCCTTTTAGGATATGAGCATAGCCACAATGAATATTTTTTTTCCATGTGGATGCAACAATTTATAACAACATAATCATGTTATTAATTCCTGGATTTAAATGTGTCTATCATCACACAATTATCTTAATGAAGTGCGTCAAACCATAGATAAAAAGAGTTAATAAGTAATTTGAAAACATCCACCTAAGATCGAATACTAAGATGAAACCACTTTTAAATGCCAATTGTATTTAACTTTCCCCAATATCTCCATCACTCATTCCATCATTTTAAAACACCTCTCTCTTAGCTACTCTTTTAGTCGAGTTAAGATAGATCCTTCTACTATTATGATTCCTTATGAAATTATTTTCTATTCATAGAAAGGAGGTTCATGGACATGGTATGACTAGCATATCATTGAGTAGTGGTGCAACTATTGTGATTTTCTCAACCAAGATACATTATAAAATCTAGCAAGGTGTTGCATAATCTTCACACAACTCTCAACCATTCTACCTATTTCAAGAGTGCTTTTCCTTTTATAAGAAAATGATGAATAGAGGATAATAATGGAAGACTAATTGAATTGAGAAATATACAAATAAATCATCTCCTAACTGTTAAAGGCACCATTTACATCTTTCTTAATATATTTAATACAAATGTTTTATTACTTGAAATATAGTAATAAAAATCTCTTAACCAAATACTATACTTTTACTTTTATAATAAAGTGCTATTGGATTCATTATTACTTTGCAAAGCTTGAATTTAAACCCATTACTCGTAATAAACCAATCACATGACTCCATAGCCTTAACGAATCTAATATGATATCAAATTAGAATCAAATTGAAATTTCTCTATAACTTTAACATAGTATAGAAGTTGGAAAATAAATTCATATTTCACAATTGGAAAATAATTAGCTCACATATGGAAACTAAGGACTTATCCTTAAGCCATATATTTAGGTCATCACCGATATCTACATGGTATACTTGGGAATTAAGACAACTTAATTATATCTTCAAGCATAAATTGAGGATCTATTTGTCACAACTAGATATTTACATGTTCTAATTATAAATATATTAGACACATCAACCTATACATCAACAATGAAATTTCTTCAGTTTTAGGTTCAACTTGATATTCAAAGTGATACTCATTGATCTTCTATTACAAATTGTTTTCATACATCGTTGACTATCTATTATTTGTTGTACTTCATCAATAAACTTCAAACATGCATAGAATCATGAATAATATTATTGAAAGTAAGCTTGAGTATTTTGAGATTACATCACTAAATGCAAATCATTGTCACTTCCACTACTATTGATCTACATAACCCAAAACTTACACCTTCATCTACTACTATGAATACATAGGAAACAAAGCTTGAGCCTTTTAACTAGTAAAAACTTGACCATAATACTATGTTGCATATATTCATACATTAGAATCTCTAAATAATTATTTTGACCCATGAAATCACATGTAATTGTTATGTAATAAATCATAAATTATATATGAACTCATATTTAAGCTATTCAAGATTATTTTTAGAATGATGAATATTTTTAATTAATGATCGACTTAAATAGATTGATCAAAGTGTTGTTTTATATAATTGATTTCGCCACATAATTTATACGTACTCTCCCCCATTTGAAATTTTCTCCATCCTTGGAGAAACTCTAACCTCTACTCTCTATTTTTTTTAATATCAATCAATTCAATTAAAATATTAAAAGATAAGAAACTTTACATTGATGATATTGTTTTTATGGTGAAGATTCCTTCTAATCTCCACAAACACTACAACATAAAAAAATGATAATTTGAGAGTTGAAAGCTTATTATGAACTTGGAAACAATTGTAAACCCATGAAAATTTGGCTCTATGATAAGAATAAACTCTTCTTTGAGACCTTGGTCACTCATATTATCTTATATAATATGTGAAGTTTGGGGTTGTAGAATCTCTAGAGAATCATGTAGAACGAAAGAGTAAATACAAAAGAATTTTATAACCAATCAACTCAAAATTTAATAAGACACAACATATGCAAGTATTTCCCCATTGAGAGCATGGCTATGACTAGGTACCTAATGTACAAGAATGAGATCAACAACATTATAGACAAAAGGTTTCCTTGTAAACTTGTTTACCCATATTATATTCCAAGAATTTAAAAGTAGAGCAATTAATAAAATATCATTTTATAAAATTCTAATTCATATGTTTTTCATTTCAACCTGGTCATCCATTAGTTATAATGAGACTTATTGTTTGTCATAAAGAAATGGACATCTAATTATTATTGTCAAATTAATTGATTGTGTCACATGATTTATGACCTTCCTAACATGTTATCATAACTATGTTAACTTAGGATTACTTCTCTTAAATCATTTTAAGCACATAAATACATTTTTAAAGAAAACCAATTGATTCTTTACCTTTTTAAATGTGTGATAAACCAAAGTTGATCTTAATAAACACTAAAAAACTAAAATAAAATAAAAAATGTAAATACTTATCTTATTTATTCACTATTTTTATTGAATATGTAAATACTTATATTTTTAACTTTAATATTTACACCAAAGTATATGGATTTTGATATTCCATAAAGCCCTATAAGTAAGACATAACCTAGTTTCTTATATTACATTTTCATAAGTTTTAGTTATATTTAAGAAGAAACGATTGAGAATAATTAGTGAAGAAATGCTTCAATTAACATTTACATTTAATTCTTAAGCATCATCATAGGCTAAAACCATAGGCAAGCACCATGGGTTACCTAAAACCATGGGTTGTAAACCACTAACACTAAACCCATTATTGACCATATCAAGGTTATCTTCTAACCTGGCCAAAGTTAACCTAACACACTACAATCACTATCTTAAAGGTAGTTGTGAAATTATGCTCATAACTCCTATCTTTTTGTTCATTTAATCATCCAATTTAGTTATAGAATTAAGTCAATGTAGAAATCATATAATACAACTATGTTACCTTAAATATTCATATTTTATTGGTGGTATTATTTACCTTTATATAAAACATGTAGGATTTTACTAAATAGAGTAAAAGAAACTAACTCCACTGAAAATTTTTAAATCTTAAATTTATCCTTAAAATGATACTATAAGAGGCAATTAATATTCTCTCCATCTTAATATCTTCATTAATAAAGTAAATTATCTCCATGGAATACCTTTACTTTTATCTTTGTCAACTTGCTATAATCTTAGTAAAAGATATTACTCCCTTGTAAATTCCATACAAAATGACTTCTCCACAAGTTAAACTACAAGTATTTTTTTTAACATACATATATGGAAAATATAACAATAAGTTAAACTACAAGTATTTTTTTTAACATACATGTATGGAAAATATAACAATAAGAAATCATGCATGTATGCACGTACTACTTTTCATTAACACAAAGATCCACTATGATTTAGTATCACATTGGTAGGTACTACTTTGCATTACATGGAGATTCACTATGGTTTACTATCACATTTCAGTATGAATTAGAACTCATCAATGGATACAAACCTTGTAAAATATTTACTAAACAACAATTGTTTGAAAATATTTCTTTTATTTATTTCTTTTAAAACAATAGTACATGTATTCCAATACTTATCTTATTCTTGCTCAGAAAGACAAGGGAGAACTAGTGCAATTCCTTATCGAACAAGAACCACTATAATTGGATCTCGTCCAACGGTCTTCACCCAAGTATATTTCTGTATCAGATCTTTTCCAACGGTCTTCATCCAGATATAGCTCTAGCCAGGGATTTTTCCTCTTGTCACGGGCTTCTCTCGATATCTTTCCTCCATGCCCTAGGCATTAGCATCCCTTCCAAATAAATAGAAATGAAAAGTTGTATAACATAAAGTAGTGACCTTTCCCATTACCCTTTTACTATTTACAAAATTACTAGATAATTTCACTTTTAAACTTTATTTTTACATAATTCTTTTCACTCTTTTATTTTCTTTTATTTATAAATTATCACATGGGAAAATTGGTCTGTGCAGTCAACATCAGAATTAGAGGTCAGATGAGGCAGTCTGCAACATGATTTGTGCTTCCCTTCTTTTACTTGATGTTTAGGTGGAATTGTTATAGGTATGTGGGCCACTTTCGGTGTCAATCATTGAATAAATTTCCCTATTGGCTTGTGGTTAGTGTGGATGGTTGTATTTTCATGAAATAGTGTTGGTTTTAATACATATCTTGTTTAGAGTTCATATTCTTCAAAGCTAAATTAACCTAAAATATGACAAGGAATTTCCAAATTTGAGTTGTTTAATTTTTGAATTGAGTTAGCCTTGCACATGAGGAATGGTGCAACAGAGTGAGGAAAAATACTTAGGGTTAAATGCCATTTGGTTTTCCTTTATTTATCATTTTGTGACATAAACACTTTATAGATGTTTCTAGCATAAGTATCTCCATACGCATTAAAGGTCATCTAAGTTGAAGTGTATGAGATCAAGAAACATCAATAACTAAAGTTGGAGTGAACTACAAATGTTTTCAAACAATCAAGAATTAAATTGAATAAATAATAAACACAATTGGTTTTGAATAAATAAGAATGAAGATAATTCAATTTGGAAGAGAAGTAAGAATTCATGGTTGGAAGTCTTCTGTTTTATAATTTAATGTTATAAAGGAGAAGTTTGTGTCACCATTTTGTGACTCACTGATGCAATTATGTCTCAGCTAGTTTTGGATCCACAAAGACAACTGTTTGCATTATTTATCACAGAGATGACCTATTTACATGCACAATTATCCATTATTTTTATTGTATTAGCATGTCATTTTTGTAGATTGAGTGTTTGCTAGCTGATGTTACACAATACTAGCTAAACTTTACTTTGATTCTTACAATATTTCAATTTGCTAACGATCTTCCTACATACATGGATTTTCTTCCTTTTACATGGATTTGAAGATTACTTTTGACTTATGTTCATGTTTAAAAAAATATTCCTTTCAAAAGTTTCAATTTAGTCTCCTACCTAATTCCAAACAAAGCTAGCTTCAAGTCTTAGTTTGAAACGTTTATTTTCCTAAAGCATGGTTTGTTTATTAATTAATGAGACTTTAATTTCTTGACTAAAGTACATGGTTTTATATCCTAACCTTTCTCTCACAAGATCAACACTACACAGAAAGTATAGGCCTGGAGAATTCTGTGTGCTAATCTTTAGTTATAAACATGGACGAATGCTGATCAAATTGTAGATTAAAGCTACAATGGGGTAGAGTGTAAGTGGTTGAACCATGAAAATCCTAAATGATGGGTTATGATCATCCATGAGCCATAGTTTGGGGAATGAATTTAATGTGCTATAGGATCCACTGACATACATTAAAAGGGATGATCACGAGAAGGGTGAAAAGTCTAAAGTCTATGGGCTGGAAAATTAAAAGGGAGTAACTTTAGTAGATAGGCACAACAAATCATTACTAAAATGTGAACAAGAAGGAAGTCATCCCTAGTAAGCTTGTGAAGGCGACTACTTCTCCCATCCATTGTTTGCTAAAGCATATTTCAAAATAAAATAAAAATATTGGGAAATGAAGTTTAGTTTATTAAAGGGACATGTTGATGTCTTTGTCTGGGCTATGAATGCTCCTTGATAGTGGGGAAAGTCTATGATATTGTGGTTAACCCATTGGTTCTATGTATGTTTGTGGTTAGCGGGACAACACAAGAGGGATAACATCTTTGCACCCTGCGGAAATCATTTTAATCCCAATTCTATCATGGCATATGACCAACACACTAACTTGGATAATCAATTTATATGGAAATGAATCTCATTATTTTTCTCCTTTAGTACAATAGATGAAGTTTTATAAGCTAGTGTGCATGTATCATCATTGGTTCCCTCGTAAGGAAAAGTTCACAGGGACATGCTGCATAATGATCCTTGAGTTCTTATCATAGATGAGAAAATATTTTCTGCACTTCAGAGCCATATCACAACAAAATTAAATAGAGATAATGGCTTTGCTCATCATATAATCATTTTTTGAGGCCTCAATAGTCCCCCAAGTTAATCGACTTGGGGCCCCACTTTTAAATTTGATCAAGAATCGTTAAGTGAATTTCATTCCCCTTTAGACTTATTATTTTAATTTAACTTGATAATGGTAAGTTGTTGATTGGAATTGTTTTGACTAAATGATTCATTGGTCCTTATGTTATCTTGTTACATAGTCCATATAGGTTGCATTAATTTATTCATTTCCTTACAAGTTTGATTAACATGCATTCATCACATCGCATGCATCCTGATTCTAAATTCTCTTGTATCTTTTGGAATTGATTGGATCTTATCTACTGAAAAGTACTATGCCATTGTGTACAGGGTTTTTTAAGTTGTTTTGCATCATTTGTAGGCTTGTAATGAAGTTAGGAAAAAATTCACTAGGTGCTAGGTTTGGAGTGCATTGAAGTCCAAAGGGCCGTTTTCTTGGATTAAAATATGTTGGCTACTCATGAATTTGGTCGAGGATGCTCATGAATTTGGCCAATGCCGGTTAACATCTTGAAAGTTTGTATAACCGAGATTTGAGATAAATAGACATAACTATTTTGAGTAAAATAACATTCCTAATAATGTCTATCCTTTTACAAAAAATGATTTTACACATAATTTTGGTTACAAGTCAAGTTGACATTTGGACTCCCAAAAAAGCTTGTTTGTACATTTTTGGGGATTTAAAATTCAATGCAATGCTCAAACTCTAATTCTCAAGTCAACAAAATCTATTTTTGAGGTCAACAAACTCTAATTTTGAGGTCAACAAGTCAGAAAATGCATAGTCAAGGTCCCCTCGCTAATAAGACAGTTAGAATGACATAGGTTAGAAAAGTGATAAATCCAGCCTTGTAATTAAGCATGGAACCATTTCTTGGGAACCTTGTTCTCTCCTCTACTCGCTAAAAAAACCATTCACCATTCAAAGGTCGGAAATGAGAGATGCAACCCATTGGAACACCAAACCAAGCATTAGATAATCAAGGTCACAAACTAGATTGTAGAGTATCTATAGATTCTATTAGCAAGGATTCAAAATAACGACTACGATTCATCCAATGCATTTGGAACAAGAAAAAATATGATTTTTGGTAGAATATTTTGATACTGGACTACCATTTACATCTTCCATGTGTGAAATTCTATGTCACAACAGATCTAAGAGTTGAGGATACCTCACAAAGAAAGAATGAGCAGAAAAGTTGAATAAGAGTGAAAACTGCAGTAAAAAAGAGTAGAAGAATAATTATGCAGCAAAACTCAGATAGGAGCAGGATAATGGTAGATGTTCCAATAATCAGTATAATAAACAATGATGATACAATGGAGAGAATTCGAATCACACAGGATAATTCAAACCTCAATTGGTATAACATAGGGATTATCACCACTCGAGTGCTCCAGAAGGCTCAAACTCAACTGAACTAAACCTAAACTCAACCAATTGAAGACATAATCAGCTAAATGACTAAGGAAGGCGTAATAGTGAGTTTGTCATGCATTCCAGTCAGAAAAGGGTACATGAGGCCACAATCAGTGGCATCCAGAGCCCTAACCCCCCACAAGAGTCAACTAACTCAGGTGGATTGCATTGGAACACTCGGTAGGTTCCTATAAAATAGGGAACTGAATGAAGTGGTCCTAAAATGATGCATGCAAGGCTCAGAAGGTTGTATATCGATCCTGGATGACATCTGCACACCAATAGGGGGAAAATGACATCATCAACAACTAGGAAAAATAAATAATGCTAGGTAGGACAAGGATGGAGTATTGAAATATCCTAACACCATGTGGGTTATGACAACGTTACGAAATAGAGAGGATCTCCTCTCTTTTTCCCATTATAGTTAGATGGATCCTGGATGACATCTGCACACCACTAGGGGGAAAATGACATCATCAACAATTAGGAAAAATAAATAATGCTAGGTAGGACAAGGATGGAGTATTGAAATATCCTAACACACCCGCTTAATCCATACTTTTTCATCTTGGGCCCTGGTTACTAAGACCAAAGGTCACCCATACAATCAAATAAATAGAACTATCCATGAACCAAGGAAATGGGGAAAAACCTCATGGGAAAAATACTCCCCCTAAAAAAGAACAACAGTAGGGAACTCAAAGAACCTTCATACTAAGCATAGAAGGAAAAAACTTTCCTTAGTGAAATCCTTTGCAAAAATATTGGCAAGCTGATGCTCTGTAGGATAGAAATGCAGGTGCTAGATCTGGATCTCTGATCTACCTCCCACTATGTAGAAGTTGTATTTTCCAAAACAAGTCTTTCAGGAACCCTTCTTTCTACTGGAGCGAATGGATCATTGTGGTCCAAATCATGAACCTTTGAGTAGCTTTTGTCAGACAACCGATATTTGTACTTGGTTGAAGATCCCCCACAGCAAGTCTCTCCAAGATATTGTGGATCAAACCCCACCATCATGTAGCACATATCCGAGAGAAGTGGATTTGCATGAAATAGTTAAAGTTTTGCATGATACCGAGATCTGGTGGTTCTATGGTAAGATGGATCCCTAACTATGTTCCCAGTAGCTACAAGGAATTTGTAAGCCCATATTGGCCTTGGCCATGGATTGGGAGCATGTTTTGGATCAAGATTTGAATCTGAATCTCCTTCAACTTTATTCTCAACATCAAGATATTGATCCTCATCATCATTAGAAGAGATATCACTTTCATATTAATAATATTCTGAAGGGGTAGGAAGAGAGTATGGCAAAAAATGTGGGAATTCATGTGCCTTGGAGGCATGGTTTGTAAACCCTTTCGCTATAATATTCCCAGAAGAGCTCTCTGCAATATCAACTTTGTCAGGACCAAAGAACACTTTCTTTGGTGAACCTGTGTGAGTCATCTGATATATAGAAAACAAATTTGCTAACAAAGAAGGCACAAATAGAACATTTTTGAACTTACCATGCCCCATATGTACTGTTCCCTTCCCTTCAATAGAGATCTGAGAGTTGTCTCCTGTCACATACCCCAATTTTGTAAAACTTATGTAATTGTTTTATTATATTCCTGAGACATTATGTTAAATTTAATGCTAAGTAGGAATTGATGACTCAACAGAGTCACTAGAAATGGAATGTAATTCAGAATATTTTATTATTAATAAATAAATTATGGAGACAACAGCATGGGAGAGCTGTTAAAAAGAGGTTACTGGTCAAACTGGTGGATGGAACTAGGTGGAAAGGAAAAAGACAAGTGGCAGCATCCTCAAACACTTCCTAAGTTGCAGGTGGCAACTTCCCTATATTTGGGGTCATGATTCCCCAAGGAAGTGGAATCAGAGCAGGTGGCTCATTAATGACAGTTAACCCAACAAAGACCTAGGCAATCTTTTAAATAGTACTCAATGAACTGAGCTGAGGGTTCGAATTGTTCGGGAGGGAGAATACATTGAGGTGAATGTTATTCAGGAGTCCCATTGAGGAAGTGGGAAATATACATTAAGGAATTGTTTTGTGAGGAATGCTGCAGTAACTTGGTTCCATTGTAGCTGTTTGGCTGAGAGAATTCACCTGCTACACCTAGTTCCAGCGAGGGAGACCAGAGCAAGCTCGGGGGTCCTGAGAAGTGCTGTCTGGGCACTCTCCAGGAATTGGTAGGGAGGAACAGCCTCCTATTGCTGTTGTTGTCCACAACTTATACAGGTTCTGCTATTTATTCCTTATGTTTATTAATTATAAATGAATGTATGTCGTATTTATCATCTATATGTCTGAGGGGTAGTTAGTTTAGTAAAGTGAGCATCTCTGAATATTAGTAGAATAATTGTTAAGTGTTACTGTGTTTTCAGCATCCCTTAGTATCATTATTACATTACTGATAAGGTATCTTAATGCTTTACATACAGTAGTAATATTTAATCATTAGTTTATTATTGTAATTTTAATCCTAGTGATTGTATAGAAAAGTAAGTACTTTATATAAAATAGTTATGCTCCGTGTAGACAAAATTTAATAAACAATTATAGGAGACAACAGTAAATATAACCATAATTATTATAATAAAGTATATCATTGTCGACAGTTCTTACAGGGAAAATTGTAGTCACAGACAGGATCTTTGTTTATAGGTACAAACCCTAATCAATCTTAAACAAATCTTTACATAATAACTAATCATTGCGCAGAAACCCTAGCAGAAGATTTATCACAAGATACTTATCATTATTAAATAACCTAGTCACTGTTATAGAAACAAAGAATAGTAGTATAATAGTTAGCTCAATGTCGAGCTTAAACACCATCGTAATATCTTTCCACTTGTCTCTCAACTTCCGACAGAGGCATAATAGTAACGATTGAATCAACAGCTAAACAAAATCACCGCTGTAAATTTCGAATGGAATCCTATCCTCCTAGTCTTTCCTGTAAATTTAAATACTAAGATCTCAAACAACGATTCACCTACGACAGCAGCTTGGAGTTCACAATGTAGGTGATCTTAAAAACATGGAGTTAAAAATACATGCCACACGTACCAGCTCAAACATACAGGGGACTTTTAACAAGTCATATTATCCAAACCAAGGTGGAAGCCCCGAATAAATTAAGAGTTTAACCACAAAACAAATTTAGGTACGTAAATCCTACAGTATTTTATCAACAAGGATTTATCAACAGTAGAAATAACCTAGTTAATAATTTTACAACAAAAAGAAACAAACAGGACGGTATTCTAGCTCATTGTCGAGCCTCGGTATCATGTTAATATATTTCACTTGGCTTTCAATTTACCAACAGAGTCGTAAACGATACAGTGGAACAAGCTTTTAAAACTACACTACAACTGTAAAAATTTGGTAGAACCATAACAGACCTTATGTACGAACAAAAATAATGCTAGCAATGAAGACAATGCTTCCACTTACAGTCATATCATAAATAAAAAGGGTTATACACTAGTTTCAAGTGTTCGTGGGCAAGCCCAAGCAAAATACACGCTAAACAAACTCAAAATAAATACAGAAGAAAGATATAACAAGTCGTATTATAAAATTTTGGGTGAAAACCCTGAGTAAAATTTAAGAGCCAGTATTAAATCCATGAGGCCGTAACCTCATCTACAGACAGGCTTATAGCCTTTGTCTTCTTTCTTTCTGTACATTAATTCTTTTGTAACAAACCCTATCTACCAAAAGCAAGAGTAATAAATTACTTTTGACCGAAGCCATAACATCTCTTTCGAACTCGTTAAAAAAAACCAACAGTTCAAAGTTTGATAGGAGCCGAGAGACCTCGAGTCACCTCACATCAACCAAGAACCTAACTACCCTACAACCAGCAAGGAGGAAAAGCCATGGTGAAACCAGGCTTACCAGGTAAGAGCCAAGTGCCGAGGGTTGTGTCTTTTACACCTTCAAGAGTAACCAGTGCCTGCACATTACAAATTTCGAATTAGTTACAAATGTTTCTTAAAGACAAAACAATTTCTTTTAAATTGAAAACAACGAAGCAATTGTTATAGCTTACCTGCGATTTGAAAGAAGTTGCAAACACAGTGAATGACCCGGTAGCCATGAGCTGAGTTAAGTGGAAAACCCCACCCTGGTCACCAGAAGAAAGGGGCCGGGAAACTCAAAGGTTACCTTCCACGATGGAATCCGTGACAGAAAACAAGTCGAACGATACCCTCATGCCAGGACCAGACCAGTAAAGGGATAAACCCTAGATATTTAACACACTCATAGCTGTCAACAGCCAAATCTAAGGACTCCCAAACCATAAAAAGAATAAGCAAAAGAAATGTAGCAACCTGGAAGCTGCTACCAATAGCGCCACAGCAAAACTCAAACCAGGAGATTTCACAGAACGATCCGAGCCCGAAGGCGAAGGAAAAATGACAAGGTAGGGTTAGGTCAACTGTTTTATATCACCAAACACTTGGCTCATGTTTGACCACGTAGCATTTTAATTTTTCCATGCAGTGGGTCGACACTCCATAGTTCCACGATGAGATACCCATTTATTTGTTAATCAATTAAAATCATAGCAGGGATGTCCAATTATGGTAATGAACCATAGTTCAAACTTGCCAAATTTTCCATGTTAAAACATGCTTTCGGATTTCGCATTGGAGAACAATATCGCTTGATCCTACAATCAATACAATCATGCAAATGTCAATAAAGTTCAAGATCTCGATGAGATTCTTATCATTGTTGCTAAATAAAAACCAATAACATGGGTAAATAAAATTATTGCATGATTCTTCCTAATGGATAGTTCACATGTCATCCTTTTAATAATCAAAACATTAGGATGATGTCTTAAATACCTTGTCTTATATTCAATGAAACCTTGCTTTGTCTTTAGCATTCGAGATTAAGTCTTGGAATATGTTTAGACATAGAGGATACGATAAATTATTATAAAAAAGTTTAAGGAGGTTCAAATATGGTAATTGTTGTTATAAAAACTATCACTAAATTGCCATTCACCCTATCTTCTTATGTGACAAGACTTAGATTATTCTTAAGCCTGTAAGATAATGAAATGATGTTAGGGTTTAGCTATTACAATTTCGCACAGATGATTAAGACATGTCATTCCTTTATTATGTAACTTCCACTGGTGGATTTCAAGCTATACAACTCATAAAAATTGGACGAAGGTTACCCTAGACCTAGCTACTTCTAGTTACAATATAATGAGAATCTCTTAACCGTCTCAAGCTCCTAGTGAAGTAGATAGAAAGAAACCAATAGATTTTTGTTTTCCCTAAATACCAACGAGTTTAACCATATGATACTTGAGGACTATTCTACAAGTGCTGATAAAATTTATTCAGGTATTATTTATGGAAACAAAAGTAGACTCCAAGCAATGCAAACTCTTAAATTAATAATAGAAGATAGGTATCGACAGGTCATCTTGCATTTGTTGAAGATAAGAAAAGTACAAAACTTAGTGATATCTTTAACTCCCAATCCTTGCAATTAAAGTGTAAATCAAAACATGTTTCTGAATTTTGATCTGGGCATAATGCAGGAAGAATTCTACCTTTAAAAGCTTGATAAACCTGGCTAGCATGCCTATATTTTCCACTGATTGATTTGGTACAGCTAAATTGACTTATAATGCTTTAAAGATTATTGCGGCGACCCGAACATTACCTGTATATCTGTAAGAGAAGAAAAATCTGTTGCATTAGCTCGGAAGCTAAGTAAGCCAGTCTGTCATGGCAATTCCCCCTTGTGGTTGAAAAACAGAAAACGATCAGCAATGGTAAAGAAACTCATAAACAAAATCTAAGTATAATAACAGATCATTTAGACACATTTATGATTACTTTAACAAATCAAACAGATCAAGGAATGCATTTATTAATATTACATGCTAATTTAAAAATTTTAAATTTTTCGGAAATTATGGGATGTGACATGAGGTATCAGAGCATGGTTCAAATACTAGGCCATGATGTGGCCCAACTAGTTTCCTCAGAACGGTGACAGTGAAAATAAAAGTTATATATATATATAATGTACTAATTTGTATTTTTGTTTCATTTAAACAGAGCAGAAAATTTCCTTTTTCTGAATCTAACATACAGGTATGGAAAAGCTAGGAGAATATGCTGAGGAGGAATATCCAAACACTGAGACAAGACAGATGTCCAGAGAACATGTGATAGAGGAGGTACTTGCTCACTCCTCAGAGCTGATGCAGACTATAAAGGGTTTAAATACTGAGATAGAAACAATCAAGAAGGATAATGAAAGGATTCTAAAAACTCAAGAGCAGTTAAATCAGATATTGATAGAAAAATTTCAGACTGAAGGAAGAAGCAAAAGAGCTGAATCTGAAGAAGCTAGTCATAAAAAAGGGTAAAAAAGGGTGAAACTAGCTAAATCAGACAACAGTTCATCATCTGAAGGAAGAAGGGAACAACACAGCTATCACACTACTAGTGACAACAGTGAGGCTGAGTTGTATAACAGAAAGAAAAAGTACAGGCCTTATGAGGATATATCTGGGGAGTTCAAGAAAATAAAACCTCCAACTTTCAATGGAGAATCTGAAACAGGAGAAGAGGCAGAGTCCTGGTTATCCGGGATGAGAAAATATTTCCAGATATACAACTATTCAAATCAGCTGAAGGCAAGAATGGCCATCTATAACCTTTCTGGAAAGGCGGATATATGGTGGCAAGACTTAAAAAGGGTCAAGGGGATCAAAGAAAAAGAAGTCAATTGGAGTACCTTTAAAAGGTACTTCAAAAAGAAATTTCTGTCTGAACAGTACTATGAATAGAGGGCCAAGGAATTTTATGAATTAAATCTAGGATCTATGACTATGAAGGACTTAAACAGCAAGTTCTTAAGTCTGTTAAGATATGTGCCGTATTTTGTTGAAGAGAAGCCCAAGGTACAGCGATTTCTTAGCTGCCTGCCATATCATATAAAAGACAGAATCGAATATGATAACCCCAAAACTCTGGAAGAAGCTATGCGAAAAGCTAATTTCTGTTTTGAACAGAATAAAAAGAAAGAAGGGATAGCCAACTGGAAGGATAAAAAGAACAGTAATCAGCTTGAGTACAGGAAAAAGGAGTTTGTACCCCAGAAAAATTTCAAGAATAACAAGAACGGAAACCGTTTTAATGGTAAAAGCTTCCAAGGAAACAAAAATGGAGCTGCTAATCATTCCAACAACTTCAAGGGCAGCAAGGAGGCTTCTAACAATCATGGGAATTACACTAAGAATTTTGAACGAAAGGAGCCTATTAAGTGCTGGGAGTGCAATGGCCCACATTATGCATCAGTTTGCCCAAATCGGAAGAAACCAAACAACAATATTCATACTATACAAGATCAAATGACTGTTGGAGACTTTGCAGGGACTATGCCCCGAATCAATGCAGCATTGGAGAACTGCCAAGCTAACTATCAAACTTCCATGGTGGAAGTAGGAGGTATGGTTAACAAAACCCCTGTAACTATTTTAATAGATCCAGGTGCTAGCCTTAGTTATATTTCACCGTAGATAGTAGAAAAGTGTAATTTGACTGTTGAAAGGTTTGATAACTCTTGGTCAGTACAACTAGCTACTGGGGCAAAAAGGAAGGTGACCTGTTATGTTAAGGAATGTGCTCTAGAAATGAATGATTTTAAAACTGCTGTTAAATTAAATGTTTTGCCACTTGGCTCATATGACATACTTATTGGTATGGACTGGTTAGAACAGCATAAAGTAGTTTTAAACTGTTTTGATAAAACTTTTACGTGCATAAATAATAATGAACAGCCTGTGACGGTTAAGGGTATTCCTAGGAAAACAGTAGTTAGGTAGATTTCTGCTTTACAACTTAAAAGGGAAGTTAGAAAAGGGTGCAAAGCCTATGCTATAACTATTACAGATGAGGCAGTTAAGTCTGAAATAAGTAAGATAAAAGTAGAGGATATTCCTGTAGTAAATGAATTTATTGATGTTTTTCCGGAGGAAATTCCAGGATTACCTCCCAAGAGAGAACTGGATTTCACAATTGAGCTGGTACCAGGTGCTGTACCCAGTTCAAAGGCTCCGTATCGCATGAATATTTTGGAGCTTAACGAATTAAAAACACAGTTAAAGGAACTAATAGACAAGAATTACATTCGACCCAGTGTGTCCCCTTGGGGAGCACCAATAATCTTTGTTAAAAAGAAGGACGGAACTATGCGACTCTGCATAGATTACCGTCAACTAAACAAGATGACAATTAAAAACACATATCCGTTGCCTCGCATAGATGATCTGTTTTATCAACTACGTGGAGCTACGGTGTTCTCTAAGATAGACCGAAGATCAGGTTATCATCAGGTGAGGATTAAAGAAGAGGATATATTCAAGACAGCTTTCAGAACGAGGTATGGACATTACGAATTTGTCGTAATGCCATTTGGGCTTACTAATGCCCCAACTGTCTTTATGTGCCTAATGAATAACATAATGCATAACTACTTAGATAAATTTGTTGTCGTATTCATCGATGACATTTTAATTTATTCTAAAAACGAAGAGGAACATAAAGAACATTTACGGATAGTCTTACAAGAACTGCGAGAACAACAGCTCTTTGCGAAGTTCAGTAAGTGTGATTTCTTCAAGGATGAAATCCAATACTTAGGTCACGTAGTGACTAAGAAAGGGATTTCAGTTGATCCTGAAAAGATCCGTGCAATCGAAGAATGGCCAGTACCAAAAGATGTAACCGATGTTAGGTCCTTCATGGGAATTACCGGTTATTACCGGAGATTCATTGAAGGCTTTTCAAAAATAGCCAACCCAATCACTTCCTTGCAAAAGAAAGGCAAGAAGTTTGATTGGAACTTGAAGTGTGAAGAAAGCTTTAAGAAATTAAAGACTTTATTAACAACTGCGCCTATTCTAAGAATAGCAGATCCTAATAAGGATTTCGTGGTTTGCACCGATGCTTGTAATGACGGTCTAGGTGGAGTGTTGACTCAGGATGGGCATGTCATTGCCTATGAGTCCAGGAAGCTGAAGATTCATGAAAATAATTATGCCACTTATGACTTAGAACTAGCTGCTGTTATTCATGCCTTAAAAATGTGGTGACACCACTTAATAGGCAGAAAGTTTACCTTACTGACTGGTAATAAGGGTCTAAAATACCTTTTAGATCAGCCTAACTTAAATGCAAGGCAAGCAAGATGGTTGGCCTTCTTAAGTGAGTACAATTTCGAAATTCAGCACATAAAAGGAAAGGAAAATAAGGTGGCTGATGCTTTGAGCAGAAATGCAAGGCTGAATTTTATATCAGCTAGCAGCACTTATACCTCTGATTTGAATGAACAGTTGTCTGAAGGGATAAAATCAGATGAAATTTATCAACATTTACAAGCTACAGCTAAAGAAGAACCTACAGAAAGTTTGATAAAGGGTTATAGTCTAAATAAAGATGGATTTTTATTGTTTAAAGACAGGATGTATGTTCCGAATGTATCTAATTAAACTGTTAATTCTGAATGAAGTTCATAAAACCCCTTACTCAGGGCATCCAGGCTACCAGAAGATTGTCACCATGTTGAGAAAAGACTATTTTTGGCCTAATATGAAATCTGAAGCAGCTGAGTATATAGCTAGATGTTTGGATTGTCAACAAGTAAAAACAGAACATCAGCATCCAGCTGGGTTGTTGCAACCTTTTCCTATTCCTAGTTGGAAGTGGGAAATAATCAGCTTAGATTTCATTACTGGATTACCCAAAAATCAAAATCAGAATGATTCAATTATGGTGGTAGTAGATAAATTGAGTAAATCAGCACACTTCATTCCTGTTAAAACCACTTACAAGGCTGCAAATATAGCTGATATATTTTTGAAGCAGATTTTTAGGTTACATGGGGTCCCAAAAGTTATTATTTCAGACAGGGATCCTAAATTCACAGGAAATTTATGGAAATCTTTGTTTCAAGGATTAAACACAACACTGAATTTCAGCACTTCTTTCCATCCTCAGATGGACGGACAAACTGAAAGAGTTAATCAGGTATTGGAAGATCTGCTAAGAATGTATGTTAAGGATCAACCAGGTAAGTGGGAGGATTATTTATATTTAGCAGAATTTGCATACAATAACAGTTATCAATCGTCAGCTAGGTTCAGTCCTTTTGAAATTCTGTATGGGCGTAAATGTAACACTCCTATCTCTTGGAATAATCCAGTAGATAGATTAGTGTTAGGTCCTGAATTATTAAAAGAAATGGAACAGATTGTGAAACAAGTGCAGGAAAATTTGAAGATTGCCCAGGATCGGCAAAAGTGCCAAGCAGATTTGAAAATAACTCCTAAAGAGTTCCAGGTGGGTGAAATTGTGTTCATAAAGGTAAGACCAAAGAAGAGCTCCCTAAGATTGGGAAGTTGTGCAAAGTTAGCACCACGTTACTGTGGTCCGTTTGAAATTTTATCTAGAATTGGTCAAGTTGCTTATCAGCTAGCATTACCACCTAATTTAAAAGTGCACAATGTTTTTCATATTTCTGTTCTGAAAAAGTACGTTCATGATGCTACTCATGGTATTGGTTGGAACTTTGTACAGGTAGAACCAGAAGGGGAAGTTCTGGTGGAACCGGATTGTATCCTCGGGAGGAGGGAAATTTCTTTGCGGAACCGCACAATTGGATAGCTGAAGGTGCAATGGAAGCACCTTAGTCCTGAAGAAGCCACATGGGAACTGGAAAGTAAGATGTGCGAAGCATACCCAAATTTGTTCCAGAAGGTGGCTGAGGATGAGGAATAAGTAACATTGAGGACGATGTTACATTTTAAGGGGGTGTGTATGTCACATACCCCAATTTTGTAAAAACTATGTAATTGTTTTATTATATTCCTGAGACATTATGTTAAATTTAATGCTAAGTAGGAATTGATGACTCAGCAGAGTCACTAGAAATGGAATGTAATTCAGAATATTTTATTATTAATAAATAAATTATGGAGACAACAGCATGGGAGAGCTGTTAAAAAGAGGTTACTGGTCAAACTGGTGGATGGAACTAGGTGGAAAGGTAAAAGACAAGTGGCATCATCCTCAAACACTTCCTAAGTTGCAGGTGGCAACTTCCCTATATTTGGGGTCATGATTCCCCCAAGGAAGTGGAATCAGAGCAGGTGGCTCATTAATGACAGTTAACCCAACAAAGACCTAGACAATCTTTTAAATAGTACTCAATGAACTGAGCTGAGGGTTCGAATTGTTGAGGAGGGAGAATACATTGAGGTGAATGTTATTCAGGAGTCCCATTGAGGAAGAGGGAAATATACAGTACGGAATTGTTTTGAGAGGAATGCTGCAGTAACTTGGTTCCATTATAGCTGTTTGGCTGAGAGAATTCACCTGCTACACCTAGTTCCAGCCAGGGAGACCAGAGCAAGCTCGGGGGTCCTGAGAAGTGCTGTCTGGGCACTCTCCAGGAATTGGTAGGGAGGAACAACCTCCTATTGCTGTTGTTGTCCACAACTTATACAGGTTCTGCTATTTATTCCTTATGTTTATTAATTATAAATGAATGTATGTCGTATTTATCATCTATATGTCTGAGGGGTAGTTAGTTTAGTAAAGTGAGCATCTCTGCATATCAGTAGAAGAATTGTTAAGTGTTACTGTGTTTTCAGCATCCCTTAGTATCATTATTACATTACTGATAAAGTATCTTAATGCTTTACATACAGTAGTAATATTTAATCATTAGTTTATTATTGTAATTTTAATCCTAGTGATTGTATAGAAAAGTAAGTACTTTATATAAAATAGTTATGCTCCGTGTAGACAAAATTTAATAAACAATTATAGGAGACACCAGTAAATATAACCATAATTATTATAATAAAGTATATCATTGTCGACAGTTCTTACAGGGAAAATTGTAGTCACAGATAGGATCTTTGTTTAGAGGTACAAACCCTAATCAATTTTAAACAAATCTTTACATAATAACTAATCATTGCGCAGAAACCCTAGCAGAAGATTTATCACAAGATACTTATCATTATTAAATAACCTAGTCACTGTTCTAGAAACAAAGAATAGCAGTATAATAGTTAGCTCAATGTCGAGCTTAAACACCATCGTAATATCTTTCCACTTGTCTCTCAACTTCCGACAGAGGCATAATAGTAACGACTGAATCAACAGCTAAACAAAATCACCACTGTAAATTTCGAATGGAATCCTATCCTCCTAGTCTTTCCTGTAAATTTAAATACTAAGATCTCAAACAACGATTCACCTACGACAGCAGCTCAGAGTTCACAATGTAGGTGATCTTAAAAACACGGAGTTAAAAATACATGCCACACGTACCAGCTCAAACATACAGGGGACTTTTAACAAGTCATATTATCCAAACCGAGGTGGAAGCCCCGAATAAATTAAGAGTTTAACCACAAAACAAATTTAGGTACGTAAATCCTACAGTATTTTATCAACAAGGATTTATCAGCAGTAGAAATAACCTAGTTAATAATTTTACAACAAAAAGAAACAAACAGGACGGTACTCTAGCTCATTGTCGAGCCTCGGTATCATGTTAATATATTTCACTTGGATTTCAATTTACCAACAGAGTCGTAAACGATACAGTGGAACAAGCTTTTAAAACTACACTACAACTGTAAAAATTTAGTAGAACCATAACAGACCTTATGTACGAACAAAAGTAATGCTAGCAATGAAGACAATGCTTCCACTTACAGTCGTATCATAAATAAAAAGGGTTATACACTAGTTTCAAGTGTTCCTGGGCAAGCCCAAGCAAAATACACGCTAAACAAACTTAAAATAAATACAGAAGAAAGATATAACAAGTCATATTATAAAATTTTGGGTGAAAACCCTGAGTAAAATTTAAGAGCCAGTATTAAATCCATGAGGCCGTAACCTCATCTACAGACAGGCTTATAGCCTTTGTCTTCTTTCTTTCTGTACATTAATTCTTTTGTAACAAACCCTATCTACCAAAAGCAAGAGTAATAAATTACTTTTGACCGAAGCCATAACATCTCTTTCGAACTCGTTAAAAAAAAACCAACAGTTCAAAGTTTGATAGGAGCCGAGAGACCTCGAGTCACCTCACATCAACCAAGAACCTAACTACCCTACAACCAGCAAGGAGGAAAAGCCATGGTGAAACTAGGCTTACCAGGTAAGAGCCAAGTGCCGAGGGTTGTGTCTTTTACACCTTCAAGAGTAACTAGTGCCTGCACATTACAAATTTTGAATCAGTTACAAATGTTTCTTAAAGACAAAACAATTTCTTTTAAATTGAAAACAACGAAGCAATTGTTATAGCTTACCTGCGATTTGGAAGAAGTTGCAAACATAGTGAATGACCCGGTAGCCACGAGCTGAGTTAAGTGGAAAACCCCACCCTGGTCACCAGAAGAAACGGGCCAGGAAACTCAAAGGTTACCTTCCACGATGGAAGCCGTGACAGAAAACAAGTCGAACGATACCCTCATGCCAGGACCAGACCAGTAAAGGGATAAACCCTAGATATTTAACGCACTCATAGCTGTCAACAGCCAAATCTAAAGAATCCCAAACCATAAAAAGAATAAGCAAAAGAACTGTAGAAACCTGGAAGCTGCTACCAACAACGCCACAACAAAACTCAAACCAGGAGATTTCACAGAACGATCCGAGCCCGAAGGCGAAGGAAAAATGACAAGGTAGGGTTAGGTCAACTGTTTTATATCACCAAACACTTGGCTCATGTTTAACCGTGTAGCATTTTAATTTTTCCATGCAGTGGGTCAACACTCCATAGTTCCACGATGAGATACCCATTTATTTGTTAATCAATTAAAAGCATATCAGGGATGTCCAATTATGGTAATGAACCATAGTTCAAACTTACCAAATTTTCCATGTTAAAACATGCTTTCGAATTTCGCATTGGAGAACAATATCGTTTGATCCTACAATCAATACAATCATGCAAATGTCAATAAAGTTCAAGATCTCGATGAGATTCTTATCATTGTTGCTAAATAAAAACCAATAACATGGGTAAATAAAATTATTGCATGATTCTTCCTAATGGATAGTTCACATGTCATCCTTTTAATAATCAAAACATTAGGATGATGTCTTAAATACCTTGTCTTATATTCAATGAAACCTTGCTTTGTCTTTAGCATTCGAGATTAAGTCTTGGAATCTGTTTAGACATAGAGGATACGATAAATTATTATAAAAACGTTTAAGGAGGTTCAAGTATGGTAATTGTTGTTATAAAAACTATCACTAAATTGCCATTCACCCTATCTTCTTATGTGACAAGACTTAGATTATTCTTAAGCCTGTAAGATAATGAAATGATGTTAGGGTTTAGCTATTACAATTTCGTACAGATGATTAAGACATGTCATTCCTTTATTATGTAACTTCCACTGGTGGATTTCAAGCTATACAACTCATAAAAATTGGACGAAGGTTACCCTAGACCTAGCTACTTCTAGTTACAATATAATGAGAATCTCTTAACCGTCTCAAGCTCCTAGTGAAGTAGATAGAAAGAAACCAATAGATTTTTGTTTTCCTTAAATACCAACGAGTTTAACCATATGATACTTGAGGACTATTCTACAAGTGCTAATAAAATTTATTCAACTATTATTTATGGAAACAAAAGTAGACTCCAAGCAATGTAGACTCTTAAATTAATAATAGAAGACAGGTATCAACAGGTCATCTTGCATTTGCTGAAGATAAGAAAAGTGTTCGGATATCCATCATCTATTTCGGGATACATATCTATTTCAGGATCATCTATTTCGGGATACATATCTACTTCAGGATCTTGCATGATCTATTTCAGGATATGCAGTCCAGTCACCAGTTTGATGCCTCCAGCACCTTATCCACCTTCTTCTAGCACCCGGGAGCCACTTTCCACAGAGTTTTAGCCCTCCTAAGCTGAAAGGCGCCCTCTTCTCACCTACTGACTGAGAAGGGCGCACTTGCTCACCTACCACTGCAGATTCACTCCAGTTACATTCAGTTAGCTCCGATTCTGATTGATTTCACTCCGATTTCACTCCTGACTGACTGTTTCACCTCCGATTGACCTCCAGTTCGATTAGGTGACTTGCTCTGACTCCAGTTAGCCTCCCATGCGCCCCCACTGAGCCTCCAGATCCTATATCAGTGCTACACACTTCAGTTACATTTATTATGATCAGTTAGACTCAGCTTGACACCTGGATGACTGGTTGTTGTGATTGATGAGCAACACCGATGATTGATGAGGACTCCTAGATTGAGTCAAGCTACTCCATTCAGTGATTCGAATGACCTCCTTAGGCAATTCGAATTGCTCTGTTCATTGTGACAGTTTGTATTGTAATTCATTCACCCTTTTCTGGGATAGAGAGCACTGCTGCATGTTTTGCACAGTTTTGCACCATTTCTTCTATGTTCATCTGTTGTGACTGATTTATTTGTTCATTAGATCTGCTGTGACTAACTTTACATGGTATCAGAGCCATTGCAGGGACAAGATCTCTTTTCTACAGGTGTTTATACAAGAAGATTTGACTGAATTGCTAAAAATTGCAAAAAGTTTGGCATGAGATATCTCAAGGGCATTCGCTCCTGTGCATGCAAAGCTTGAAAAATATTCCAATACCACTCCAGAAGCTTGAGTTACCACATAATTCCTGGATCTGATACATTGGACCTATTCAACATTGCTTGAAATCCAATCCCAGGTGTGATGCAACTCTCAAAGGGTGGATTGTTCGACCTTATTGTGGTTGTTTTTATGTGATTTGCAGGTTTCTTACTTCCTCCATGTGCATTCGCTAATGCAAAGATGGAGACTTCTTCTTCACAAAATATTCTTACTCCATTCAACTATGATGAATGGAAACCAAAGATGATTGCATTCTTGAAGAGACAATGTCTTTTTGATATGTGCATTGGTAATACAAGAGATTTTGATTCCGATGAAGAGGAGAATGATTGGCTCAATGATTGTGATAGAGCTTTTGGAGCAATATGTCTTGCTATGTCTCCTTGTATGCGCTACCTCATTAAGCTTGCTGAAAATCCAAGTGATCTATGGGTCCAACTTGACAGAGAATTTGGAAAGCAGGAAGAAGAGGATCATGCTAGCCTTTTGGAGAACAAGCCCAGTGAGATCTCCTTATGTGTTCTTTCCGATCATGTGTTGGCCTCAACAATTGTTCAAGATGAAGAAGAAACTGTAGATTCAACACTCATTCTCTCAAAGTCTTCTATTTCGAATTCTGAGCAAGATAAACAAGCTCATACTCTAGATTCCGAAGAGGTTCTTGAATCCTCTCTTTCACATGAGTTTGTCGGCATGCAGAATAATGATCTACTTGATGTTTTGGAGGTAAAATCTGATTTTGGAGGTGAAGCATTCGCCCTCCTTGATTGCATGCCTTCTATAAACTTATGTTCTATCATTTGCAAAGTTTCTCAGAGTTTTAATGAAGATGAAGAGCACTACCATTCGCTTGAGTTCAATTCTCATGCATTTTTTGCTGATTTTGGTTTTGATCTCACCCTTGTTGGTTCAAAGGAGATCTCAAGAAACCATTTATCTATTTTTGGGGCTGATTTAACTTCTATTGACAAGAAGTTCAAGTTTCAAGATCTATTTGATCCGATTGGAGCTATTCCTACCTCACTTGGTTCGAATCACAGGTTCCAGGATCATCCTCATATTTTCAGATTTGTTCTCACCATTTTCGGTATGAAGAGCAAGTTAATAAAGTCTCCACATTCGCTTGCATCCACTGATGGAGAATTCAAGCACATGTTTTTGGAGCATAATCCATTTACTCCCAAGAGTAAGATACCTCCAGACATATCTATTTGAGTTTGGAGCAGTTAAATCTTTTGGTGTGTTACAGTTCATTTTGAGGGGGGGTATTTTTCCCATGAGGTTTTCCCCATTTCCTCGGTTTATTTACTGTTATTAGTTTGGATTATTATTGTATTGGGGTGACCTTTGGTCTTAGTTACCAGGGCCCCACATTATTTTAGTTGGCACATCATAGTCTAGCTTGAGGGGGGGTGTTCGGATATCCACATCATCTATTTCGGGATACATCATCTATTTCAGGATCTTGCATGATCTATTTCAAGATATTATCTATTTCAGGATTCCTATTTCAGGATATGATCTATTTCAGGATTCTGCATGCACAGGCATGCATCCCAGTCACCAGTTTGATGCCTCCAGCACCTTATCCACCTTCTTCTAGCACCCGGGAGCCACCTACCACAGAGTTTTAGCCCTCCTAAGCTGAAAGGCGCCCACTTCTCACCTACTGCCAGAGAAGGGCGCACTTGTTCACCTACCACTGTAGTTCCACTTCAGTTACATTCAGTTAGCTCCGATTCTCCCTGATTTGAGGCTAGTTTCACTCCCAACTGACTGTATCACTTCCGTTTGACCTCCAGTTCGATTAGGTGACTTGTTCTGACTTCAGTTAGCCTCCCATGCGCCCCCACTGAGCCTCCAGATCCTATATCAGTGCTACACACTTCAGTTACATTTATTATGCTCAGTTAGACTCAGATTGACACCTGGATGACTGGTTGTTGTGATTGATGAGTACCACCGATGATTTATGAGGACTCCTAGACAGAGTCAAGCTACTCCATTCAGTGATTCGAATGGCCTACTTAGTCAATTCGAATTGCTCATTGACAGCATTGGATTGTATTGTAATCTATTGTAATTCATTCACCCTTTCTGGGATAGAGAGCACTGCTACATGTTTTGCACAGTTTTGCACCATATTTTCTATGTTCATCTGTTGTGATTGATTTACTTGTTCATTAGATCTGCTGTGACTAATTTTACATGGTATCAACAGATGAACATAGAAGAAATGGTGCAAAACTGTGCAAAACATGCAGCAGTGCTCTCTATCCCAGAAAAGGGTGAATGAATTACAATACAAACTGTCACAATGAACAGAGCAATTCGAATTGCCTAAGGAGGTCATTCGAATCACTGAATAGAGTAGCTTGACTCTATCTAGGAGTCCTCATCAATCATCGGTGGTGCTCATCAATCACAATAACCAGTCATCCAGGTGTCAAACTGAGTCTAACTGAGTGTAATAAATGTAACTGAGGTGTGCAGCACTGATATAGGATCTGGAGGCTCAGTGGGGGCGCATGGGAGGCTAACTGAAGTCAGAACAAGTCACCTAATCAAACTGGAGGTCAAACGGAAGTGATACAGTCAGTCGGGAGTGAAACTAGCCTCAAATCAGGGAGAATCAGAGCTAACTGAATGTAACTGAAGTGGAACTGCAGTGGTAGGTGAACAAGTGCGCCCTTCTCTGGCAGTAGGTGAGAAGTGGGCGCCTTTCAGCTTAGGAGGGATAAAACTCTGTGGTAGGTGGCTCCCGGGTGCTAGAAGAAGGTGGATAAGGTGCTGGAGGCATCAAAATGGTGACTGGGATGCATGCCTGTGCATGCAGAATCCTGAAATAGATCATATCCTGAAATAGGAATCCTGAAATAGATAATATCCTGAAATAGATCATGCAAGATCCTGAAATAGATGATGTACCCCGAAATAGATGATGTGGATATCCGAACACCCCCCCTCAAGCTAGACTATGATGTGCCAACTAAAATAATGTGGGGCCCTGGTAACTAAGACCAAAGGTCACCCCAATACAATAATCCAAAAACTAATAACAGTCAATAAACCGAGGAAATGGGGAAAACCTCATGGGAAAAATACCCCCCCTCAAAATAGACTGTAGTACACCAAAAGATTTAACTGCTCCAAAATCAAGTAGATATGTCTGGAGGTATCTTACTCTTGGGAGTAAATGGATCATGCTCCAAAAACATGTGCTTGAATTCTCCATCAGTGGATGCAAGCGAATGTGGAGACTTTAAGAACTTGCTCTTCATACCGAAAAAGGTGAGAACAAATCTGAAAATATGAGGATGATCCTGGAACCTGTGATTCGAACCAAGTGAGGTAGGAATAGCTCCAATCGGATCAAATAGATCTTGAAACTTGAACTTCTTATCAATAGAAGTTAAATCAGCTCCAAAAATAGATGAATGGTTTCTTGAGATCTCCTTTGAACCAACAAGGGTGAGATCAAAACCAAAATCAGCAAAAAGTGCATGAGAATTGAACTCAAGCGAATGGTAGTGCTCTTCATCTTCATTAAAACTCTGAGAAACTTTGCAAATGATAGAACATAAGTTTATAGAAGGCATGCAATCAAGGAGGGCGAATGCTTCACCTCCAAAATCAGATTTTACCTCCAAAACATCAAGTAGATCATTATTCCGCATGCCGACAAACTCATGTGAAAGAGAGGATTCAAGAACCTCTTCAGAATCTAGAGTATGAGCTTGTTTATCTTGCTCAGAATTCGAAATAGAAGACTTTGAGAGAGTGAGTGTTGAATCTACAGTTTCTTCTTCATCTTGAACAATTGTTGAGGCCAACACATGATCGGAAAGAACACATAAGGAGATCTCACTGGACTTGTTCTCCAAAAGGATAGCATGATCCTCTTCTTCCTGCTTTCCAAATTCTCTGTCAAGTTGGACCCATAGATCACTTGGATTTTCAGCAGTATTACTAAGGTAGCGCATACAAGGAGACATAGCAAGACACATTGTTCCAAAAGCTCTGTCACAATCATTGAGCCAATCATTCTCCTCTTCATCGGAATCAAAATCTCTTGTATTACCAATGCACATATCAAAAAGACATTGTCTCTTCAAGAATGCAATCATCTTTGGTTTCCATTCATCATAGTTGAATGGAGTAAGAATATTTTGTGAAGAAGAAGTCTCCATCTTTGCATTAGAGAATGCACATGGAGGAAGTAAGAAACCTGCAAATCACACACAAACAAACACTATGTTTTCAGCCTCGCATGCACATGAGCGAATGCACATGAGATTTTGCATGCCGCTGCTAAAATATATTGGTGAGCAAAGATTGCTCTCTCTTCATGTAGAACACCTGTAGAAAAGAAATATTGTCCCTGTCATGGCTCTGATACCATGTAAAGTTAGTCACAGCAGATCTAATGAACAAATAAATCAGTCACAACAGATGAACATAGAGAGCACTGCTGCATGTTTTGCACAGTTTTGCACCATTTCTTCTATGTTCATCTGTTGTGACTGATTTATTTGTTCATTAGATCTGCTGTGACTATTTGTGACTACTACAACTGATTGGATGATGTCTCCAATTTCATCCAAGCCACACATTGAGTAGAATTCGAATGAACTTAGTATTATTCGAATTCATTTGATTGTATTCATTTATTATTCTACTTTCACAATGCCAACTTATAGCTAATGTATGATTACAACATTTTTTGTCATTTCTTGATTTTATGAGTGATAGTTTATACATTGCTTCTTCTTCTTTTCTGCAATTCTTGAGTGAGATTTACTCTAGCTGTGAGATATTTCATGTAGATTATCACATGGTATCAGAGTTGGAGTTATCTATTCGAATTGCAGCAGCAGCAGTTGCAACAATTCTTCAAGCAGTTGTCTTTCATTGAGCACTAGAAGCCTCTGGATTTACACAACAATTCCTGGTTCAATTGTCTTGAATTCACTGGAGCAATCTAATGAGGTCTATCTAGGTGTGAAGGATCCAGTCACATGTGCTCATTGTCCTAAGGCAGTGTTAATTCAAATTTGCAGCAAATATCCATCAACAATTTCATTTATTTTGTAGGTTATCTCCATCATTCGAATTCATCTTCAATTCGACTTCAAAAAATGCCAATGGATCTAAAACTGAATTCATTCAATTATTTCGAATGGAAATCCAAGATGGACATCTTCATGAAGTCCAAAATCCTTTCTAGAGTATTGAATGGCACTGTAGTTGAACCCACTGATGTAGTTGAGAAATCTAAGTACTTGGATAAACGTGATGAAGTAGTAGGACTGCTTCTCCTCCGCATTTCCAAAGACCTCCATTTTCATTTCATATATCTAACAAATCCAAAAGAAGTTTGGGACAAGATCGAATCTCTTCTTGGACAGAAAGATGACTTGAAAGGTCACGAATTGGAAAATGAGCTCATCTTCTTGAGCCCTTGTAGTTTCGACTCCATCACTGAGTTTCTAAACAAGTTCAAAATTATGATTTCACAATTGAAGAGATATGGGATTGAGAAAGAAGAGAAGGAACTCATCCTTGCCATACTATCAAAACTAGGCCTTGACTACTCAGTTTTTGTCTCCACCTTCCAGTCAGCAAAGATGTCCATCCAAAAATGGAAGTTTCCCACACTTGAATACTTCATCCAGTCTCTCACACTTGAGGAGGAGAATTTGGTTCATATGGGAATGATAAAACCCAAGTTGGATTCATCACTTGCTGCCACTGAAATGAAGAGAGCGAATGGAAAGGGAAATAATTTTTTTTTTGATAGAAAGTGGAATGAACAAAAGCACAAGGAGGCTCCAAACCAATCAGAAGGAATTTCGAATTCCAAGAAAGACAATCAAACTCATAAGGGGGAATCCAAATGTATCTATTGCAATAGAGGATTTCATCTTAAGAGTTCATGTATGAAGAAGACCATGGATCTCATGGCTTCACTTCTTGAAAAGAATAATCTTCCAGTACCTGCATGTGCCAGGAAGAAAGAAGGTGAAACATCAAGATCAGAGGAAAAATAGAGATGCCATGCTCTCATGGTAGGTGCATCAACACAATCCTCCTTAATCATAGATTCAGGAGAAACAAGACACGTGTATTCCTCCAAAGATATCTTTACTGGTTTAAAATCTACTGTAGGACCTTCCATCATGTTGGGGAATGATTCTGAGGTCTCCTCTGAGGGGATTGGAAGAATCAAACTTTATAATGGGTACTTCTCAGACGTGGTCTATGTCCCTACACTCACTGCTAATCTACTTTCGATCTATCAGATGAACCACACTGGAGAACCCAAGAGGGTGATATTCTCTCCAAATGAGGTTGAAATCCAAGACATGGTATCAGTATCTACCATTGCAAAATGGGTTGCAAACCACAAGTCAAAACTCTATGAGTTCTCCCACTTTATCCCTCTCTCATAACAGTTTTCTCTTCACACTCATGCAAACGAAGAGAGTAGGCTATGGAATGGAAGATTTGGGCATCTCAACTACAAGTAACTGCAAGATATGCATACTCAAGAGATGGTTGAAGGACTACCCAAAGTCAAGTTTTCCAAGGGAAACTGTAATGATTGTTTGATGGGAAAGCATCCAGAAAAGAAGTTGAGAAAGGGAAGGCAAGGAGAGCCTCTAAACCTCTAGATCTGAGTCATAGTGATGTTGCAGGGCCATTTCCAGATCTATCTTTGAACAAGGCAAGGTATATTCTTACTTTTATTGATGATTATTCAAGATTTACATGGGTATACTTTCTCAAATTAAAGTCAGAAGTGTTTGGATACTTTAAGTTTTTCAAGTCTTCTGCCGAAATTTTTTCAGATAGAAAGATCAAGGCCATTCACACTGATAATGGAGGAGAGTACATCAAATGTAACTTTCAAACCTTTTGTGTTGAAGAAGGCATTGAGATGAAGCATACTGTTCCCTACACACCACAACAGAATGGTGTTTCCAAGAGAAAGAACGGAATATTAAAAGAGATGGCAACCTGCATGCTAAATTCAAAAAAGTTGCACCCTAGTCTTTGGGAAGAAGCCATCAATTGTGCTGCCTACCTTCAAAACATAGTTCCTAAAAAAGGACTCAAAGATATGACTCCTTTCAAACCATGGATGGGATACAAAACTGATGTGTCTCATTTCAGAGTGTTTGGATCCAGAGCATGGGCAATGATTCCAACAGATAAAATGAGAGCCCTAGATCCACAAAGCAGAGAGTGTATTATGGTGGGTTATGAATTGAGTGCAAAATCCTACAAGCTTCTTGATCCTTCTACTATGAAGAAATTCCTTAATAAGAGTGTACAATTTGAGGAATGACCACTTCATGATGCTCATCCCGTTGAGAAATAGGGCTTTCCTACCACACCACCACTGCTTGATGAGAAAGAGAGCGAATCTTCATCACATGAGAGTTCAGATTTAGAGTATGAAAGTGAAGATGATGAAGAGCGAATGCTAGATACAGATCCATAAGAACCTGAATATCTAGAACCTATTAGTGAAGATGAGTGAATGGAAGACCAAGATCCAAATCTACAGCTTACAAATCCTCCTCTTCCTAGATGGGCAGCCACTACTCTTAGATATGTCGAAGATCTTGTGGGAGATCCACATGATCAAAGGAGAACCTGATCTGATTACCAGAAGAGAAGGTTTCATCCTTCTCACATTATTGATCCACTTCTTGCCGATAGATCTTTCTTTGGTGGAGAAGTCCACTTTCCTTTTTGGGTGTCAGAGTGATGTACATGATTGATTATCCTACCCTAATATATCTTGAGGGGGGGATTACTTCCCACTGGGTTTTCCCTCTTTTCTCACTTTATTTATTTAGATTGTTGTACGGGGTGACCCTTGGTCTGAGTTACCAGGGCTCTACTAGTTTTCAGGTACTTTCGCATAGTTGGCTTGCGGGGGGGTGTTTGAATATTCTCACCATCCATTTTTTATATTTTCATTCTTTGCATGCATTCTACATTCATTCATGCATACTGCATGCATCCAGTCATCAGTATGGTAGTCTCCTAGCACCTAGTCCCCAGTTTTTTAGCCCCAAGAGCCAGTTTCTGCTCAGTTATATCCCTCCTAGCCACATATGCGCCCTTGTTTCCATCACTCGAGTGCAACTATGCCCTCTTCCACCTATTTAGGAGTTACATCAGTTAGTTCCATGATTAGTGGATCAGTTCCTTGATTTGAGGACTGATTGCTTAGTTAACTGACTAAAGCACTTAGATAGACACCTATAGAGACTAGTTCATCTCTATTGACTACTGACAGCTCCTCATGCACCCACATTGGAGTCTCCTTCCCTAGATTTGTGCCACATGCACCAGTTAGACTCATTTGATTGATATTTGACTATTTGTGACTACTACCACTGATTGGATGATGTCTCCAATGTCATCCAAGCCACGCATTGAGGAGAATTCGAATGACCTTAGTAGTATTCGAATTCATTTGATTGTATTCATTTATTATTCTACTTTCACAGTGCCAGCTTACAACTAATGTATGATTACAACAAATTTTGTCATTTCTTGAGTTTATGAGTGATAATTGATACATTGCTTCTTCTTCTTCTCTGAAATTCTTGAGTGATATTAGTGAGATTTAATATAGATATGAGATCTATCCTATAGATTATCACAATAGGAACACTTGTATCTCTCAAATCCCTTCCATTTTTACTTCTTAGAGCTGGAGTCTCCTTCTGATGGACTTGACTTGGCATTTTGCTTGGGTTCATATGGCCTCTTATCCTTTCCCTTGTGCTTCCCCTTCCCATTCGCATTTTTTGCTTCTCCATCCATAAGAGATTGATCTTTGGAGGCCTTCAAGGCATCCATCTAGATAAAATTATCTTGTTCTTGGATGAGAGATTCAGTGAAAATATCTAAGGAGGGAATCTCCCAACTAGGGATTGACATTCTCCTAGAATGGAAGGTAGAGACAAAGATGGAGAGCTCGGGACCTAACTTGCTCAGAATGGATAACACCAACTTCTCATCCTTCTTCTCAATGCCACACTGCTTGCATTGCATAACCAGAGATTTGAATTTTGAAAATAATTGTTGAATGGTCTTGAAACTGCTCGGTTGAAGAGCAATCAACTCATTCTCCAGAATATGGCCTCTTAGTTCATAATGTTTACCAAAGAGGGTCTCTAAATTCAACCATAACTCTATTGGAGTCTTCAATCCTTCGATGTGGAAGAGTAGATATCTAGAAATATGAATACACATGAAACCAAATGCTTCATCCAATCTATTCAGATACTTGGTTTTCTCCACAACTTATGTTGGTTTGGGATCCTTCCCTATTGTCACCCTGTACAGTGAATTGTTGCGCAATACCATCTGCATATCATCCCTCCAATCAAGGTAATTGAAGGGTGTCAGGATCCCGGGGGAGAGAGGAGAGTTTGAATTGTCCATTACAACTGCTGGAGCGAATACAAGGTGAAAACTGCTGCTTCTACAACAAAATTGCTGCAACTGCAAAAAACTGCTGCTACTGCAGAATACTGCTGCAACACTAAAAAAATTTGAATAAACTACAAAAAAATATCAATAATCTAGGTAGACTACTACTAATCACTTCTTTAGGAAAGTAGGCACTTTTATCCGGATCCGTCACTCCTGGCTAGACCTCATTAGATTTCTCCAATGAATTCAATGCAATGGCACTAGGATTTACATGGAAATCTAGAGGATTTTGGTGCACTACTGAAAGCAGCTGCTCAACCTATTCGATCAAATGGATCTGATACCATGTGAAATTCTATGTCACAACAGATCTAAGAGTTGAGGATACCTCACAAAGAAAGAATGAGCAGAAAAGTTGAATAAGAGTGAAAACTGTAGTAAAAAAGAGCAAAAGAACAATTATGCAACAAAACTCAGATAGGATCATAATAATGCCACATGTTTCAATAATGAGTATAATAAAAAATGATGATACAATGGAGAGAATTCGAATCATAGAGGAGAATTCAAACCTCATTTGGTCTAGCATAGGGATTATCACCACTAGAGTGCTCCGGAAGGATCAAACTCAACTGAACTGAACCTAAACTCAGCTAAATGAAGACATAATCAGTTAACTGACTAAGGAGGGCGCAATAGTGAGTTTTTCATGCATTCTAGTCAGAGAAGGGCGCATGAGGCCACAATCAGTGGCATCCAGAGCTCTAATCCCCCACAAGATTCAGCTAAATCAGGTGGAATGCACTGGAACACTCAATAGGTTCCTATAAAATAGGGAACGGACTGAAGTGGTCCTAAAATGATGCATGCAAGGCTCATACGGTGATAGATGGATCCTGGATGACATCTGCACACCACTAGGGGGGAAATGACATCATCAACACCTAGGAAAAATAAATAATGCTAGGTAGGACGAGGATGGAGTATTGAAATATCCTAACACCATGTGGGTTATTACAACGTTATGACATAGAGAGGATATCCTCTCTTTTTCCCATGATATGTAGAAACTATTGGACAACTGCATAACAATGCATTTTGGTCTTTGACATTGTGGTATTCCTTCATGGCATAAACTTTGTCGCCATGTGCATGTTGGTTTGTACCTAATAAACCAATAGTAGTTTGTCTTCACACATCATCAATGATACAAAGTATGATCTTTCCTTATATTTACATAAAAAATCAATTAAAAGCTAGATTTATGCATGAAGATTAACTTAGTGTAGTATGCCTTGATAAATAGTAGAGAAGACAAGTAAAAGAGGTTTATGATAGGAAAAAAGGTCTAAGATAGAGGTAAAATGGTTATAAAAGATGAGGTTATTTTGAGGCTCGTCATCTCTCCCCAACCAAATGTGTTGCATGTACCTATGCAATTGTCAATCCTCTAACTCTAAGGGAGTAGTTGAAACAATATTGACATGAAGTCTGCTCCAATTGACATTTAGGTGTCCCTATTCATCAACTGCTCTATATTGAGCCCTATTTTTGACAAGTTTTCAAAAACTAATTATCCTATTATTCCCTTATTTACTCATTTTATTCAATCATTTAACATTCCCATTCCTATATATTTTCATCATTATCCATTTTCGCCTCATAAAATATTCATGTGACTTGTGAACGTTCATTTGATTGAATTTCCTCTGTATTGGTGATTACTTGGAGTAGAAATTTTTATTCCCTAACTTACTTTTCAAGATGTAGCAGGTTTCAATAATTTCCAGTGACTACTGGAATTATAGGATTCTACTACCGAAAGTTCAGGATTCTACTACTAGAATTTCCAATAACTACCAGGATTGCAGTTACCATATTTCCTGTAGGTGATAGTTTTCAAAGGCTAACTTACCTTGTCATTTTTGAGTGGATGAAGATGAAATAAAAAAATTCTAAAACATAGGTTTTGTGTAGAGTATTATTATTTGAGTAATGCACAAGAAGAATTCCAAGAAAACAAAAAACAATAATTGTTTGGGTGAGATCTTAAAACGTATTTTTTTATGATTTTCATAGAATTATGGTAACTAGAGACTACCAGAATTCCTATAGGTGTGTTTCCTGAAAACCTAGTAGTTGGTTTGATGAATCCGCCACTTCAAGGTGAAGGAAAGGATATGGATCTCATTGAAGATGATGTTGTTAGCCTTTTCAAACCACCTTAGACGAAATCCAATAGTTGGTGGTGAGGATATCCACATATTGAGGATCTAATATTTATCCATATATTTTGGGATCATATGTTGGTTGAAGATCTACGTGTTTAGGGACTGGATTTATCCATTGTAACATATTTTCCTCACATGAAATGTAGGGTGCATGTATAAATACAAAGGGGGAGATATCATATTTATGTTAGAGAGTTACACATGAGAGAATATATTGAAGGAGAAGAGATCATGTAAAGGCTTGTTCCTCTTTGTACTTGCTGGTTCATTGATGATAATTGTTGGCACTTTGATTCAGTTGTCATTGATGGTTGGAAAGCAGTGACTGAGTTTTTAAATACAAGAAAAGAATGTTGTTAGACAAGCTGTGACTCAGACAAGCTATGACTCATACAAGTTGTGACTCAGACAAGATATAACTCAGACAACTGTGACTCAGACAAGCTATGACTCAAACAAGCTATAACTCAGACAGATGTGACTCAGACAAGCTGTGACTCAGACGACTGAGACTCAGATAGCCGTGACTCAGATAAGAACACAGTGATTTGCATCTTGATTTGTGGGCAGCTGGAGATGAATATCGCAAATCTGGGACATGGGTTTTGTGCACAACGGCCTCATTTGCCTGAATAACAAGGAAATATCCAAACAAAGCTACGGTTTGAGCTATACAAGTGGTTCTCTGAACATGTAATTCTCAAATTTACTGTTGCGGCCGATTTTTACAAATTAGCAATTGGTTGAAACAACTGTGACTCAAACAAGCTGCGACTCACAAACATTTTTTTTTTTAATTAGTTAGTTACAGTGTGTAAATTTTGGAATTCAAAGAGATAGTTCAAATATTAGTTACAGCGTGTAAATTCTGGAAGTCAAAGAGACAGTTCAGTTTTCAAATTGGGAGTTAAAAAGACAATTTCAGTTTTAGAATTGGTATATCTGGAAGTTAAAGAGATCGAGGCATATAACTTCAGCATCTCTAAAAAACAATTGATGAGAACAAAAATGAGTGTGAGAATTGAGAGGATGAAGAGGAGTGGTTGCTGATGAAGCCGTGATTCGAAGAAAATGAGAACAAAAATGTATGGCTCGATTTAATGAAGAACATAATGCCCAGAAACTCAACCTGTAGCAGCACATAACAAAATAAAAAGGGTATGTACTGAAATATCTGAACCAGTGTGATATAATTGACTGAATTTTTTCTTACATAGGGTGGTAGGGAGGAGCAAGGGAAGACTGTAAAGTCTTCTTTGCAAGTTGGTGCTTGTACATTTGGGAGTTGTAGCTTCCATTCAGTTGGTGTTGAAGAAATAGAGGTAGCAGCCTCATCTGGGTTGTAGCTCAGATAAAATAGAATGTAAAGAGAAGTTGGAGCTTTCCTTTCATACTAAGAAGAAGAGGTTTTTTTCCCTTTATGGGTTTCCTCAGGAAAATCAGTGCCTCTGCATATTTATGTGATTGAACATTGTTTATATGCCTTATATTTAATTTGGTTATAACAATATACCTGCTATAAAGGAATGCGCATAGAACATCTCATATCATATTGATCATCACACTTCATCAAAGTTAAAAGGGAAAAGGAATGTAAGATTGTTTAAGCACAATAATAATTGATTCACCCCCGCCTTTCAGTTATTTGAATACTTTCAACAATTGGTATCAGAGCTAGACCCTTTAGTCTAAGGAAGATCTGATAAGATTAAACATGGCAAGTCATGATGGTTCAACCAATAAAGCTCCTTTGTTTGATGGAACAAATTTTGCCTTTTGGAAGGTTAGAATGAGAACATACCTAATGTCTTTAGGTACTGATGTTTGGGAAGTGGTAGAAACGGGATATACAAAAACTATTTTACTAGCTTCCAAAGATGATAAGCTAGAGTTTAGTTTTAATGCAAAGGCAATGAATTCCATTCTGAGTGGTCTTTCTGAATCTGAATTTGTAAAGGTAATGCATCTTGAATCTGCCAAAGAAATGTGGGATAAACTCATTAGTAGCTATGAAGGAAATGAAAAAGTAAAAGATGCCAAACTTCAAACTTACAGATTGAAATTTGAACAACTAAAGATGAACGATGATGAGTCTATTAGTAAATATTTTTTGAGAGTTGAAGAGCTTGTGAATGCCATGAAGGGTCTTGGTGAGAAGATTGGAGAAGCTCCTCTAGTTCAAAAGATTTTGAGATCTCTACCTGATAAGCTCAATCCAAAAGTCTCTGCAATATAAGAAATGAGTGATTTGAAAAATTTATCTATTGATCAACTTCTAGGAACTTTAACTGCCTATGAAATGATAATCAATAAAGATAAAGCTACTGTTAGAGAAGCATCTTTTAAAGAAGATAAACAGATAGAATCTGAAATGGAAGAGATTGAGGAAAAATTTGTAAGAAGACTAAAACTGGATCAGGGAAATATAAAGGGAAGTTGCCTTTTAAATGTTTCAATTGTGGTAAGGTAGGGCACTTTGCATCTAAATGTCCTTATAAAGAAAAATGTCAAAATTCTATTGATGAAGAGAAACATACATTTAAAAGATACAATAAAAATAATAACTACAAAAAGAAAATTTTATGTGCAAATGATGTTGACCTCTTAGAAGTTTCAGACAGTGAGTCATCTTGTGAAGATAAAATGAATGATTTTGTACTTATGGCCATAGAAGATCTTGAAGATGATGGAAGCGATATGAATGATGAATATGCTATTGTTGATATGGAAGGTAAGTTGATTAGTGCTTTGGAAGAAATTGACAGACTCAGATTAAAGAAGAGGAAACAAAAAGAGTTGTTAGTGCAGTATGAAAAGAATGCTAAAGAACCGAGTATAGACTGTAGCTTGTTAAATATAGAACTAGAAGAAACAAAGCAAATAAATGATGTTCTAGAAGAAAAGTTATCACAGAAAAAGATGAGATGTGAAGCATTAGAGGAACAAGTTGTAAAATTCAGAAAAGAATTGGAAAAATTTCAATCTCTCTATCATCAAAACTTGCCAAGTATCTGAATAAACAAATATCTCCTTTGATCAAGACTGGTTTAGGTTATGAAGAAGGGAGTAGCAGTTTGTCAGAAAACAAAGAAACAACTAAGGTAATTAACTTTCAGAACAACAATCAGTCAGAATATACAAAGTCAACAAGTTTCATCAAAACTGAAGAAAATAAAGACAAAAGTAAAGTTAATCTAATGAGTGGAAAAGATGATATAGCTATTGGTCTACAGTCAAGAAGACATGAAAACGAATTAAAGAACATAATGACATGGCCATCTATTCCAAGAAGACAGTCAAGATTCAGGTATCAAAATTTTTTCAATGGATACTGTTATTGTTGTTCTGATTTTGGTCATAAAGCTGCAAATTGTGTTTTTCACTTTAGAAACATACAACGAAACAGTAGTCAAGTGCTGCAACATAAAGAGAAACAATCAATGAGAAAACAAGAGTATCATACTACACCTTTTCCAGCAATAAGAAGAGATTATGCTAGAAATATAAACTCTTTTGAGTCTTTGTACAATCAACCAGGATGTTATATTTGTCAAAATTTTGGACACAAGGCCATAGACTGTCGTTTAAAGAATTATGAATCAGATTCAAGAATAGATTTTTCTATTAAAAAGGCTAAAGTATGGAAGAAGAAAGAAAACAACCAATGTGGATTGGTGCTTTCTGCTCAAAGACAAAAGGACCCCTGATATATTGACAGTGGTTGTTCCAAGCACATGACTGGAGATAAAGGTAAATTTCTATCTCTGAGTGAACACAAAGCAGGAGATGTAACTTTTGGAAATGATGCTCCAGGAAAAATAAAAGGAAAAGGATTGGTACATCTAAGTAGTAATGGAAAAGCTGAAGATGTATTATTTGTGGATGGATTGAAGCATAATCTTCTTAGTGTCAGTCAGGTATGTGATAGAGGATGTGAAGTTGTATTCAATTCTAAAGAATGCAAAATAAAATCTGTATCTTCAGGACAATTGGTTGCCAAAGGTATAAGAACAGAAAATAATGTCTATGTTTTGAAAGAAGATAAGGAAGAGTGTCATCTAAGCAAGTATGATGAGAGTTGGTTATGGCATAGAAGACTTGGACATTTGAGTTTTGATCATTTAATCAAACTTAGAAAAAATGAAGCTGTAAAAGATTTTCCTAAGATTTCAAAACCATATGATGCTGTATGTAAACCTTGTCAAATGGAAAAATTGACTCGAACTCAGTTTAAATCTAAGAGCTTCACATCAACAGGTAAACCTCTTCAATTAGTACATATGGATTTATGTGGACCATCAAGAAAGGAAGGAACAAGTAAAGAAAACTATTTTATGCTGATTATTGATGATTACTCTAGACTAACATGGGTTGCTTTCTTGAAAGAAAAATCTGAAGCATTTGAAAAATTCAAAGTATTTAAAGCTTTGACTGAGAATCAAACTGAAAAAGATTAAAAGCAGTAAGATTTGATAGAGGAGGATAGTTTTGTTCAAGGGACTTCAAAGAATTATGTGATGAATAAGAGAATATACAATTTCAGGCACTCCACAACAAAGTGGAGTAGTTGAGAGACATAATAGATCAGTTCAACAGATGGCAAGGTCAATGATGAATGAAAAAAATATTTCTCAGACATTCTTGGTAGAAGCAATTCACACAGCTGTTTATGTTCTTAATAAAGCTCACTTAAGGCCTAACAGTGATAAAACTCTTTATGAATTATGGTGTGGGAAACCTGCTTCAATCAAGCATTTTAGAGTTTTTGGAAGTAAATGTCATATCAAAAACAATGATGAACATCTTGGAAAATATGATGATAGGGCTGATGAAGGTATCTTTTAGGGGTATGCTACAAATAGTAAAGGATACAGATGTTACAATAAGAGGTCACGTAAAATGGTTGACAGCATTGACATTAAGATTGATGAAGGCATTCCTATAAAAGATATTCAAATAAACAATGTTGACACAGAAGATGCAGTTGAAGAAGAAGAAGAACAGGTCCACGAATAAGAAAAGGAAGACTCTGAGTCAAAAAATGAAAGTACAGGTACACAACAACAACCAGTAAATCCTTCTTCAAGAATTATTCAAAACAATCATCCCAAAAGTCAAATTATTGGCAACAAGAATGAAGGTGTTCAGACAAGAAGTAAGTTACTTAAGAATTCAGAACAGTCTCACATTTCTTTCTTATCTGCCATAGAACCCAAGAATTTTAATGAAGCCAGTAAAGATGAAGATTGGATAAAAGCTATGAATGAAGAGCTTGATCAGATTGAAAAAAATAATACTTGGGAACTTGTTCCTAGGCCAACAGACAAGAATGTGATTGGGTCCAAATGGGTGTTTAAGAATAAAATGAATGACCAAGGACAAATTGTCAGGAATAAAGCTAGATTGGTTTGTAAAGGATATGCTGAAGTTGAAGGACAAGATTTTGATGAAACCTTTGCGCCTGTGGCAAGAATGGAAGCTATCAAAATATTTCTTGCTTATGCTTGTCACAAGAAGTTCAAAATTTATCAGATGGATGTCAAGTCAACATTTCTCAATGGAGAGTTGGAAGAAGAAGTTTATATGGAACAACCTGAAGGATTCTCTCTAACAGACAATCCTGATCATGTCTGCAAATTGAAGAAAGATCTATATGGATTGAAAAAAGCGCCAAGAGCCTGGTACTATAGATTAGCTAAATATTTACAAGAGAAAGGATTCAAGAAAGGCAATGTTGATAGTAATATGTATATCAAAATAGAAGGTGATGACTTATTAGTTGTTTTGGTTTATGTTGACGATATCATTTTTGGATGTACTAATGCTTCTTCTGTTCAATGGTTTGCTAATGCTATGCAATCTGAGTTTGGAATGTCCATGATTGGAGAACTATCATACTTTCTTGGTCTTCATATTACTCAGAGTTCTGAAGGACTATTTATCTCTCAAAAGAAATATCTACAAGAGACGTTGAAGAAATTTCAGATGGATGATACTTCACCTGTTAGTACCCCTATGATTGTTGGCTGCAAGCTTAGCAAAGATGATATTTCACCAGATGTTGATCAAAGAACATATAGGTCAATGATAGGAAGTCTTCTGTACATTACTGCAACTCGTCCTGATATTATGCATGTTGTTGGAATGGTAGGAAGATTTCAGTCTACTCCCAAACAAAGTCACTTGGTAGCTGTGAAGAGAATTTTCAAATACTTGAAAGGCATAATGACTTATGGTCTCTAGTATCCTAGGAATCAAAACTTTCAGTTGATTGCATATTCAGATGCTGACTAGGAAAACTGTTTGGATGAAAGAAAGAGCACTAGTGGAGGCACATTCTTCTTAGGCGATTCATTAGTAGCATGGATGAGTAAAAAGCAAGGTGCTATCTCTCTATCTACTAGTGAGGATGAATACATAGCTGCTGCAACATGATGTACTAAGGTATTATGGATGATACAAACTCTTGCTGATTTGCAGGTGAAATATTTTGAACCTATTCCTATTCACTGTGACAACACAAGTGCCATTAGTGTGTCAAGGAACCCTGTTCTTCATTCCAAGACCAAACACATTCCAATCAAGTATCATTTTTTAAGGGAGCAGGTTACAAACAGAGTTGTCCAACTACATTTCATTCCTTCTAAAGAACAGATTGCTGATATCTTTACTAAACCCTTATCCAAAATCCAGTTTGAATATCTACGCCAGAAGTTGGGTGTCATATCTTGTTCCAACTAACTTGTTCACTTTGGCAGGGGGAGTTTTTGCTTATTGCATATCTGATGTAATTCTGAGATGGTTCCATAATGTTTTATTTGCTGATTTCTGAGTTAATATTGATAGGGGGAGATGTATTGTCATGATTTCTTTGACATTGATGTCAAAGGGGGAGAAGTTCAGGTAGTTGCAGATAACAAGCAGTCAGTGATTACACTTGCAACATCATAATTTTTAGGTTTCCATCAACTGAGTTTTTAAATACAAGAAAATAATGTTGTTAGACAAGCTGTGACTCAGATAGCTGCGACTCAGACAAGCTATGACTCATACAAGCTGTGACTCAGACAAGCTATAACTCAGACAGTTGTGACTCAGACAAGCTGTGACTCAGACAAGCTGTGACTCAGACAAGCTATAACTCAGACAGCTATGACTCAGACAAGCCGTGACTCAGACGGCCGTGACTCAGATAAGAACACAGTGATTCGCATCTCAATTTGCAGGCAGATGGAGATGAATATAGAAAATATGGGACATGGGTTTTGTGCGCAATGGCCTCATTTACCTGAACCGCAAGTAAATCGCCAAACAAAGCTACGTTTTGAGCTATACAAGTGGTTCTCTGAACATGTAATTATGAGATTTACTGTTGCAACCGGTTTTTACAAATTAGCAATTGGTTGAAACAACCGTGACTCAAACAAGTTGCGACTCACAAACATTTATTTATTTATTTAATTAGTTAGTTACAGTGTGTAAATTTTGGAATTCAAAGAGACAATTCAAATATCAGTTACAACGTGTAAATTCTAGAAGTCAAAGAGACAGTTCAGTTTTCTAATTGGGAGTTAAAAAGACAGTTTCAGTTTTAGAATTGGTATATATGGAAGTTAAAGAGACCGAGGCATATAACTTCAGCATTTATAAAAAACAATTGATGAGAACAAAAATGAGTGTGAGAATCGAGAGGATGAAGAGGAGTGGTTGCTGATGAAGCTATGATTCAAAGAAAATGAGAACAAAAATGTATTGCTCGATTTAATGAAGAACAAAATGCCCAGAAACTCAAGCTGTAGCAGCATAGAACAAAATAAAAAGGGTATGTACTGAAATATCTGAACCAGTGTGATATAATTGACTGCATTTTTTCTTACATAGGGTGGTAGGGAGGAGCAAGGGAAGACTGTAAAGTCTTCTTTGCAAGTTGGTGCTTGTACATTTAGGAGTTGCAGCTTCCATTCAGTTGGTGCTGAAGAAATAGAGGTAGCAGCCTCATCTGGGTTGTAGCTCAGATAAAATAGAATGTAAAGAGAAGTTGGAGCTTGCCTTTCATACTAAGAAGAAGAGGTTTTTTCCCTTTATGGGTTTCCTTAGGAAAATCAATGCCTCTGCATATTTATGTGATTGAACATTGTTTATATGCCTTATATTTAATTATGTTATAACAATATACCTGCTATAAAGGAATGTGCATAGAACATCTCATATTATATTGGTTGTCACACTTCATCAAAGTTAAAAGGGAAAATGAATGTAAGATTGTTTAAGCATAGTAATAATTGATTCACCCCCCCCTCTCAGGTATTTGAATACTTTCAACAATAATATAATATCTTGTTGTTGTACACTGTAATCTAGTTCTGTAATTCTTTTTTGGTAGTGTATGCCAAGAGAGGCAACCCCCCCTCTATTTGGTATACTATGTAATGTCCCTAGTTTTGACCCTTGACATAAACTATGAAATTGATGTAATAGATGGAAACTAGTGAGGAGCTCAAGGAAAAGGACCTACCATGGACATCCTGGATATTATATATATATATATATATATATATATATATATATATATATATATATATATATATATATATATATATATTTATGTGTATGTGTGTGTGTGAAAGCAAGTAATATGGTTAGAGAACCATACGATGGTCAAGCACAACAGTATTTTAAATGTGATGTACATGTGCATGATAATAATAAATAAATCCACAACTGAGTGTGCAAGATGACAATAGTACACATACACACACATATCAGATCAAGTAATATGGTTAGAGAACCATGCATTGGTCAAGTGCAGCAGTATTGTAAATGTGATGTACATGTGCATGATAATAATAAATAAATGCCTAACTAACTATTGAAGACGATAAGAGCATGGGGCATGATTATCCTATAGTTAGGGAAGGATGTATTGAATCCATGAAGCCAATAAATGAGAGCCAAGTGTCCTAGAAAGGACCGGTGAGCCATCAACTGTCAAGTTGATTCATGTTCCCCAATCATTTAATGATTCCAAGAGGAAGTTAGTTGAGACAATTATTGTCTTGGGGAAAATAAGGCGCGGGTCTGAGTTCCCTTGTGATAGAGTAGTATCAGTCAGGTTTCAGTCACCCTACAAAACTAGGAAAGGGAGTTTCTTATTGTGTAAATGATCAGTTGCAATGATGTCATCCTTAAATTACCTATTAGTTGGGGATGGAACAGTAGCCTGTCAGTCATCCTGTCACTAGGTTTGTTAGTCAATTAATCAGTTATGTAATGTTCCTACCCAAATCGTTCTGTATAAGTTGAGACTCATTGTTGTTATGTGTTATTTATTTGGTTTATGAATTCCTTCAAACACTTAGTTACCAACCCCAAAATACACCTCTTGATGACTGCTATACTTGTTTGTGTAATTGAGCTTGTTTTAGAAGATATTTTGGGTTACTCATTTCATCAAACACTTCACAGATCTAGTTTTGGGTCTGGTGATTTGAGGTTTATGGTTTTCATAGAAATTCCATTGAAAAATAGGAAACATAAATTGTACCAAACTATTATTCGTTATTGCAACATATAAAAATGCTCTTTGAGAAGGATTTGCTTCATTTTATTAACAAAGGGCAATGCATCTTAAATTCCATAGATTGGTTGGAAATAACATGGCATTTTAAACAGTAATAAATGAACTATAATAAATCAGGATTACATAAAATCCCACACCTGTGAGTAGCAACCAACAACTAGTAGTCCTGTAGCATACTTGAAGGTGTTAAATATGGTGAGTGTTGGTCGTGACTATAGCTAGCATATGCTGAGGTAATATTCCCAATAACAATAGTACACCTCCACACTCTTTTGGAATTGGTATCTACAAAAAACATGACCTATAATACATATCCTAGCAAGTACTGCACCCTTTCCCTAGGGGAATACAATGCCTAGGTTTAAGAAAACCACGTGCTGCTTCCTTTTTGTTATTGTAGCTAACACGAAGCTGTAGCTTCACCTTCTAGGATTAAAAATGGTGGAATTTAGTCACTAGAGAGGTTAGAATACCAATGGACATGCCCAACAATATTGTAGCAGTCAATATTTCTTAAAACGTCCTCTGAGATGAAGTGTAAACCATAAACAATACTCCTAAACTTGTTCTTAGAGTTTGAACTCTTCCCCACAAGGAATGCGGTCTCCAAGAATAAAGTTTTTCCCCACAACAGAGAACACAACCCCTTTCAATGGGTATTCTCTCCCCACCAGTATATTTATATCCTCACAAAGATGAATATAACCTCTCCTGTCTGATCAACAATTGAAACTAGTTAATATCACTGTCTCAACAAGAGTCAATGGTCACTAACACTGATAAAAATGATATTAAAACCCTCACAATATGTACACTAGATCAAGGTCCCTTCTTTGGAAAAAAATCTCAATGAAATCACTTCTATCCTCACTGTAAATGGTAGCAGTAGATCTAGAGATAAAGATAAACCCTCAACGTCCTCCTAGGAAAATGTTCCCCCATCCAAATCACCTCAAACTCTAAAATAATCCGTAGATTTGCAAGAGTGTATTAATACTCTTCACAACAATGGAATGAAATGAAGAGATATGAGTGATCTCCTCCAATGATTGACTAGGGTGGATAGTTTCACCATTGGAATCAATATCCTCATAGGGTTTTCATCCCAAGAGTAAAAGAACGACAAGAGCTCTCCAAAATCACTTTTTGAAAATAATTCATGAATATCCAAGAATGATCTCTCATCTCTCTTTTATAGGCTCTCTTTTATTTTCTCCCATTCACTTAAATTATTTAAGTGAATTTCTAAGGTTATTCTCCATATTACTCATTAAATCACTTTTTAACCCCTTTTTAACTTCAAAAATTGATTAATTTGATTTTAAGACATTTTTAGACACTGGAAGTCGTTTAGATTTTTTCATCCCGGTTCGAACGAGCTATTACACTAAGGTGTCCCCTCAAATAATATGCTCCAAATAACACCTTCAGTGAAATTAATTAAATTATGCTCAATAATCCTCCCAATTTAGGGGAATCACCAGAATGCAAAAGAACCAAGAACGAACTGTGCGAAAATGATCCCGATGATGAATAATGGTAAATGGACTAGGATGGGCCCCATAAGACTCCTCCAAACCATCTGAGGTCACTGGTAAGATAATCTCACTCCTCTGATTTGGCTAACAGAAACCCCAAAAGTCATCTCCAATTGCAGAACAGGGGAATCCAAAATTGGGGACATTATAGGTTACATGGTTAAGTAACTTAATCACGGAGGGGTGTATCTATATCGCCCTATCTCGTGAGGAATTAATTATTCACTTTTCCATCCATTTAACAATCTATCCATTATAATATGAGGATAAAGAGTCGACCCTTTCTTGAGAGGTAGCCAAACCTGAACAGTGACATAGTGGAGAGTGGATCTAGGTTTTGGTTAATGGTCATGACTGTGAGTCGAAGAGGAATTGAAGAATGCAACTACTACGCATTCCTATTTTGATCTAGGAAGTAGATTGGAATCAATCCACCCATCTATTAGCTTGATTCGAACATCTTGAAATTGTATATAAGACTTGTGTGATAGAGTCTGTTCCAAGTGGTCTAAGTCGGACTAGGAGAGTGGTGAAGCATCACAAATCCTCAATTGCATGCCAAAGAAGTCTTGTTTCATTGTTGTCGATGTCATCCTGAGTATAGATTCCCATTAGTCTAGTTGTAACATAGTGGCGGGGTTGACAGTGATCAAAGTGATTCCATGGAGCCATTGGTTGTGCAGAGCCAAGATTTGTAAGCCCTAGGAAACTAGAGCCTGTAGGAAGATGATTTGGGTTTTGGGAGGTATTTCTACGCACACACCCATATACCACCCAGAGGAAGGTGACACTTGAGGGACCGTTGAGATGTGAAGGGGTAACTTCTTGGTGTTTTGTGGGGTTGGTATTGTGGACACCAAGATAGTTGATTTTGCGTGAGGTGTCTGGGGTTTTGGATTTAAACTAGATCTAACTGTTTGTCCTACTTGATTTGTTTTAATCACAGAAAAGTGAATAGAGTGTTGATTACTGAGTGGATTGATATCCAATACCAATTGCATGATCTCCTAATGGAATAGTAGGGTTTGGGTGGTATTTCTATGCACACATTAGTATAGCACCTGCATGGTGTTGTGTGGGGTGGGTATTGTGGACCCCAAGCTAACCGAGTCTATACGAGGTTGATTGATGGTATTGAGTACTAGAGTGATGTAGAGTATGGAAATGGATAAGGAGACTAGTGAAGGTTGTGACCTCCTTGTGGAATAGCGGGTTTGAGTGGTATTTACACACACACACACTAGTATAACACCTAGAGGAAGGTGGATCCTGAGGGACCGTTGAGTGGTGAAGGGGTACCTTCTTGGTGTTTTTTAGGGAGAGTACTATGGAATACAAGCTAACTGAGTCTGTGCGAGGTGCTTGTAACTCTATGGTGATTCACTAGTTTAGCATTTCCCTTTTAGTACCTAGAAATCCTTTTAACCCAACAAAGGATAGCTTGGCTTGAGAATTGAGTCTGTGTGACTGTAATAGACTATTAACCTAGTAGAGGATGGCTCGACTATGGCCTTGTGCCTATTTTACTGTGAGCAAGCTCTGGATAGTTCCCCTTTCCTTAAGGTAATCATGCCCAAAATGGGGGTGGTCTCTTAGCAGAAATAATATATGCTAGGTAGAGTACCTGTGGTTGGGTGGAACGTTTCTCTTGCGTAGTCAGTTGCTTGGAGAAGCTTCATTCAAGATAAGTGTTATGTGATGCTTCATTGTTCTTATTCATTCCATTGTATGAATGTTGAACTGAATGAATGATGAAATGCATGCTATATATAATGAATATGAATTATGGATTGCTTAGTTAGAAGGAATTGTGATTCCTAATATTTAATTATGGTATATGTGATATTGCACTTCATGAAACACTTGCACATAAGATGGATGTTTCATATGAAGTCCTGTTACACATGTAGCGATAACTCTACAAGAAGCCAATGAATTGGCATTGCAAGCTAAGTTGCAATAGGTTGGTTAACCTGTGTGGTGGTAGTCACATAGTGGATTAATTGCAGTCACGTAGAGATTCACGTGGCATTCTAATTTAGCATGAGAAACATAGCTTCATGATAAAAGAATTGAGAAGCGCAGAGGTGCGCAAGGTTGTATTAGTTGCGCAATAGCGCATATGGACTAGAGTTTCATGTGTGTAGAACCACACTTAACATATTGAGATCGTGTGGTGTAGCCTGCTGCACAGTAAAATAATTCAGTATTAGAATTTGTGTCTTGGTATCAGAAGTAGAAAGAAAGGGAAAATATCCCTTGTGGTCATGATAGGCCAAATAGGCCATTGGGGATGTGACATAAGCTACCCAACTAGTTTATTTCCTTAGGTATTTAATTTTTGCATTTTCCAGATTTTGTTATAAATGTTGTTATTTCATGGTTAAGTGTTCTTACTTCATTTATATGTTTGATTTATTTCATGAATTGTTAAATTCATTTATCTTTGCTTTTATTGTTCATTTATTTATGCTCTTTAATGCTTTGAATAGTGGGAACCCATTTGATTGGTGTGCTTACTTTTATTATCATAATTGCTCACAAGTTGTAATCATAGGAACTCTAGTAAGACTTAGAGAGTCACAAGACTTGGGATAATAACTTGAATCATTTTCAATTTGATTTGATTTAAGAGTGTTCCTTATTCTGATTAGAATGCTTAAGCTTGATCGAAGTTGCAAACAATGAAATAGGAAATTGAGCAAAGCTAACTGTAAGTGGAATGAAGGAATTTCCTGTAGCTTACTGTGTAAACATATATAGATTACTATATCTATTTTGTTGATTCTAAGATCAACTGATCTAGCTAGTTATGTGTTGAGGATTGAGTCAAGTTATGGTTTTGTGCTTGCGAACCTACAGAAGCTTGTTGAAGCCAATTGAGGAACTAATTGAAAGTGTTGCATGAATATTCTCCATATGAACAAAATACTATAACTTGAATAGAATACATAGCCTTACTTGTTTCAGTTTGACTTCTGACAATTGGTCCACCAAGAAATCTCCCTTTTAAACACAATATAAGTAGCTTAGTTTCTTATTCCTACATATATGTTTCCAGCATCTCATAAGTTTACAAACATCCTGGATTGATAATTTATGTTATCAATTTAAGCCATTAAATTGACCAACACTCTATACCCTAGTCTGCTCCCTATTTTTATCCAAAAGTATTCTTCACTATCATTTCTTCCATAGGAATCTAGAAAATAGAAAAATGAAATTGTAATCCAATCCGGCTAGCTCCATATTATCTTAAGCATTTGGCATAAATTTGAGATTTATTTAATGCTATGCTAAAATGAGAATAGGATATGGGTTGATGCATTTGTTTTTCAAGAGGAAACATCTGCCATATTTGTCTGAAACAAAGGAGAGCCTCCAATCTCTTCATTGTGATCAACCCCTCACATTCAACAATAGTTTCCTACTAAATTTTGAAGGGACCGGTAGTAGAACTAGATTACTTTAATATTTTATCACGATCTTGTATCACTAGAGAAGGATGAGAGTGTTCACCTCTGATTCATAATCTACTATTGTGCTCCATATATTCCAATTGAGACATCATACCATTCCATTGAACTTGATTATTTAGAAATAATACAAAGGCTCATAATTGTACATTACCCATGAAGTGCTTGGGATTCCACTTAGTATGTATTTCCAGCATAATGTTATGTTGATATAATTCACTAAGTTTTGGTATGAAGGTTCAGATTTGGAATAAATCAACATAAAATATTGAGGTGAAGATATATCATACACCTCATCTATATCTAAGTCCCTTATTTGAAAAAATGACCAATTTTATTGATGGAAAACAAAGTATACTAGCAAAGGAAATCTACATGACAATTTATAAGAGCTAGCTGGTGTAGTCTGTGCCCCTCTTGCTTCATGTTTTCAAGGTCTCATGTTATTTGAGTGGCACTTTTATGAGCTTACTCTTTATCTTATTCCATATTGTTAAATCCCTTATTCCAAAAGTCTCATAGCTTTCTTATGACAAAATGATGTTATTCCAATAAGAGGACTTCCTTATCAGTTGTAGAATGTTTCTTCGAATCCTTGGTTCTTGAAGGGGTAGATCAAGAAATATGTCTCACATTTCCATTTATTTTTTGGGTTCCCACATCCACAACTTGTTTTCTGAAGTTCCCGTGTCTCATCTTTTTCTGTAACAACTAGTGCAATGAGATCTCATCCTTGTACTCAAGGTAGACCAATGATCTTATTTCTCAATTGCTTAAACTAAGGCATTTAGGATTCCTTAGGACTTTTAAAATTTAGATTCTCTACAAATTTTGGCAAATTTTGACTTGAGTTTCTTGTTAATTATTTTCAAATCCTTATTAAAACTTAAAAATTCCTTGTAGGATGGTCAAGGATGTGGGTGATTACCAGGATGCCATTTTTCTTACAAAACAAAGTTCTCTGCAAGGCTCCTTGGTGCATTCCCTATTCATCCATGACATCCATGTCCAACATTATTTCAATTTCGATAGAAAGTATTTGTTCATCTTCTATAAAAAAATTATGGTCAACTTCTATAGTGAAATATTGTTTTGGAACATCCATTGGGTCTTCAATCATTGTATGTTCAGGTGCATCAAGTATAGTCACTTTGGAATATTTAGCATCCTTTGTAGTTCTCATGGATGAACTGTATCTTCTCTTCTTCTTTTTGACATCCTCTAAACAAAAAGTACCTTTAAAAAAATACACCTTCTAATCATTGATGAAATTTATAAGAGTGATGACATGTCTGGAATATAAATGGTGTAGACATAGAGTTTCCAGTGTTTGGATGTTTAGTAGATTATGAGATAGAAACCCTTGTAGGATGCACTTATTTTCTTTCCACTTGAACATTCTGATATACAAAGGTATTTCATTTATAGTTTTCCTATAGTGAGGAATATTCAAATATCATCTTTATCAGTCCATAGCATGCCAAGATTGTCTCAATGTTTGGTGTAGGATTGGCTCTTTTCAACATCATTGTAACAATTTTAGTAGGAAGTAAGGTATGTAAATGAACCTTTGGTGGTGAATATGCAATAGAGGTCTAAAGTGGTATCCACACAATAAGCTATGGTGACCTTCATAGGTCAAATATTTATGTATTAAGTATGCTATAACATCTGCCCAAGGTTGGTGGAGTGACATTCATTTTAATCCCTTCCTAGTGTCCTCTAGAGTTTTTCCACCATTGAAAAACTGAATTTTGGCAGTGTTGTTATGTGCCCAATGTTCACTAATCCTCGACAACCCTATGATTCTGCAAATGGTATCTTCATTCACTTATATACAACCCTAGAACCACTCTAGTAGAAACTTTGAAGGTGTGAGTGAACTCCATTGCTATAAACCAAGAAAATCCTTGTAACTTCTCAAAGTAGGACATCCACCCTACATGCTAGAAGATGGCCATTACTTCATCATTTTCCTCTAAGTGTTATGTTCCATTAGTCTCATGTTTGATTGTCATCCTATCCATGGTGTTCATTAGCAGTTGCAACAATGTGTGTAGACCAATGATCTTATTTCTCAATTGATTAAACTAAGACATTTAGGATTCCTTAGGACTTCTAAAATTTAGATTCTCTTCAAATTTTGGCCAATTTTGATGTGAGTTTCTTGTTAATTATTTTCAAATCCTTATTAAAACTTAAAAATTCCTTGTAGGATGGTCAAGGATGTCGGTGATTACCAGGGTGTCATTTTTCTTACACAACAAAGTTCTATAGGAATTTTTCTTTAGAATATTTTTACCATTCGAGAAACCACTAGCCAATATAATGGGATACCATTATTGGAAGCATTCCTATTCATTATGAAAATAAATTCACAAGGGACTAGACAAATCGTTCATTTAAACTCAAATGGAATTGCTCATGTGATATGGATAGGTAAGGCCATAGGATATCAAGGCATGCTCAATGCATATTCACATGAACTCCTAGTTCTACACTTAGATGTTGGCAACTAGAAGTTAATGTCTCATAACGACATGATTCTAACTATGGTGTGGTGACTCATTTTACATCAGGTTTAAATATTACATTCTATAGTAGGTTGAATTCTAAGTGCAATTCAAATCTTGTAGACTACCATCAGTGGCCAAAAGGTCTTGTTTTGTAGCAATTTGATCATATGCCCCTTTGAAACCTTGAGTATAAAGAATGTTTAATAGACCGAGTAATTCAATAGGTCTATCTAAGATTTTTATTATTATGTAGGATTGCCACAATAGTGGGTATTATTAGTTTAAAGTCCATATGTACAACAGGTTTGGTTTTTGCAGCAATGTTTGAATATTCGAAGAACTTGGATTGCAGTCCCTAAAAAAATACAATCACAAAAATAAACTGATAGAATTAGAGTTAGATCATGTGATGGGAGTATTAATTGTAATTCTTTATTTTCAAACTTTGTTTACGAACAAGTTGGTTTTTAGACAGGGTTTTCCTGATTGCACCCCAAAGAGGTTTTTTTCACAATACGTGAATTTTATTTTCCCTAATAAATACTAGCCAACAAGCTAATTTTCTAGCACCCTTAGGTCTAATGGTTCTTGAAGTAGGTTTTCACCACTAGAATTTTATTCTATTTATTTTTTATTTTTATTTATTTAGTGTTTTATTGTTGCACTAGAAATATTAGGGATCCTCAGGTGTTGGAGAGAGAGCTCCCTCCCTAATGGCCTCCAAATCCGTCTATTTAATTATCTCTTTAAGAAATTCATCCTTCGAGAATGGATTTTTATACAATTTCAATATGTACTGGCCATTGTCCATGAGAGTAGTCTTGTCTTCATCAATGGTATTGATCTTGATAACCCCATTTTTGAAGATTGTATCATTTTTATATGGTCCAATCCATCTAGTATGAATTTTCCCTCTGAAGTTTTTGAATCTGGAATCAAACAACAAGTCCCAATCACATGATTGAAACTTATTCTCCTTAATGAATTTATCATGACATCTCACTCATGTTGCAACAAAAAAGTGCTCTTCTAAACGACAAATTGCCTAATTTCATCAAGCTCATTAATTAGATCTAGGCAATGCTTTTGGGTGTATAAAAGGTCCATTCCTACCTGTAATAAAGTTCTTAGTGTTTTGATTTCACACTCACTAGGAAGGACTACTTGCTTACCATCTACCAGCTCGTAGGTTGTGAAGCCTATGATGGTTCTCCATGTAATGTGATAGACCCAAAGAGATTCTAAGAATATGATGGCCCAATAGTTATGATGGATCTACACAGTCTCTGTTATAAATAACTCTAAAACTTAATTGGTGGCTTCCACTTATCCATTGGCTTGTGGTTGATATGGTGTAGAATTTCTGTTCCCGATCCAATATTTCTTAGTGAGAGATTGAATGAGTTTTTATGTGAACTATGCCCCTTGGTCTATGAAAATTTCTTGGGGTACACCATACCTAACAAATATTTCTTCATAAAGGAAGTCAACTGTAGCTTGTTATGTTTCCTTCTTGAGAGATTGTTCCTCCACCCATTTGGTAACATAGTAAGTGAAAACCAATATGTGGGCCTTGTTTTGGGAAGGTGGATGGATAGGTGTCACAAAATACAAGGCCCATTTCTCAAAAGGTTTAACCATGGTCTATGAATGGAGATACATCTCCCCTGATTGTCCTAGTTGACCTACTATTTTAAAGTTGTTGCATCTCCACATGTACTTCTTATCATCCCTAAACATAGGAGGCCAGTAATAACATAAGTGAAAAATATAATAGGCGGTCCTCTTATCATCAAAGTATCCATTGCATGGATAATCACATCATGATTTTAGGATATCAAATACTTCATATTCTCACACACACCACCGTATAATTTTATAAGGTCTTGTGTGGAGGAGTTGACCTTGTACCCAAGAGTACATGGCACTTTTCTTGATAATCCTCTTTCTCTCATTGGGTGATAGATGCTATGGGGTTTTTCCTACATCAAAGTAATTAACACTATCTCCAAACCATGGTATGCTAGTGGATAATGCAAACAAATACTCGTCAAGGAACCTATCCTAAGAACGAATGGAATCACCCTCATTGGTAAGACGAGAGAAATATTTTACAACAATGTTCTCTTTCCCTAGTTTATCCAATATGGTAATGTAAAATTCCTAAAGTAACAATAACCACCTATTTACTTTCCCTGATGGCTCCCAACATTAGGTAAGAAAAGGAATCTAAATCCTTTTATAATCAGTAATTTTGGTCTAAGAAGGGAAGAATATGATATCAAGTTGGTGAATGATGTGTGCATCCTAGTTAGGATTGTAGAATATTTCAATTTATATATTCTAGCTGTTGTAGTCTTCCTTTCTCTAATTAAAATGCACATGTGACATTGATGAGGTTGGTTGTTAGCAATATCTTGTTGACACAGGTCTTGAACTGATCCATTTTTGACATCCGGAAGGAATCAAGCCAATTTTGCTTAGAAGAACAGATGGTAGGATTAGTTCACTTACAGTTCTTTGGTGAAACTCAAGATAAAACGAAGGAGTTCCAATATTGCAACATTTTGTATGAACCAATGCGCAAGAAAAACATAATATAAGGGAGAACTGCAGTTGTTGGGCACCAGTATTAGTGCTCGACGATATCTAAATATATATCTGACTGAGGCCTAGTCCCCGAAGACTGGATAGATCTCAACAAACTGCCGCTACATGCACTGTATTTCATAATGTGCTTCACGCAGTCGTAGCATATACACTAGCAGTTCATTTTGTTTCATAGTTTTAGAAAGTAGATATTTATGCAGTATGGCCTGGCTTACACAACAGGCCCATTTTTTTATGAACTCGGTTAATATTACGGTTTTGAGAAAAAGACATTAAGACTTATTATGTTGAAACAATTATTTTAAAGTAAATGAAGATTCCTATTTTCCCAGTTTATTGAGTAATCTTTTGTTCATGTGTCACCTTGGATAAGGGCCCATCCATAGGTGATTACATAGGCATGTGTGTTAAGTTATATTTACTACTTTCAAATGAATGATATATAACATAATAGAATAGAGTAGATGTACTGCAATTTGTACAGGATTTACAATATGTTGACATATTAGCTTTGATGAATTATTTATGCACCTTTAATTCAGTTTGAATGCTTATTTACTCTTTCTGCAACTTCCAATTGAGTATTTACTTTTATCATGTGGGATCTTGTCATCTGAGCTTAGTAAAGCATTGAAGTTCTAAGTTTTTTTATTACTTACTCATAATTTAATGTAAGCAGAATACCTTGACTCGGTGTGTGAATGGTAGGATAGATCAGGGGTTTTCCTCAAAAGGTTTTCCTAAAACTAGGCGAGGAACGTTCTAAAACTTGTCCATGAAACCAGTGATAAAGGTATAGATTCCTAGTCAAATGAGGGGATCCATGTCCCTTGCAACCAGCAGATCATAGATTAAAATCCCCTTTGCTTTTTACCAAACAATTATTCTTTACATGTTTTTGAATACTACTAGGCATCATTAGAGTTTCTTTGTAGGTTGCACATACTGTGCAAGACCCTCATAAGTTTGTACAAACCCCTAGGTTGATGATTAAAGTAAAGGTTTAGATACATCACCCTTGCTGGCATCTTGTCCCAACAAGATACAATATTGTTGATAATTTATTGAACCCGTCATTGCCATTAGTAATTGGTTTGTTCATTAAGTAATGAATAAACCCCAAGTATTATCTTAAGTGATCATGAGCTAGATATGAGATATATCCCCCCAAATTTGGGGAGGTCATTGGTTTGACTCTCTTTATCCCCTTGGGATTAGGCTCTGTAATTATGGAAAAAAATTTACCTTGTTTACCATCCATGAATCATGGGGAAGTACTCAAAGGGTTTTCCATGAGGTTGTTCCTTGGAGAAAAAATAAGTAATAAATAAAAACACGATTAGTATGTACAATCACAAGGAAATAAGTAATGTAATTTCAAAACTTATTGATAGTGTGAACAACAACAAAAAATTCATTTTCTATTACTGTATAGTTCAGTTCGGTTGAAGCAAGATTCTTTCTAATGAAGTGCATTGCATATGGTTGGTGTTATTCCTTCTACCCAATTACTTCTCTAATGGTTGTGTCTGAAGAATCTGCAAAAATATGGAATAACAAAGATAAATTGGTTAGAGAAAAATTCTCTTGGTAATGTTGATTCAAAATATCATCGAGGATAGAAAAAGTTGGAAAAAAGGATGTATAGGTATTAACGTTGAAGTTATTGATCAAACCATCCTCAATTTATTCTTTAAAAATCAAGGCTTGTTCGAGCATGATTAATTGTTGAGCAATTTCTTCATCATATTTGTCTTCATTTTCCAACCATACAAGTGTTTCTTGATTACTAAAAGGTTGGGAAGGAGGATAAAGGGTAAGCTTCTTTGTGGAAACTTTCTAGGAAATGGTCATATCTCCTTATTTGGAGCCAATATAACCATATATAGTGGCCAATCATGGTCTTCCCAAATTGAGGAGATAACCACCAATATTTGATTTTCATTGTAATACTATGAAATCAAAAGGTTATTCCCAAGACTCTACTGATATTACAATGTCTTCTAGGATACCTTCTATCTTGACTGTGGATTGGTCAGTCAACTACAAAAATGTAGGAGTGGGATGCAGGTTGGATAAGTTCAATTTATGCATGGTTTACTTTGTCATCAAATTGATGGAAACCCACAAATCAATTAATGTACTTGGAATCAAGATATTTTTGAAGTGAACATCAACTACAGGGATTCCATGGCCAATTCATTTGGTCATAAAAATATTTCCCAACATTAGGTCAGCCAACCAACCAATGGATTTGACAGTTTGAGGGTCCCTTTTCTTCCTACTTGGTTTCTTAAGATAGAGCTCTTTAATTTCCTTGGCATAGAATTGGAACATGCTTGATTGTTTGAAACAATGGAATTTTAACACACATGTTCCTTAATTCTCCCAAGAGGTCAAACTTAGTCCTCGTGAGAGGCTGATCTAGACTCAAACTTTTTGAATAAGGAAGAGGCCATAACATCCTTGTAGGTAGGTTTTGTACTCTTGGGGAAATGGTTAGTGGGGGTGTTTGAGAGTCATCATCATGATGTTCCTTAGATGTTTGATCTTCTACTTCATTGGAGACTCTCTGAGTCTTCTTGTTCTAGAATAATGGGGGAAGTTTGATCCTCTACAATTCTTCCTAATCGAAGATGTATGTCTTGGAAATCAACATGAGAGATGGAGCAGGTAGGATAGTTGGGTATCTCAACATTATAAGTGGGATTAGACACTTTCTTATCCATATTAGGGGTGGGTTGTGCATGCAATTATGAAGGTATTGAAGGAGGATTATTGGGTGGTAGTTGGCGTTTGTTGAGGTTAGAGGATTTGAGACTAAGTCCTAATGTGCAAGCTATAAAAATTATAGTATTATCGAAGACCAATCCCAAACTACATGCATGAAATATTCACTAGAGGTAATCTAGAGCTACCCTATGCTGCAAAATACTTTGTTAATCAAAATAGGAACTTTTTACCCTCTGGAATCTCAACTAATAACATTTGAATTGGATAATGGAAACCTCGCCTACCTCACTCTACCATGTTTCAGGTTCAAGTGTCGACTAGAGGGTTGAATGTTTTCGTAATTGTGGTAATGAAGGAGATTCCACTTGTATTATGTCCTTGCCATGTGTTAAATTTTGAGCATTAATTCAAGATACTCTAGGATCTTTACTGAGAGAATAACATGTACAGTATATCAATGCATATCAATCATAGAAAGCATGTCAATCATCACAAGAAGTAAAAGCATGAGAGACAATAGACACACAGAGTTTCCGTGGGGAAAACCCTAAGGTGAAAAACCCCACAACTTCCTCAGAGATATATAGAGCAATAGCACAACCAAAGTACAAGAGATAGACTCCTCTTAGCAGCCGATCCTCCTCCTCACAAGTGCGCCACTTTCCGAGTGAAGGAAGTGTGAGTTCTGAGTGATCCAAATAGATCTCCCGATCTCTATTTATACTTGTCTTGTTTTCCCAATAACCTTATGGGGCCGACTTGTCTAGCTAGGTACAATAACTTCATATTACATTATATCAGGCCGACCCTTTACAAGGTGGTCTAATAACCCATCGGCAAGTTAACATACTTGCGACACTTATCAATACAAATGATGACACTTCCGTATAGAGGAATAATACATCTCTATAGGAGAACAATAAATATATAAATGAAATACATTCCGAAGTTACATATACATCAACACCATGTTGGAAATCTATAGGCTCGCCTAAAACCGTTCCCTCACCCACAATGTTGAAATAATTCAACGGCCATTTATTTAGGCCTCATGGAATTATCCTAGCTCTCCCAATAGAGCTAGGGCGAAAATTTTGTCTGTGGAGGTGAAATTCAATGACTCTCCTTTATATTATAACCTCCTATTAGGTCATAATTGGAATTATGCTATGATAGAGGTAGTTTCCTCTAGTTTCTACATAATTTGATTTCCTCATGAAGGGAAGATTGTTATGATAGACCAATTGTCTTATTGAAAAAATGAGTCCATTCAAGCAATTGGGACAAATGTATCGTTAAATGGCCATTCCATGAAGGCTTGCAAGAATGTGGGAATGGGTATGTAACCTACCCTTACGGGCATGTTTAATATTCCCCCATTTAACCCACATGAGAGCATTTCCCCAATACACACAATCTCATCAGTCACCACTGATGCTATGGTAAGAATATGCAACTTCGGAACCTCCTATTTTGAAGATATATGGATAGTTCCATATCCATCACATGAAACTTGGTATAGAATGGCACCATTAACTTTATCTACAGCCGAAATATCATATCAAGTTATTCTATCTAACATAGAATACCATGATCATGAATCTTCATTGGTGGAGAAATGTGATGAATACAATATGCTCATATGGGCTATCAAATCCTAACTTTGTCAAGAACCCTTAGACGTGGTCCTACATTTTGATGAATCTATATTAGAATCCATGTTTATGGAGGAAAGGTTGTGGAAGGATATGCACCAATGTGTGCCATTTTTTATTGCCATGAATAAATTGAGGATTGATAAGAATAGAATTATCAAACATGGAACTATAGATTGTATACGATCCCTCTCGCTAAATATGAAGGATAGGCAAAAGGGAATATGGAAAAAATATCTAAAACCACCCTAATCGATATTTCCAAGACTCTTAGTGTTGTCTAAAATGTATTTATTGGTGTAGATTGTTCCTCCAAGGAGAGTTAAATTTATAATGTATTATTCAAAGAATATCATAATTTTTTTTTGTTTTTTCCTAGTCTTATGAAGAGATTCCAGGTATTGATCCAAGTATGTTTTAGCATGAAATTAAGACATATCCAAATGTTAAGCCTATTTAACTTAAGTTGCGATTGGTGAATCCTAGAAAGGTTGTTGTTGTCAAAGCAGAAGTGGAGAAACTTCTCCACGCGGGTTTGATCTAACATGTCCCCCTAACCGAATGGGTATCTAACTTGTTACCAGTTGACAATAAACTAGGAAACATAAGAGTGCATTGAATTTAGGGACCTAAACCTAGCATATCCAAATGATAATTATCCTATACCATTTATCAATCAAATTATTGATGAATGCATCATGAATGATATTTTCTCGTTCATGGATAGGTTTTCAGGATATAATCAGATAAAGATTCACCCTAAATATCATCACAAGAATTTATTCATATTTCCTTGGGGAACATTTGTATAAAAGAAGATTCCTTTCGGTTTGAAAAACGTTGGAGCTACATTTTAGTGATCCATCTTGTATGCTTTCCATGAAATTAAAAAATTGTCAAAACTTACCTAGATGGCTTGACGACTCAATCGATAGAAAGGGATGATCATCCCAAACACCTTGGGGAAGTCTTTAGTAGATTTTGTTATTATAGTATTTGTTTGAATCCTCACAAGTGAGTCTTTTGTGTCATATCAGGTTGATTACTTGGTTTCATCATTTCCAAGAATGGGATTCTAGTGGATCCATTGAAGGTTGAGGCAATAGTTCAATTTTCTCCCCCACATAATGTGCATCAATTACATAGCCTCAAAGGAAAGGATAACTTCTTGTGTCATTTAATTTCCAATTACACCAAGATGAAAAAAGGATTCATGTTCCTTTTAGAAAAAGCGGTCCCTTTCATTTTGGATAATCACGCTCAAAGATCATTTGATGCATTGAAAAAAACATTAATGTTTGCCCCTCTACTAAGTCCACCTGAATATAGTAAATATTTTCTACTATATCTAGTGGCATCTGAATCGACCATTGGAATGGTTTTAGTCCAGGGATATGAACTGCATCAAGAGCATGTAGTTTATTATTTAAGAAAGAACTTGGTCAGACCTGAGCTAAGGTATTCAGATGTTGAGAAGTTGGAGTTGACAGAATTTCATGCTGTCTAGAGACTTTGACACTAAACCATTCTAATACGAACAATAGTGATTGCATATGTCACTCCATTTTAGTATATATTTTCCCAAGGCATAATCAATGTCAAATACAATAAGTGGATTGCAATTCTACAAGACTTTGACTTAGAATTTGCATTGGCCAAGTTGAAAAATTCGTTGGCATTTTATGATTTTATGTTAGAGCTCCCTATAGAAGGGAAGGAACTAATTGATAATGAATCATTACCTGATGAATATCTCTTCCTCATTGACATATGGAAATATCTTGGTGTACCTCCAAACTCAGAGGCTCCCATCTCAATTCTCCCATGGACCAACGATGTATTCATCACATGCAAACACTATCTTATCATAGGTGGTACTTTACAACAATGAGGGATGGATTCAATCATTTGAAGATGTTTAACTCATAGAGAAGCCGAGAAGGTATTGAATGACTACCACGTAAGAGCATGTGGTGGTCACTTATCATGGTTAGATACAACCCAAAATATATTGCGTGTGTAAAATCTCAATCACAGCAGAACCTAGCTACTATGGATTCCTCACTAGTGAAAATATTGCACAACATTTGCAAGAATTAGCATAAATCTGTAAATGAATGAAGAACAATACACATGAAATAGGTGAATAATGTAAATATTATTAACTGTCCAACCTCAAAATAGGTTAAGAACATCCATATATACAAATCTGGAACAATTCGAATCCATCTGGAGTGTTCACACTGATCTAGCTTAGAAAAAGCTCAAACTCCCCTAGGTTGACCAAAATATCCCAAACCATCCCAAACTGGTTTGAAACTGCTGTGTGAATGCTGGGAATGACTGGACAGGCCCATGTGACCTCACACATGTGGAGAAACTGGTTGGTTAGAGGTTAGGTAGCTAGAATTGGCCAAAAATTGGACAAAGTTGGCAAGATTGTCCACATTCTGAGCAAGTGCGCCCTAGGTAGAGGAGAAGCATGCTGAATGCATTAATTAACCTGGGGAGGGTGCTCTAGGCATGCTGAATGCATTAAATTCCCTGGGGAGCGCACCCAACAACTAGTTTGACTCAGCACTTGTTCACATTGCTAACTAGTTCAAGATATTTGACCATTTACCAACTAACCAACTTAGGGATGTAATAATTAATCACTTGGGCACTAATTAACCATCAATTAATAGATGATTAATGTACATAGGTGTAATAATGTTCTAACACCCCCCCTTAAGCTAGACTTAGTGAAATATCAAAAATTTAGGCCTTGGCAACTAGGCTCAAGTCACCTTTTACATCATAAAAATTTATTTGTCCATGTAACCAAGGTAAGGAGGAAAACCACATGGGAAATAAAACCTCCCCTCTAAAATGGACATGTGGCATATATCAGAATACACCAATCATCACCATGCATCACTCACCCCAAGCAAAGATCTAAGGTGAGTGAAGGTCTTCTCGGTAAAACACTTGGTGAAGATATCAGCAGTTTGCTCACTGGATGGGCAATACTGCAATGCTATGGTCCGGTCATGCACCAAACCCCGAATGTAATGCATGTGTATCTCTATGTGCTTGGTCCTTTGTCTCTGTACTGGATCGGTGGAAATATTGATTGTACTTTGATTATCACACCAAAGAATAGTGGGTGAATCAAAAACAATCCCGAACTCTGCAAGAATACCTTGCAACCAAACACATTGTGTGGCTGCATTAACTGCTCCCCTGTACTCGGCCTCAGCTGAAGATAAGGAAATAGTGTTTTGTTTCTTGCTTGACCAGCATATAGGTCCATGTGCAAGCATAAAAAAATAACCGGAAGTTGATTTCCAATCGATACAATCACCAGCCCAATCAGAATCTGTAAATCCTACTAGTTCAAGGGATGAACCAACAACATAATGGATACCAAAGGACTTAGTACCCTGAACATAATGAAGGATCCTCTTGGCTTCCTTCCAATGGATCTCATGAGGCTCTTGCATGTGCCTTGCAACAGCCCCAACAACATAAGACAAATCTGGTCGAGAGTGTGTAAGATACAACAAGCTCCCAACTAGTTGTCTATACAGTGAACTGTCAACTAGTGGTGAAGAACCCCATTCTGTAAGCTTAACTCCTGAAAGAAATGGAAATTTTGGAGACTTACATTCAGCCATCTTAAATTTCTGCAGCAAATCTGAAGCATACCTTGACTGACATACAGAAATTCCATTCACAGTTTGGTCTATCTCCAAACCTAGAAATTGTTTTAGCAATCCTAGATCGGTCATGGAGAATGCACTGTGCAATGCTCTCTTAACTGAGTCAAGTTCTTTGGTGCAGATACCAGTGATCAAAAGATCATCAACATACAGTGCAATAATCAATATCATATCACTAACATTCTGCATATAAACATTTGGATCAGACTTACACCTCTCAAACCCCAAAGATAGCAGAAAATTATCCATTTTTGCATACCATGCTCTAGGAGCTTGCTTGAGCCCATAGAGTGACTTGTTCAACCTGCAAACAAGTGTATGATCAGAAATAAAACCTTCAGGCTGCTGCACATATATCTCCTCATTCAGATCCCCATGAAGAAAGGCATTTTTTACATCCATGTGATGAACCTCCCATCGCTTGGAAGCCCCAATGGCCAAAACTAGTCTTATGGAGTCCATCTTTGCCACCGGTGAAAATGTATCTGTATAGTCCACTCCTTGGACCTGAGAGTAACCATTAGCCACCAACATGGCCTTATACTTCATATCAGAGCAATCAGATCCAACTTTGGTTCTATAAATCCATTTTCATTGCACTAGTTTCCTCTTGGGAGGAAGAGGGACCAAATCCCAAGTTTTGTTCTCATGGAGTGAGTTCATCTCTTCTTGCATGGATGATTGCCACCTTGGGTCTGTACATGATTTTGAATATGACATTGGATCAGATCCAACCATCAAATAACATGCCTCACTCAGATCAGAATTATCACATGCAAAGGAATTGTGAAATTGAGATCTAGTTTTCCTAGCATCTTGGGGATCTCCCACAAGCTCTCCGGCACTTTGAATTGTTTTCTCTGCCCACTTGGGCCTTGAGAGAGGGATATGTTCAGAATCCATATCAACATCATCTTCAGCAATATCAGAATCAGAAATATCAGAAGAAGAATCACTACTTATTTCATCATCAAGACGAGGAAATGAGCATTCCCCATCACCTTGTTCACTAGCTTGCAAAAACTCTTCTTCTTCGAATTTGACACTTCTTTCGATGAAAGTTTTGAGAGTGGATGGATCAAAGAGCTTGTAGCCCTTGGAATCCTCTGCATACCCAACCATGATTGACTCCTTGCTTTGGGGCTGCAAGGCCTTTCTCTTCTCCGGTGGAATTCTGGCCCAAGCCCTTGAGCCAAAAATTTTGAAATGTGAAACATTGGGCTTGTGGCCCATCCATGCTTCAAATGGAGTAATTCATTGCAATGCTTTGTGTGGTGCTCTATTCTAAACATATGCTGCACAATTCATAGCTTCAGCCTACAATTTAGGAGATAAATCCCTTGCTTGCAACATGCAAGTTGCCATCTTTTTCAGTGCTCTATTTTTGCGCTCTGCAACACCATTTTGCTGTGGTGTGTAGGGCACTGAGTGTTGCATCTGAATGCCATGCTATTGACAGAGCTGCTGTAGATTCTTATTAACATACTCTCTGCCATTATCAGTCCTCAAAACCTTCATGGCCTTCCCACTGAAGTTCTCAACCATACTCTTAAAAATTTTGAAACGTTCAAAGACTTCAGATTTTTGCTTAAGGAAAAATAACCAGCAGTACCTTGAGTAGTCATCGATGAAGGTGAGCACATATTTGCTGTAGCCATAGGAGGGAGTGGGTAGTGGACCTATCAGATCATAATGCACTATCCCAAGTGGCTAATCATCCCTCCTTTCCTTCCCTTTGTCATACTTCTTTTCAGGATGCTTCCCAACCATGCAACCCTTGCATGTTCCATTGGAAAAATTGATTTGTGGCAGCCCTTCTACCATCTCTCCTTTTCTCAAAGCTTTAAGATATCTATAGTTTAGGTGACCATACCTTTGATTCCATAGCTTGCTGGTCTCATTCCCATGTGACAGAAGTACACTTGGTGAAGAGAACTCGAGAAAGTGGGAGAACTTGTACATCTTCATATCATGGTCTGCAACACCCATTGCAACAATTTTCCCGGTGGAAATTTCTGATATCTCCACATCATCCTGAGTGAAGACAACTTTCTTTGCTGCTCCAATATGTGTCATTTGATATACAGAGAGCAAGTTTGCTGCAAGGTTTGGTACATACAGCACATTGGAGAAGAAGCCATTCTCCATAGATATTTTCCCAATGCCATGAGCAGGGATTTCAGAGTCATCTCCCATTCGAATGGAGAGACTGTTGTAGGGTGCAAGTTCATAAAACGAATCTCTTGAAGAAGCCATGTGCCTTGAGGCACCTGAATCAATGATGAACAAGGTTGAATGAGATGAACAAGCCACCAAAGCATGGCAACTCTCCTTGTCTTCAGAAACGCACTCCTTCTTCTTGGAACTTTCAGGAAGAGGAATATTGTTTTTCTGTAGGAGATGGGTCATGGTGTCTATGGTTTTCTTCATGCATGAGCTCTCTGGATGAAAACCTCTTTGAAAGTAGCTACATTTTGTCTTCTCAGCCTTCTTTCCCTTGTTCTTGACAGGATTCGAAACCCCTACAGAGGATTTGGGCCTCTCATCCTTCCTCTTCTTCTCTTGAGGTTTCGGCCCCCTGGGTTTTTGCTTGCCTCTTCCATATTTTGAATCTCCAGCTGCAAGAACTTGGTCTTTTTGCTTGATGGAGCCCATCAAGACTAGCTTGTCTTGATCTTGAGTTAGCATCTCCATGAAGTCAGCCAAATATGGCATCTTCCAACCTCTAACTGTGAGCCTTGTGGAGTTGAAGGAAGACACAAAAACTAAGTATTCAGAACCCAGTTTGGAGAGAATGGACAACACCAACTGTTCTTCTTTCTTCTCTATGCCACATTGTCTGATCTGCAAGACCAAGTTCTTGAACTTGGTGAAGAAGTCCTGGATGGAATCGAAATTCCCTGGGCTCAGTGAAACAAGCTTATTTTCGAGCTGGTGGCCTCTCATCTCATCAGTCTTTCCAAACAAGGTCTCAATCTTGAGCCACACTTCATTTGGAGTTGCTAGACTTTCTACATGAAACAGGAGGTCTCTTGAAATGCTAAGACAAAGGAGGCCAAATGCCTCATCCATTCTGTTAAAAAACATGGATTTCTCCACAGCTGAGTTTGGCTCAACCTCAGTGCCCATCGTAATTCTGTAGAGACCCTTATATCTCAGCAAAATCACCATTTCTGCCTTCCAATCGAAATAGTTGAAGGGAGTGGGCACGTTTGGGTGAGATGGCTCCATTCTTCTCTGCTACAATTCGCACTTGCTGACAATGTTGATCTTCAATACCTGCAAACAACTCTCAAATCACTCAGGAGGGATCTACACTAACAGATTCGAACCCTGTTTGGATAGTGGGTGCATTCGGGAGAGCATCACACCTGAGAAGAGCCACTAGATTTCTCCAATGACTCAATGCAATGGCCTCAGGAATTCTGTGGTTTCTCCACTGCTTCTGGCAATCCACTAAAATAGTCTTGCTGGTTCGAATTCTAGCTCCAAGACCTCTGATACCATGTAAAATCTCAATCACAGCAGAACCTAGCTACTATGGATTCCTCACTAGTGAAAAGATTGCACAACATTTGCAAGAATTAGCATAAATCTGTAAATGAATGAAGAACAATACACATGAAATGGGTGAATAATGTAAATATTATTAACTGTCCAACCTAAAAATAGGTTAAGAACATCCATATATACAAATTTGGAACAATTCGAATCCATATAGAGTGTTCACACTGATCTAGCTTAGAAAAAGCTCAAACCCCCCTAGGTTGACCAAAATATCCCAAACCATCCCAAACTGGTTCGAAACTGCTGTGTGAATGCTGGGAATGACTGGACAGGCCCATGTGACCTCACACATGTGGAGAAACTGGTTAGTTAGAGGTTAGGTAGTTAGAATTGGCCAAAAATTGGACAAAGTTGGCAAGATTGTCCACATTCTGAGCAAGTGCGCCCTAGGTAAAGGAGAAGCATGCTGAATGCATTAATTAACCTGGGGAGGGCGCTCTAGGCATATTGAATGCATTAAATGCCCTGGGGAGCGCACCCAACAGCTAGTTTGACTCAGCACTTGTTCACATTGCTAACTAGTTCAAGATATTTGACCATTTACCAACTAACCAACTTAGGGATGTAATAATTAATCACTTGGGCACTAATTAACCATCAATTAAAAGATGATTAATGTACATAGGTGTAATAATGTTCTAACAGCGTGCTAGGTATTTTTGGCCTTCTATCTTTCAACACTATGTTGAAGTAGTAAAGAAGTGTCACTTGTGTCAAATGTTCACCAAGAAAATGAACACACATGCTTCTCTACTATATTTTTTCATCACTATCAAACCCTTCACAAAATGTGGGGTAGAATTCACAACCTGTAACTTGACATCAGGAAAAATGTCAGAGGTATATCCTTGTGGTCATGGACTACTTTACCAAGTGCGATGAACACATGGCTACCTTTACATGTGATGGTGAGATAGATACACACTTCATATTTAATTAGATTATAGACATATTTGGTATTCCCAAAGAAATTGTCATTGGTAATGGTAGTCATTTTTAGAATAAAGTGAGGATGGAACTAGACACCAAGATCAAATTCCAACAGTATTTATCATTTCCATATTATTCTCAAGAAAATGGACAAGTAGAGGCTATCATTAATTCCTTGAAAACCATGTTGCAACGGATGGTGAGTAGGAACAAGAAAAATTGGAATACCATGCTATATCAGGCGCTTTGGGTATACTGAACTTTAGTCAAGACTGACCACTAGTACAAAATGAGAGATAAGTGACCAGGTGACCAAAACATTTGGTTGCCATGTTTTTTTCAAGGGATAAATGACCAAAATTGAGAAATTTTAAGTGAGCTAACTAAAAATGACTAGTTTGGTCACATGATAAGAACTAAACTAAAAATGACCAATTTGGTCACAGGATAAGAACTAAACTAAAAATGACCACATAAGAATTGGTTATTTATTTGGTCATTTTTAGTTGTGTCACTTCGACAATGGAAAATTACATTTTTGACAATGAATTTGTACAATTTACTAAATTCTAACAGTGCAGATGGATTCTAGGGGGTCTCTGAATCCATTTGCAGTGTTAGAATTTAGTAAATTATTATGGACCCCCTCCTGTGTCACAACTCAACATTAATGCATGAAGCATATTTGCACTGCTTACATTAACAACCTTATACGTAGTGTTATGTTCTTGGAGCAAAAGCAATTTGCTTATAAGATTTACATCCTACCCAAGGTATCATACTTAATTTTTAATGCATTTGTGGTACAAGCATTAATAAAAACCATCCAAGCTGAGATATCACAAGTACCACATAACTAAACTAAAAATGACCACATAACAATTGGTCATTTTTAGGTGTGTCACTCCGACAATGGAAAATTACAATTTTGACAATGAATTTGTACAATTTACTAAATTTTAACACTGTAGGAAAATTCAGACACCCTCTCTGAATCCACCTGCAGTGTCAACATTTCGTAAATTGTATACCCCCTCATGTTTTACAACTCAGCAATTGACACCAAATTAGTGTAACTGATCATGACGACGTCCTAGTGAGACACCAAATTGATGATGTGTCGACGACTAGCATCATAATTATAATACCCATCGATGTACCCCATAGCCATAATTTTGTAACCATGTATATATTCATCATGATCATTATACTAGTATATTAATTATATTAGAATGTATAAACACGTACACTCAAGAAATCTGTTATGGACAAGTAGATTTGCACTGCTTACATTAACCTGCGTAGTCTTCTATTCTTGGAGCAGAAGACATTTTCTTAGATTTACATCCTAATTCCCAAGGTATCATTCCCAATACATCTGTGGTACAAGCATTAATAAAAAGCATCCCAAGATGAGATATCGCAAGTACCACCCTGTCTTGGACAATCATAATAAAAACTATAACCAAAATCTTTCTTATCTGGCATTAGCTTCGAACCACATCGTGCATCCAAAGCACCTTTAGCTAGAATCAATATGGTTGTATGCAAGCCTAGAAAACATATATAAGTAGAAGGATTTATACAAACATTTTATATGTTATATAAACAATATATAATATAAACATCTATGTTATATAATATAATTGTAAATAAAACAAATAATTAACAAATAATTTATATAAACATATAATATAAACTTAAACATAAACATAAACATATAAATATATTAACATAAACATTTTATATAATATAATTATAAACATTTTATATAATATAATTGTAAATAAAACAAAAATTATTATATTGTATGGGCCTCGAATTATCATGTTGAATCACCATAATTCACATGGTGCCCATTCACATGTCACCATATTGGAAATTGTCCAAACATTAACACAATGGTAACAAGTGGTCTACGGGTACTACAGCTCCATCAAAATCGAAACGAAAGTGCATCGACGACCCAACCATGAAACCCTTATGGCTTGGGTACTCGTCCATTACACAGTTTTTCCTATCGATCGACTATGCAGACAGACTGAAGCAATTTATATATTCAATATTGACTGGCCGACTTCAACATTCAATGGATTTCATCCTAATCCTCATTACCAATTAATTGGCACCAATTTTTTGGGTTTGGAGGGAGGGATTATTGACCATCACCAAATATATTGACCTAATGGTGATAGTCACTGACTATCACTAAAGATCTTGACCATCACTCCTAAATGAAAGGCCTGACCCCAAATGAAGTAACATATACTACTTTGATTGATGTACATTGGAAATAATACAAAGTTGTAATTTTTCTCTTGCACTAGTGGAGCGGATGAAGGAAAATGCTTGTGAACCAAATAGTCATACTTACAATGTTTGATGAATGGATTTTGCAAAGAAAATCGGGTATGAGAGACAGATAACCTGTTTGAAAACCTGGTAGAGGGGGGCTTAGTTCCCACTGTGTTTAGTTACACAACCCTGATTAATGGATTTTGCAAAGTAGGCCTAGTGGATCATGCATTTAGAGTCCTTGATGAAATGGTGTGTAGGGGTTGTGAGTCAAATATTCACACCTATATATAGTGCACTAGTTCATGGCCTTTGCAAAAAGCGAATTCAAAGGAAGCATAATTACTTCTTGAAAAAATAGAGGAAAAAGGCCTGAAAGATGATCAAGTGACATATACCTCTCTTATTAATGGAAATATCAAATTATATAGAGTTGACCATGCTTTTGATATTATGAGAAAGATGATAAGGAATGAATGCTAGCCTAATTATTGAATTTATAGTGTACTTATGATGGACTTCTTCATAAAAGTAAGATGCAAGAGGTAAAATTGATTGCTTCTGAAGAGGCAATTGGTGATTCATATCTTGAAGTGAATGCTCTCAATATTGATATTGCTTCAAAACTTTTGGATAGAATGGTAGAAAAGGATTTCCAACATACTGTAGATACTTATAGTGCAATAATAGTTGGACTATGCAAAGGAGGCATGCAATTGCATTAGGTAGATCAATTGGTGAAAATAATGTTAGCAATAGGTTTGCTTCCTTATATTGATGATCCTTGATCCACAATAAAATCAAAGTGTGTGAATGTACTATGCATACGAGGGAGAATTGAATTATTGATGCAAAATTGACCCACCCTTGCCACCATGGATATGTGGAGGGCATACAAACCATGTACTTATATTCCATTAGGACTAAAGTAAGGGATATACAACTTAAGAGTCTTCCTTAATTTTTAAGAGTCCTTCCTTCAAATTTGTTCCAAGATTAGCTAAATGATCCACTTGGGAATTATTATGGTTCCTAAGCACATGAACGAATTCAATACTATCAAACCTAGTTTATTTTTTTATTCTATGAATAATTCTAGGGAGATTTCCCTTACAAGGAGGAGAGGAGTCATTCATTAAATCAATAATGATTGTAGAGTCTCACAAGACAAGAAGATTCCTATTATTTCGTGAATCAAGAACTCTCAATCCTTGAACTAAGAGAAATTGTCTATGCCTCATTATTTGTTTTTTTATCCCAATCCTCAATGAAAAGATTTTTTTTGTTTTCGATTGAGATAGAAAACACCCCCCACTTGTCACCCCCATATTTTAATATTTTATTAATTATAACATAGAATCATTATTATTTACCTTAACCCTTAGTTAACATTCGTTTAATTAATTATTGTGATTTTGTATTTAAAAAACTAGGAAATGCGCTTGCATCCAATTCTAGTTCCACATCAAAAATTGCAACATACAAATAAATGTGATAAATAAGATGTTTAAAAACGTGTAGCATGCATCTAGTACATTGGAATTATGGTGGGTAGAAAGTTTTAAATAGTGTACTTACATCCACCGTGTAATATATCAAAACTAAACATTCAAATTACAAATAAATGTGATAAATAAGATGTTTAAAAACGTGTAGCATGCACCTAGTACATTGGAATTATGGTGGGTAGAAAGTTTTAAATAGTGTACTCACAAACATCCACCTTGTAATATATCAAAACTAAATTTGTAATTGGTTGTAGCTTGAGTGGTTGGGAGGAAAGATTGTTTCCCTCCTCACCTAGGTTCAATTCTTGTAAATGACATGATGCTCTTGTTGAGCCCAATTGTAATGATTGTATTTCAAACTTTCCTTGATTCCTTTGGAATAGCAGAAAAATAATTTTTCCACTGTATATATATATATACTAAACATTCAAATTAGCCATTACATGAATCATCCCATAAACTATATTAAACTTATTAAATATTATAATATATCAAAACAAAGCTTTCAAATTAGGCATTACATGAATCATCCCTTAAGTTATATTGTACTTATTAAATGGCTTGTGAGAAAAATGTTTTTTTTCTTTTTAATGTGTTTATGAGAACTTAAATACACATTGAGAAATCATAGAAGTTGTTTCAAAGAAATATGGTATTTTTTCTCATAGAAGTTGTTTCAAAGAAATATGGTATTGTATATTTATAGGGTATTTCCAAAAATTTATTTTGGTGTATTTCATTTGATTGTTTAAACACATTTATTCAATGAACATGTGACAAAAAAAGAGAGTGGAAGGCCAAGTAAGAAAGCATATTAGCCTCACAAGAACTTAATCTAATAGGAAAGCCATTGTTATTATAAATACCCTTATTGTTGATCTATAAACTATTGTGGATATTCCTTTTGAACAATTTGTCACAATTATGTTAAATATTTCTATTATGTAGTGTTTGCTTATTATTATAACTTAATATTACAAGTGTAGCACTCAAAATATTGAAATAAAATGAACTAAAACAATAAACATCAAACCATTCGCAAAATGAACAAATATATACCATGGGAAACACAATATGGGAAAACCTGAGTAGAAGATGAGGATTATGCTTTGCTCTTTTCTTCTCATATATGAAATACAAACACAAACAAAGATGAATTCACTTTTGAGTTACCATAGATAATATGGCATGTATGATTGCTAAAAGGTCTTCTACTTCCTATGTTTTGCTCACAATATCCCACTCCTTTGTTGTGCTTAATTATCAAATAGTAATTCAATACAATAAGATTGGAACCCCTTCCTTTCCTAGTGGCCCAGTATTTAACATGTCTTAACAATTTCCTAGGGTTAGGTCAAGGATTTTTCATGCCTCAACCCTTGATTAGGGTTAGGGATTTGAAACCTTTAAAATCTTCTTAAAAGTCCATATCTGACTAGCTCTACATGTGTGAGTGATGGGAGCTTATATTGTGGCATCCACTTGGTACCATGGTGGTCAAAAGCACATGTCAAGTTGCAAGAGACATAACTTCTTCATACAAATTCCGATTGAGGTGATTTCTATGTTGTCGGAAAAATCTCAATGCGTAGAACAATGTCTATAGGATGTGAAATTCATTTGCAATTTTATGACCCAAAATATAACATTCAATGCTCCAAATGGGCTCTAGAAGTTTTAGGACTACACATCTCCAAAATAGGAATTGCCCCTAGGATGGAACCTATAAGTCAATATTTCCATTTTTCCACTTAGAAGGGACCAAAATAGATGAAAATTATATAATGATTCATTTCTAATGTCTTCTTATCGTTTCCTTTACACTTGTTCTCTCCCTCTTTGCATATGAATTGGCGGTTGGTTGTCCTTTATTCTTGTCCATATCTCTTATAGATATTGTGCTTAAACATGGGCCTCGTCAATGGTCATGGGTTTAAAGAGCATCATTTTCCTCCTTAAATGACTATGGAGACCACCCATATACTTGAGAATACATCCACATTCTTAAGGCATATTCCCAACATAATGTCTTGTTTTATGAACTCAGTGGTGTACTTTTGTACACTCTATCCATGATTTTGCGATAAGTAATACCCATAAATCGATTGATCCTCTTGATACCAAATATGATAAAACTAGGACTTAATGGAGGATTTAAGCACCTCCCACTTATTTACTAGGAGATAAACCTTCAACCTAAGTGTATTTTTGTGGTTTTCCCACTGAGTTTGGTTATAAGTCCCCATCTTCAATTGGGAAAATGATATATTTTTCTTTTCTCATATGCCACGAACAATGTAATATATTTCTAATCGTTGCAACCATTAATTAAACTTAACAACACCGATATCACCTTGATAGGTTTTGATGTTAGCTTCCACTTCAACTTTGAATAGAGATTGGGAAGAGGTGATGCTAGAACTTGGTCTCTTGGTCTCTCTTTCTCTAGCTCATTTTCTGGTGCTTTGTCTCCAAATTTGACTTTTAGAGCCAACGTTTCAGTGAGGGCTACTAAACTCCTTGAAATGTATGAACATGTTCACTAGAATTGCCACGAGCATCACCATATTGGTAGAGAATTGTTAACAACTCATGATTCTCAAGTATGAAATGCAAATACAAATAATGATAAACTCAGTGTGGAGTTCCCATAAACACTATTACCTATATGATATTAACTCTTTTAATACATATGTTCTACTCAATGAACTATCAAATATTAAATCAAGACAAGAAGTATGATACATTTATTTCATAGTGTCCAATATTTAACATGTATTGGCCCATGCCCGCCCAATATCCTAAGCGATGAGTGGGAAATCCCACCTCCAAACAAAATATGGATGGAGTTACCCCTAAAACCAACCATATTGTTGGAACTTTGGGGGAGCACCTTTTTCCTTCCTTTGAAAATTAGCAAACTATGCCGGGCCGGTCGACCAAGAATTCTGTTACCATTTATGGGAATCAAGTAAGGGATATGGATACTCCCCAACAGTTCCCTCCAGTGAACCTACTTGGGTTAAGAAGCGCTATTATTCCTTTTCTGATTGCAAAGTCGGTTCAATTATAGAACTTGTGAGAATATCCATCATGGATATCGCTGGTTGATCATGTAGACACATATTTGCTATTTTGAGAGTTCCGCTGCGAAGAGATTTAAGAGAGAGAGAGAGACCGCCAAAAACAAATCGTTTTGCACCAAATGCGAGGAATTGCAGATCGTGCGAAGACACCAGGGTTCATGAGATCAGGTGTGATGTGGTCACACCAGACTTCTGTTAGGGGGTATTTCAAGCACCAAATCGCATCGCACCAGAATTCAAACACCAGATCACTGTTTAAACATAGAGATGTATCCATGACAAATATTTGGAGCAACATGATTGAATGACTGGTTTAAATTGCAGAACCGAATGATAGATATAGATCGTAGTTTTTTTGATTGCATGGAAGGTTTAGCTAGTTCACCACTGTAATTTAATTTCCAGATCCAGAGTTCTAACACATGACCTCTGAAGAATGGTAAATCACCATATTTGTTGTGAACAAATGAATTATTGTTGCAGTAGAATGCTGTAGAATGTTGAACGAAATGTTTGTTTTCGTAGTACACTGATCAGTGAAATTGCACCGGATCACTGCTTTAGATAACGTGTCAACTAGATTTGAAATCGAATCAAGTGTCAGTGTACACAAAACAACAGATCGTAGCATTAACAAAATGCTGCGATCTGTCTTTGTTTTTTACTTATACATTGTCTTTTTTTAGTGCAGGTAATGCCATTGATTGTATGGGAAGAAGTGGCTGCAGCTACGTTGGAAAATAGATATGGAATTTATGCATGGAAAGCATTCAAATCCCGACTCCTCGTTTCCTCAAATTCTATCATCCCAAAATCATCATATGCAACATACACGAACCTAAAATCACAATGGTAAGAGTTTGCTTGCAAGTGTTTGTCAAAATATGTCAATTTCTGTTATGCATAGCACAAAATTCAATGCCATCTGAGAGTATATTTAAGGATGGTTCAGAGATAGTGGAATTTTGCTCTAGATTTGAGATACGAGATCCACAAATAATTCCAGTTTCCTTACCACAAAAGTTGCCAGTTTCCTTACCACAAAAGTTGGTTGTTTTCTCTACCTTAGTGCAGCTGGCCATTTTTTCTGCTTCTTAGTGCTTCATTGCCTTTATCACTCTCTATTGAGAAAATGCATTTTTACAAAAAGCAATGTCATTGCAAACACAACAATAGTTTTTCAAGAATTAAAATCTACAGATGTAAGAGCTCTAAACCACTAATGTTTTGATTTTGGGATTCTTTTCCATTCAAATGATCTCTTCCCTCTTGTAGCTTCGATTTTTTCCCTCTAGAATTTAATGCCAGTTGCCTTGCAACAAAAAAATGGCTTTATTCTCTGCCTCCTAGTGCAGCTGGCCATTTTTTTTTTTGCCTCTTAATACTTCATTGCCTTTATCACTCCTATTGAGAAAATCTGTTTTGAGGAAAAACAATGTCATTGCAAAAACAACAGTAGCTTTTCAAGAATTAAAATATACAAATGTAAGAGCTCTAAACCACTTTTGTTTTGATTTCAAGATTTGGTGAGAGTAGCTTGAACAATACAAGAAATTCCTTTTGATATATTTTTTAATTCCTAGTGTGATACTCAATCTTGATTATACTGTATTCCTGATATTAACCATATTTCAATTACTATATAATACATATAAGAACTGTTCAATCCATCTCCAAGAGCACTCATCTAAATTTTTGTTTAATATCTTAGTTTGCAACTTTGTATGGATGCTCCATTTACTATTAAGAATCTAATTTTGCACTTGGAGAACATAGAATGAAAGAGCAAACCATTATAGGGCAAGCTCGCATGTGTGGAATCCCACACAATCATGCAGTATCTGACCATTAACCTCTATATTGGGACCGTGACTCCACACCATTAGAAAATGAATTGTGATGGTCTCCAACCCCCATAATAGAACCCCCTGTTATTGTTAATCTTAGTCATTACTAGTACTACTCCATTGTTGGGGATAACTCGCTAGTAAGTTTATGTGCTAGATCATAATCCTCAGTTACATGTTTCCATAATGTTAAGAAAAATATGGTTGGGTTTTGAGAAAATTCCTACTCCTAAATGGAATTTTATTTTTATCCATGTGAACCCTTTTTTCTTGCAAGCATACATAAATTCCAAGAGTCCAAGAATACGCCATGCATGCATGTACAAGGTCCCATATAGTTAACCTGAGAACATGCATATACATAACCTCTGTGCAATGACCATAGTAGTGCAATCAATGGAATGCCATAAGAGGTATTTGTAGAATTGTTTTAGGGTGATACACTTATTAGCTAGGGGAAAGACCATGTGAAAATCATTAGCCATTTAAACTTTACATTCTATGCTAGATAACAATGCCATAAAAACAAGTTCCATTTCCTAATGCATCACACAATTGCCACTCTCAAGGGTCCCTAGGGGTTATTAAGTGCATGAATTTTGATAAAAAAGTGTATTTCATTTTAGCTGAAATACAATCATAAATCCAAGCACAAGCATGATGCATGGGAGTAGAAAATGATTACATTCATATGCTATTTTTTGTAGAAAAACAATTTGAAAGAAGGAAGAGTTGTGGTCTGATGAAATTTTAGCACTTTCGAGGCATTAACTAGCAACCAATGATAGTATAACAAATGCAACTTGCATATCATTTTTGGGACACACCTCCTCTGAGTTTACCAGTTTCTCAGTCATAGATTCCCCTTCTGTGCAACATATACATTAGGGCCAGATTTCCTTCTCTTAGTTCCTATGCACAATAGATAGGGTAGTGGATGGTGGCACAAATAAGAGAGACTTTTGGAGGTGCAACAATTATATGGAGTCTAGACAGAGGTAGAGGGCACATGCATGCAACATCGTTATATAATAAGATAAGATAATTTTATTAATGTCCAACAAATGACCAAAAAATATGTCAATGGGACTGCTGAGTCTAAAGCTGTCAATACAAAGATTTTATTTTCCAGATTTATCTTTTCCTTAATTAGATTTGCTTTTCCAGATTCAGGATTGCTTTTCCTGTTGTATATATAAAGTGTTTTTTCGGTTCAGATTTAGCATAGCTTCCAAGTTTAGCCTAGATGCATGTGCTAGAGGAGTTTATATGTTTATTTAGGTGCTGATTTGGAGGGAGCCTTCTTATGTTTGGGCACACTGCTTAGCAGAGTTTACGGTTATTCCGCAGGGATAGTTCTCATTCTATTTCTGTAAACCCTAGTCTTCTTTATCTATAAAAGAATGTTGATTGAGTTCATTGAGAGATAGAGGGTCTTACATTGTATTTCTTCTTCTAGTTAATACAAGACATGTGATTAATTACTACAAAATTTTACTTTCTGTTCATATTTCCAAATTGTTGTGTTTGTAGATCTAGTGTTCTAATTTTTGTAGCTTTCATAGGAGCTCATCATGTTTTTGCTAACTAGTTTCAGGGTTTCAGTTTTGAGAGTGCAGATCTACTTGTGGTGTGCTGAAAATGTAACATGGTATCAGAGCTGCAGCTCCGAATTCTTCTAGGATTCCATGCATGGAGTGTGTTGCTTCGTGTGAAGGGTAGTTGTCAGAGGATTTCAGTGGGTGTGATGCCCTTGATTTGGTGATCGATAATGATCTTTACTTGATATAGGCATCCGAATTTGTGATAGGGTGTTGGGTGTGATGCCTAGTTTCTCGTCATATATATTTTGCATGGGATACATATTTACAATCCCAAATTCAGGATTATTGATGAAGTGTATTGACCTTGAATCAGGTTGTCTCTAATTCTTCTCTATACTTGTGTCGTGTAGGGTGCTCCTATGAGTGAGCATGCCATCCCTGTTACAATATTTGAAACAGAGAATGACATTCTTTTAGGCATGAGATTCATTCAGTCTCCTTTTCATCCATACCTGAAAAAGTGATCCTTATAATCTTGAGATAATATTTTGTTGTTTGATTGTAGAAATAATGAAGGTGTATATGAGGAAATGGTGTAAATTATCAGATGAAGAGGCTATTAGGTATATTGTTGATTGGTCATATTATTGTCAATGCCTAATCTCATCAATCTAGAAAATTCAATGCAATGCAATGTAAGGAAAGACACTTGAGTCTTGACTTCCTAGAGTGCAATGACCTTAAGACATAAGAGATCCTCCAATACTAGATTGGTATTTTGGAGGTCTAAGTTTAAAAAAAGAAGTTGAACAATTTTGACAAGGATGAACAAGACTTTGGAATTTATTCTTGACCTAAAATTGATATTAGAGTTAAGAGTATTTTGTCTTTCTGGTCTTGTATCATACATATTGTCTTTGCCATGAGTATAATGAGTATTAGTATTTATTTCTGATTACATGTGACTGAGATTTATTTGTGTGTTGGTTGCAATTATAAGCCATGGTGAAATTACCTTGGGTGATGCATTGACTTAATAACATAGAACATGATGGTTCATAGGAGGCCACATTGGTCATGTATGTATTCCCCAACCAAGTACTCTTTCCTGATTTTGTCATTGCTTCTTAAATTAAGAAGAGAATAATATAGAAAATGTGATTCATTTGGTTCTTTTCCACTAAGTTCTAAACTATGGTAATGCAACAAGTCTCGTTTAGGTGTTCAACAACACCCTCTAGTTAGTGACAACTTTTTTGTATGCAATTTTCAACTTTTCGATGTTATTATTTGTATTATCTTCTAATCAAATTTGTAATAATTCAATTGCATGCAAAATATAGATAATCTGTCTCTCTTCACTTAATTTACGGGATATTAAATTTGCACAATATTTATTTTCCTACAATTTTCCATCTCCTCGGACCAAAAAGACAAGCCTTCCTATTTTATTTGGAAGAGGCGGTGACGATTTGGTTTAAGACAATCCAAATTGCATCTTCCATTATTCTTAATATTTCACTCATATTTGTTGCATGATATATCTCTTACAGTTCTTCCATGACTAAAGATGCTATTTTTTTCGAATAACAAAATATAATGATTTTATAATGTTATTAGAATTCCAATTCTTTCTTTAAGCTTGCATTATTTGTATTTTTGCTTCTCTCTGGCATGAATTTATCTACACATCCTAAAACTGGAGCTATTTGACATGCTATAATAATGGAAAAGTCTTTGTCAATGGATTTCATATTTTTCTAGGAATCCATTTATCTTGGTTAAATCAGAGTATTTCATTTAGGGCCTTCCAACTGATGATAATTTGATTTGATTTTATGGTTCTTTGTTAATTTTTGCAGACTTTCTAGAGTTAGAAATTTAGTAGTTGTTTGAAAATTATTTTCTTCCAAGTGCTCTGCATATTACCACACTAGTATAAACATTTGATCTTGCACTGTGAGGTAATAATCTTCATTTTAAAAAATTTGGTTCATTTTAAGATCTAGTCTCCATGTATTAGTGAAATCAATTTAGTATATGTCTTTTATCATGTTCATTTATATACATGGGCTTCCACTGGAATGCCAATTATAAATTTACTTACATTTCCTTTTAACTCCATATTTTAGCATTTTGTGGGTTATCAATTTCATATTGTAACCATTGATTTCTTCTTTTTGGCTAGGGTATTGAATATTAATGTAGTGCACTAATAATTTGTGGTTACAAGTGAGACTGGGTAAAAATGCATTGAGGTGGTTCTAGGTTTGGGCCTCATTTATACTTTTGAACAACAATGTTTGGAAACACTGAAACCCAAATTGATGTCTTCTATTGGGAAGAATTAAGTTTGCTATGGAAAACTGAGTCGAGCCCCTTTTTGACGCGTCGCTAAAGGCCTTTTTTGTACTAGTGTCACTTGTTCAAAACCTCTATTTGGCCATTTTTTTGTAGATGATAGGTAGATCTCATAGCTAATTGAGTGTTATGGATACTAACTGCTCTTTCTAGAAATCATCGGTGAATTTAGGATGCATTTCAAATACAATCACCTTAGGAAATTCATGAAGGAAAACATTTGCAATTTGGCTAGATTTGGCATTGGATTGAACTATATTTGGTAAGTCTATCAACAATAACCAAGATGGCATATTTTCCTTCGTATTTAGGAAATATTGTAATATGAGATAATAAGATAAGATAAGATTAATTTATTAATACCTAAGGAATGGATCACAAATAGTTTAATTATTAATGAGACTTCAAGGGTAGTAGGTCAATGGAAGATCACTTGCCTTATAGGTAGGAGGTTGGTGTTCCGATTCCTCCATACCCTATCCACAAAAATAAGTGAATATTAGCATATAAAATGACTAAAAACGACTAAATTAGTGACCAAAAAATGAGAGATAAGTGACGAAAAAATGAGAGACAAGCGACCAAACAAATGACCAAAATTCGCATATAAACGACCAAATGGCAGTTTTGGTGGCTAATTTCCGGTCTCTTATCACGCGACCAAAAATGTGGTCATATTTAGTTTGGTCATTTATAGCTTGTATTGTGGTCATTAATTTGGTCATATTTTTTGTCACTAATTTGGTTGTATATTTGGTCATTAATTGTGACAATTAATGACCAAATATACGACCAAATTCATGACCAAATATATGACCAAATTAATGACCACAAGACAAGCTGTAAATGACCAAACTAAATATGACCACATTTTTGGTCGTGTGATAAGAGACCGGAAATTAGCCACCAGTGATTTCCAAATCAAAAGTGGTTATTTATATGTGTATTTTGGTCACTTATCTCTCATTTTGTACTAGTGGAAATATGTTTCACCCCATCCAATGTTGTACATGGAGTCAGAGTTTTGTTACTATTTGAGTGTGAAATTCCTTTGCTAAAACTAGCCATCGAGCTCCTCCCTAACACTAGCCAGTTAGAAAAACACTTAGTTTATCTGGAACAATTAGATGAACATAGAAATGATGCGGTTACTACAAACAAGGTGCATAAAAAGTGAACCAATGCTCAGTATGATAAATCAGTCCATCCTCATGTCTTGTATGAAGGGGACATGGTACTTTTTTATGATCAGGACCATGACAAATTGGGGTCAAATAAATTTAACTCAATATGGCTCGACCCTTACATTGTGAGACAAGTCTTGAATAAAGCATCCTATGAGTTGGAATATTTTGAAGGTAATGTGTTGAATGAGCCTAAAAATTGGGCTATAATTGAAGAGGTATTACACCTAGGTAGAAACACTTGGGAAATGTCTTGAACTAGTTGTATTATATGTAGGTATATTGCATTTCCTTTACTAATCACTTTTCCTTTAGTCACCGCTAATTGTGGTATGTGCTTGATTGGTAGATGATGCAAAAAGTATATGTATTTGTCACTTATGCAGATGGTTCTATTTGACACACTTGGAACCTTGCATCCACTGGTTGGGTGATTTACTCTCCTATAGGTAAAATACTAAGTTCAGGGGGAGTATTCCTCGGATCATAAACCAACAATATTTCTGAATAAAATGTAGCTATCAAACTCTTGTTGGATTCCATGACACAATGAATAGAGAGTTTGATAGTCCACTTGGATTCCCAACTGGAAATGTCACATCTTAATGGCTTATATTGTGTTTGTGATACTAATATTTTTGAAAATTTATGTGGGTGTGACTTCTTGAAAGACATTTTGAATTCATTTCATACATACATGTTCCAAGGAGATTTAATTTCTTATTTGATTCATTAGCCAACTATGTGTTAGATCATTATTTGACACATCAATAATCAAGCATATAAGGTACACAATTGAGCAAATATTTGTATATAAAAGAGTGGCCGATAATTTCCATTTAGTTTCATATTATCGGATGTACATCAAGTTAAAAATAAAAAAAATGAAAATCTAGCTTCAGATTCATATACAAAAAATAGGTCTCTAATGCAACTATACAAAAATACATCATCAATCCAGAACTAGGCTTATGGTTCTACATGCACACTATGGTATATGGTCACTAGTGAAGTGACTCAACGAATAATATGGAGCCAAACACCTGGTACCCCCCACAACCTACCTCAACATCCACTCTGGAAAGTACTCCATGCGAGCCATAGGCACTTGGTTGGTCATAGATTCTAAGTTCCTCTATAGGTTCCCAAGCACTCGAGAAGCCTCGATATCTTCCAATCCCTCTTCCCCCTCATGAAGTCTCCTCCTGTGGCATGGACCTATAGGTTGAATTAGAACATGATCTGGATCATGGAAAATGTTTTGTTAGAGAGATTATTACAATATATATATATATATATATATATATATAGGAAAATACATAAAAATAATATACCTCTTCATAAAAGAAAAAAATAAATAACATCAAAAATAAAACATCTTACCTATATTCCCCCAATGTTCATTTGGAGGGAGTATAGATCTACATCCTAACAAAAATCCATCAACTCATATGGTTAATCATCAATAGAAATGATATGAGCATGCCACCAATCAAAGAACTCATCGTTGAAGGCATGGATGAATATTCCTCCTCCAAGCCTCTTATTCAAGTCTCCCTATACACTCATGCGGGGCTCTCGAGGATCATATGGGGGCATGATAGTACGAGGGTTCATAGTTAGAAATATATCTGTAAATAATGAGACTAAGGGAGTCTCATACCCAAACAATTTGAGGCCACCTATCTTACACTAAGACAACTTATATTTTATATATCCTAATAGAGTCGAGCGCCAATCATATATTGCGGGGTGGAGGCACTCAACTACATAATACTTATATAAGCAAGGTGATTTGAACTCAAGCCATCCACCTCAAGTACTATGGTGAGAAATATGACCTTGAGACCAAGATCAGAATCCTCTCAATAGGAAATTGGGAGCCAAGTCCATCAACACTACAAAATGTGTCGACATAATCTTGTACATTGTATCCTCCTCAATGACCTGCTTCGAGGTTGAAAACATCACCACAATGAGATAACCCAATGGGAAAATATATTTCCTCTATCACAATCGTGAGGACTAATCCATCAATAAAAAATTCTTATCTGTCAACATCCCAATACTGTATCAACAATTTGAATAAGTTTGGCTGACCTGCATGCCCTCACAACAAAAGAATTTTAATAAACCACATTGGCGAAATGCCCCTAATGCGGCTTAATCAACCATAGCTTGACGATCCACCATTTCATGATCACTCTACCTCCTTTTAACAACCATGAGGAACCCTACATGTGAAAATAAATATCACTGAAGGATCTTCACAAGCAAACAATTGTTAAATATACAACATCAGGATACATTCTCCAAACCAATCTTGTGTAGTCAAGATTGATCCTCCCGTATAGAGGTGAGCACTTTTATTGCCTTACGTGTAAAGGTTATTCTTACCGTATATAGGTAATTTATCAAAGTAATGATGTTGTAAAGTCTTGTTGGATAAGGCTCCGAACTTGTGTGTATCAAGTCATGATTATCATGTGAACCTTTCGTATAAAGGTATTCATGATATGGACCTCCTGTATAGAGGTGAACCTTTTGTATAAAGGTGTCCATGAGATGGACCTCCCATATAGAGGTGGACCTTTCGTATAAAGGTCATGATTTACTTATTAAAATCATTTAATGTTGTGTGATATATTATTAACCATGTTCACCAGATTGTTATTAAGTCTCCTTTAGAGATTGATCACCTCTAAAGAGAATTACTTTAGCATATGATCATTTGGTCCTGAATAATATAATATGATCACAACATCCGATAATTATTATTAGTATAATGTAATGTGATGGATAACTAAAGTTAGCACATATTGACCATGTAGTAAGAGATAAATAAATAAAAGATAAATCATAGAGATCAAGAGAATTCAAAATTTCCATGCAGACACTTCAGCTAATTAAAGAGACCTTGAATTGTGAAAGCTTCAGTTACAAAGCTCCAGTTAAAGCATTAGTTAAAGATATATCTCGATTAACTAAAGAAATCACAATGGTCACTTCAAGTAAATCAATCAACATGATTTCAGTTAACTAAGTGTTAAACAAAATGGACTAGTTAACTAAAGTATTTACACTTTAGTTAAAACTAAAAGATGACATTTTAGTTAAAGAGAGTTAACTAAGCGATACACAAGAAGATCTAGTTAACCAAGTGTTATTGCATGATGAAACTTATGTTAAACTAAAAGATGACACATGATTTATGACATTTGCATGTTGACACTTAAGTTAGCCAGCTAACTAAGTGGGCAAGATTTCAGTTAAGAGGTGAGTTCATCCTAAGTGACAACTCAGTGAGATGAAGCACTACATGAGAAGTGGGGCGCACCACTCCATACAAGATTAATACATCCAGTTTGAGGGAAAGTTCATCCTGAAGTTAGAAGTTAAAAATAGAAGAGAAGAATGTATAAATATGATATACAGGATTGTTGAATCTAGTGTGAAGTGAATTCTCTTCTCCATTAAAGGTAAGGCACTTCTCTTTGTGTAGGGTATTGTTTGTGCTGGGAACACATCCGATTGATCTCTCTTCTCTATTGATTCCATATCTTCACCAAGAATTTCGGTGATCTCTTATCTTCCGAAAGAAATATGTTATGTTGTATGGTGTCAGCGGGAATGACCACAGCCCGTCCAACCCGCACCTTCCCAGGAAATAGGGTGATTCCTTAAATTGAACAACTTGACTTAGCTGAAAACCAGCTAGGTCCTTCTCAATGACGGCCCTTCTCTCCAAACTGGGCTTTCCGCAACCTCCTGATGGTCAAAACTGACCTTCCACAACAATCTTGTGGAAGCACCTTCCTTTTGCAATTACAGTGCCTTCCACAATCATCTTCCCACAACGGTCCTTCTGAAACACTCTTTCTGCAGCTTGCGGATTGCAGATTGCGGGTGCACTCCTCACGACTTCTTGAAAATGCTCCTGCACTTTCCCTTTCGCAATTTCCTCTCCGCAGCTTGCGAATTGTGGATTGCGGGTGCGTCTTTCGTGTTTTCTTGAAAGAGCTTTCCGAAAAGACTCTTCCGCAATGCAGTTTCTGCAACTCTAGTCGTTAACTCCCGCGCTTCTTTCCTTCTGTGAAACGCGATATCGATCGTCGATCTTTTGCGGATGGAATCTCATCCGTTGATCTTGATCAATGCAGAACACTTTACATTGGCTTGCGGAGGGGCTATCTCCGATGCACATTCACTTGATCGATTCTTTCCCTGTCGTCGATCATCCTTTCGGCTTTGATCTGAGCCGTCCAAACTTTTTTTAGTCACTTCGACTGCGCTCTACGATTTCTTTGTTAATTGATCAGAGAATCGATCAATCCAGCTTGATCTTCGTCCAGATCTAAGGGAAACTAAATACAAACAAGAAATTTACTTCAGCTACTTAACGGCGGTCGGTCTGCAAATGATTTGGGTTTCTTAACTGCACATGAAAATCACACAAATACGACAAAAGACTCATTCATACAGAACTCAGGCCAACAATTTCACACAGCTCTACCTGACAGAATCTCAAATCATTCTTCATTCAAGGTGCACAGTAACCCTATCGAACACACAAAACTTCTAATTGTGCTAATGGATAGCTAGAAAATTTACATTCCAACCAGAATGACCAACCCCCTTCTCATCTAGATCTCCCCTTGTCCGAACAACAAAACAAATTCCTAACAGACTCTCCTCCATCAAGGAGTCACTATCATTATTCAACTAACTGGCTAACTGGCTTGATCTCCACGAAGGGAGTATCAAATTTCCACTACGTTCTATTTCTAAAAAACTGACAACCCATTATTCGGTTACACACTTGCAAATATTACTTTAACCAAAAACACATTTCCTTCATTACAACTCGTCCTCATGCTAGCCACTACATGTGAACATGTAATCACATTGCTGACTCAGCATTGATGCTCCTGCATCAGACTCCCAATGTTAAAATTTCTGAACCCCTGTTCAGTAAATCAACTACTGAGAAACCCTTTGTCTCCAATTCTTCAGCATCCATCCATGTAGAATCTTCTACAGGATGCCCTTTCCATTTGATCAATTAATCTAGGTAGTCTCTCTGTCTGGTACTCTTTGCCACTCTAGTATCCAATATAGACTCAGCTTCTGATGGTTGGGCTATAGGAATCTGCTTCAGCCACTGAAGATCTCCCACTTATGGCACTTGTCCTGTATCATCTGTCACATAAGTATACAGGTCTGCAACATTAAAAATATGTGATATACCAATCCCTGTTGGCATTTCCAATTCATAGGCATTTGATGAAAAATTCCTGAGTATCCTACAAGGTCCAATTTTTTTCATCTTCAGCTTGTTGTACTCTCCTTTTGGAAATCTCTCTTTCGTTAGATGTGCTAAAACCAAATCTCCCACCTCATAGTTTTTCTCTCTTCTCCTGGAATCTGCTCTGGTTTTGTAACTATTGTTACTCTGTTGCAACCTTGCTTTAGCTTGCTCTTGTAGTTCACTAATCCTTGTTGCAAAGTCTTCTCCATCTACACTTCTCTTCTCCATTTGACCCAAATCACGAAGTTCACACACTCCTCTTGGATGCATTCCATACAGAATTTGGAATGGACTCATTCATGTACCTCGGTTTGGTGAGTCATTATATGAAAACTATGCTTGAGCTAGCACTTTGTCCCATTGCTTTCGATTTTTTCCAATCATACTTCTTAGCATGTTACACATACTTCTATTCACCACCTCAGTCTAGCCATCAGACTGTGGATGATATGCTGAACTGAAGTTCAACTTGGTTCCCAAATTCTTCCACAAGGTCCTCCGGAAATGACCCGTGAACTTTATATCTCTGTCAGATACAATGCTCTTAGGTAAACCATGTAGCTTCACAAATTCATTGAAAAACAAGTTAGCAATGTGTGTGGCACCACTAGTCTTGTAATATGGAATGAAATGTGCCATCTTAGTAAATATATCCACAACTACAAAAATATAATCATTTCCCTTCTAAGTTTTTGGAAAACCCAAAATGAAATCCATACTCACAGAATCCCAAGGCCTAGTTGGAATAGGCAATGGTGTGTATAAACCTGTGTTCTAGCTTCTCCCCTTGTCATGCTGACATACCCTACATCCGCTCACAAAATTTTCAACCTCAGACCTCATCTTTGGCCAAAAGTAGAAATGACTAAACTGTCCAGAGGTTTTGGACAAAAGTAGAAATGACTAAACTATCCAGAGGTTTTATCACTTCCAAAGTGACCTTCCATCCCTCCATTATGCTTATCTTGTATTAGGTTCTCTCTCATGGAACATTTGGGAATACAAAGTTTACTGTTTTTAAAGAGTAAACCATCTTGCAACATATACTCCATCCATGGCTCTTTGTCCACCTCCACAAAATTTTTACAAACTCTGTATGCATCCTGAAAATCAATGTCAATCTCATACAAACCTCTCAAATGTTAAAATCCTAGGACTTTGATCTGAATTTCTTGCACCATCAATTGTCTCCTACTTAAGGCATCTCCTACTCGATTTGATTTCCCACTGATGTGCTTTATCACGCAGGTAAAGTTTTGCATGAACTCAACCCACTTGACATGATTCTGATTCAATTTAGGTTGTTACATGATGTACTGCAATGCATGATTATCAGAAAACAAAACAAACTCTCTAGGCATAAGATAATGTCTCCAATTCTTCAGTGATTGGACAATAACATATAATTCCTTGTCATAAGATGAATACTTCTGTTTGGAATCATTCAAATTCTCGCTGAAATATGATATAGGTATGTCTTCCTGACTGAGTATAGCTCCAATTTCTACTCCACTGGCATCACATTTCACTTGGAAAGGGTGTTTGAAATCTGGTAACTTCAACACTGGTTGCTCAGTAATCTTTTTCTTCAAAAACTAAAAGCTACTTTCAGCCTCTGCTATCCGTTTAAATGGTTGTTTGTCCTTCCTAATTGTTTCAATGATGGGTGCACAAATACCACTGAAATTCTAATGAACTTTCTACAAAAACTTGCCAATGCATGGAAACTTTTTACCTCAAATATGCTTCGAGGTGAAGGCCAATCAATGATTGCTTGCACCTTTTATGGATCCATTTTCAATCCATCTCTTGAGATAAAAAAACCCAAATACACTAGTTTGATTTCATGAATGTACATTTCTTCACATTCACCAACAAATTTTCATTTTGTAATTTCTCCAAGACACATCTTAGGTGCTCTAAGTGTTCTTTTTTTGTTTTACTAAAAATCAGAATATCATCAAGGTAAACTATCACAAACTTGCCTATGAAATATCTCAAGACTTCATTCATTAATCTCATGAAAGTGCTTGGTGCATTGGACAATCCGAATGGCATAACCAACCACTCATACAACCCATCATTTGTCTTAAAGGCCGTCTTCCACTCATCTCCTTCTTGAATTCTGATATGATGGTATCCACTCTTCAGATCTAATTTTGAAAAACATGTTGCTCCACTCAAGAAATCCATCATGTCATCCATCTTGGGTAATGGAAACCTGTGTCTGATGGTAATCTTGTTGATAGCTCTGGATTTAGTGCACATCCTCCATTCACCATCCTTCTTTGGGGTAAGTACTGCTGGTACTGCACATGGAATAAGAATTTTCTGAACCAACCCCTTGTCTAACAATCCTTGTACTTTCCTTCTAAATTATTCATTCTCTTGAGGTGCCAATCCGTATGCTGCCTTGTTTTGTAATCTTGCTCCAGGAATAAAATCAATATGGTGACTTATGTCCCTCTTCGTTGGTAACTCATTGGTAAAATCATCTACCACAATGTACTAAATGCTCCTAGCATCTCCTAAATCTCCTTAGGAAGATCTGTAATACTAGTCTTCATCACTACCACTCTAGGCTTACATTCCATAGCATAGTTCAGTTCCTTCTCATCAATTTGCTGTGAATACTCTTTCCTTGTCAACATTAAGACCTTAGATGTTGGCTGTTTTGTTGAACTCACTCCTTGCAAAGGATGAAGAATATGTTTTATCCCATCTTGCACAAAACTATGACAATTCCTCCTACCATCATGCACTACCCTTTTGTCAAATTGCCATGGTCTCCCTAGAAGAATATGGAAAACATCCATGGGCATAACATCACATATAATCTTGTCCTTATATGTGCCTACTTGAAAATCAAATTCACATTGTTCACTTACCAGGATTTGATGTCCTTTATGCAACCAGGATACTTTATATGAAACAGGGTGTCTGGTCCTCTTCAAACTCAATTTCTCCACCATCTTTGTGGAAACAAGATTTTTAGTGCTCCCACTATCAATCACCATCTTACAACATTTCCCCTTGAATTTACACATGGTCCTAAATAAATATTTCCTTTGAGTAGGTTCCACTTCCTCCTTTTCAGGTTTCAATAAGACTTTGTTCATCATCTAAGACTCTCTCTTCTCTAGCATATTCTCGGCCACTGTCATCTTCTCTTGCTATTATTCATTCTGAGCTACATAGGTTCCTCTCTGTCCTATTTCTTCCTTCTTTGGACATTCAAAGGATCTGTGCCCCAATTTGTTACACTTGTAACATATGTAGACAACTTCTCTGTCTCTTCTTCTACCTCTACCCCCTTGGTAAGGTCTTCTCCCTCTTGGTTCACCTCCTCTACCTTGGTGCTCCTGCTGGTTTAAGTTGTCAGGTCCTCCTCCTTGGGATGCAAACCTTCCTCTTCTAGCTGTTTTCCCCCTTCCTCTATTGAAGTTCTTCTTTCTCACTAATTTTTCTTCTGCTCTCAAGGCACATTGGTATGCCTCTTCCATGGTTCTTGGTGATATCATGCTGATCTCATCCTGAATCTCCATCCTGAGACCATTGACATATCTAGCAGCCTTCTCTGTTGATTCTTCCACATAACCTGCCCTGAGTTCACTTTGTAGAATTCTTCAGTATACTCTCTTACAGTCAGTAACCTTTGCCTAAGGTTCTACATCTACCTATACAAAGTCAGTTGGTAATCCTTGGGAAAGAATTTGGCTCTCATCTTAGCTACCATCCTATCCCAACTCTTTATCAACAGTTTGTTCTTCCTTCTCCTTTCAGTTTGCACACTATCCCACCATAGGGACGCATGTCCTTTCAACCTCGTCACTACAAACCTAAACTTCTTGTTCTCTTCAACTTCATCTTACTCAAAGTATTTGTCTAGCTTGTTGATCCAATCAATGAGGTGTTCAGCAGTGAGACTTCCCTCATAGGTAGGCAACTCGGGTTTTGGCCTCGAAGTTTCTCCAAGAATTGACTGAAAGTATCTTAGCTCAGGTGTCTCTTGCATGGGTGTTGCTTCTTCTCCTTGTTCCTCTTCTTCAGGTTCACTCACGTCCCCTGCTTTTGGGTCTCTTCGTCTACCCATCTCCATAGCTTCCATACACGCTCACATTTCTATTATTTACTCCACGACCTCTTCATTCGTTACTGGTCTCCCTCTGCCACGAGTTCTTTCTCTTCCCAAACGTATAGCCATGCATCTCTTCTGCCTTTAAGGGAAAAATATGTGTTGATACAAAAATTGGTGCCAACGGGAATAACCACAGCCCGTCCAACCCGCACCTTCCCAGGAAATAGGGTGATTCCTGAAATTAAACCACTCGACTTAGCTGAAAACCATCTAGGTCCTTCTCAATGGAGACCCTTCTCTCCAAATTGGGATTTCTGCAACCTACTGATGGTCAGAACTGACCTTCCGCAACAATCTTGTGGAAACACCTTCCTTCCAAAATTATAGTGCCTTCCGCAATTGCCTCCCCGCAACGGTCCTTCCGCAACACTCTTTCCGCAGCTTGCGGATTGCGGATTGCGGGTACACTCCTCGCAACTTCTTGAAAATGATCCTGCACTTTCCCTTCCGCAATTTCCTTTCCAAATCTTGCGGATTGCAGTTTGTGGGTGCGTCTTTCGTGTTTTCTCAAAAGATCTTTCCGCAAAGAGTCTTCTGCAATGCGGTTTCCGCAACTCTAGCCGTTAACTCCCATGCTTCTTTCCTTCTGAGGAGCATGATATCAATCGTCGATCTTTTGCGGATGGAATATCGTCCGTTGATCTTGATCAATGCAGAACACTTCGCATTGGCTTGCGGGGGCTCTAGCTCTAGTTCACGTTCACTTAATCGATTCTTTCCCCATCGTCGATCCTCCTTTCAACTTTGATCTGAGCCGTCCAACCTCTGTTTAGTCGCTTCGATAGTGCTTTACGAATTCTTGGTTGATTGACCAAAGAATCTGTCAATCCAACTTGATCTTCGTCCAGATCTAAGGGAAACTAAATAGAAACAAGAAATTTACTTAAGCTACTTAACAACGGTCGGTCTGCAAATGATTTGGGTTTCTTAACTGCACATGAAAATCACACAGATACGAAAAAAAGACTCATTCACACATAAATCAGGCCAACAATTGCACACAGCTCTACCTGAAAAAATCTCAAATCATTCTTCATTCAAACTGCACAGTAACCCTATCGAACACACATAAATTCTAATTGTACTAATAGATAGCTAGAAAATTTACATTCCAACTAGAACGACCAACCCCCTTCTCATTCAACTCTCCCCTTTTTATCCATTCAACTCCCCCAAAACAAAATGGCTGAACAACAAAGAAAACTCCTAACAGAATCTCCTCCATCACTGAAGGAGTCACTATCATTATTCAACTAACTAGCTAACTGGATTTATCTCCACAAAGAGAGTATCAAATTGCCACTACATTCTATTTCTCAAAAACTGACAACGCATTATTTGGTTACACACTTGCAAATATTACTTTAACCAAAAACACATTTCCTTCATGACAGCTCATCCTCCTGCTAGCCACAACATGTGAACATGCAATCACATTTCTGACTCAGCATTGATGCTCCTGCATCATTGTAAAATAAAGCATTCTATGCTATCCATTATATTATACTGAGAAGAATTGTTGGGGTTTTTGTTCTCATAATTTTGAGAATTTTCCCTAGGGTATATCTTGTGTTAAGGGTGTATTAATTTCATGGATTGAATTGTCTCATTGCTTCAAGTATCTGCATCTAAAAGAATTAAAGATCAAAGCTCAACCAAATTTCAACATGGTATTAGAGCTCGGGGCATGAAGGAGCTTAGTTTTTCATGCCAACTAGAGCCTACGTTGATCCTGAGAAGTTGAGCACACGATTTGAAGACTATGGCATCAGTCTCTGTATGACCGGAAGACTATCTTGAGGGCACCTCAAACTTCAAAAAATGGAAGGCTAGGTTTCTCAACATCCTATAGGAACATGACTTGGATGGGTATGTATCCACTGTGGTGGAGGAGCCTACATCTAATGCAAGATGCATCAACTTCAAGAAGAATCAAGATAAGGCTAAACGAATCATCTATGATTCAGTAAAAGATAACTTGATGCCCATGATCACACCGTTGAAGACCGCAAAATAATGTTATGATGCATTAACTAATATGTATGAGAAGAAGGCCCCGAGTCAAAAGAGGGCATTAAAGAATAAGATTCAGAACTTAAATATGGATATGGATGAGACAGTTGCCTCCTTCTTCTCCAAGATCTATCAGGTAAGAGATCATCTTGCTAGTATTGGAGTAGTGGTGGATGAAGATGATATTCTCCAAACCTCTATTGATGGTCTACCATCCTTATGGGACAAATTCTTGGCTATGGTAAATGGACAAGAGGTACAACCTAACTTCAAAATTTTGTGTCATGAATGCCTCCAAGAGGAGGGGCGAATCCAGAGCAAGTCAATGTGCATCAAAAAAGAAAATCTTTCCCTCACGGAAAGAATGAAGAAAGGAAAGAAACCCTTATTCCAAAAGAAATTCTCTCATTCAAAGAAGGAGTTCAATAATGGATTTGACAAGTCAAAAGCTAGATGCTTCAATTGAAATAATAAAGGCCATTTATCAAGAGATTGTAGAGCAAAGCGGAAAGGAAAGTTTCACGCTTCTACCGCCATAGAATATGAAATCACTCAAAAGAATGTATCCGAAGTAAAGGAGACAAGAAGGAAGTATTATCTTGTCTCATCCCTTTCGGGATCTATCATCACAAATGTAGACACATAGTTGATTAACAGTGGTGCATCCAAACATATGACTGGTTACAAGAGTACCATCATCGATCTAAAAGAGAAAGAATTCACATGCATGGTAGAGTTGGGGGACAACTCAACTTATTCGACCCAAGGAGTTGGATCCACCTCATTCCAATTGAGCACCTGTGATATTATACATGTGGAGGAAATTATATATGTTACAGGCTTGAAGAAGAATCTCCTCTTATTTTCGTTTGTTGAAGACAAAGGCTTCCGAGTTATCTTCATGTATAACAAAACACTTTTATGGCTGAAGAACAAAATCCTAGAATCTGCTGCTGTGATTGGAGTTCGAGAGGGAGGACTCTACAAGGTACCTAGGAAGTACATTCAAGCTATGATTCACCACACTATCAGTCCATGCAAGATATGGAACTGAAGGCTTGGAAACCTGCACTACAAAGTGCTACCAGGACTTCAAATAATGGTAAAAGGTATGCCCATATTTGATTTTGAGCATGATAGTGTATGTCGGGGTTGTGCACTTGGGAAGAATGTTAAGAAAATATTTTCTAGCAGTTCTTCTAGATCTAAATGGATTTTAGATTTAATACATTCTGATGTATGTGGTCCCATATCATCCCCCTCCACGAGTGGCTTCTTATATTAAGTACTGTTCATATATGATTTTTCTAGGAAGTCATGGATTTATCTCATGAAGGCTAAAAGTGAAACTCTTAGCAAATTTAAGGAGTTTAAAGCCCTAGTTGAAAATCAGAAAGAAAATCACATCCGTGCATTAAGGTCTGATAATGGAAGTGAATTTGATTCACATGCATTTAATGATCTATGTAGTGATGTGGGAATATGTAGATAATTATTAGTACCATACAACCCTCAGCAAAATGGGGTTTCCGAAAGAAAGAATAGAACCATATGTGAGGCTGCAAAATACATGATGCATGATCAATATATGTCTACCTCATTATGGGAAGAATCCACTCGTACAACTGTGTACATCCAAAATAGAATCCCATATACCATTCTAGATGAGAAGACACCAGAAGAAGTGTTTACCAGTGAGAAGCCATACATCTCACACTTGAGGATCTTTGTGAGCCCAATATACATTCATGTGTCGAAAGAAAAGAGAACAAATATGGAGCCTTATGGAAATAAAGGCACCTTTGTGGGTTATAGCGAGTCATCCAAAGCATACCAAATATATGTATTTGGTGAGAGATACAATTAAGTCAGCCGAGATGTTACCTTCCATGAGGAAGCGGCTTTCAAAATATCGAAGGAGATTCAATGTAATTCAGAGATGGAGAATCCCGAGTTTGATTCTCCCCCTTCATAGTTAGAGAGGGAGAAATTAGAATATGCCTCAGATTCGATAGCTCTTGAAGAACTAGTAGAACTGGTTGAGAGGTCACCTGACGAACCTCCCGCAAAAAGAAGATCTGCTTGGTGTCGAAACATCTTACAAAATGCAGAGAAACATGGATCACTAGCAAGATCATCCAGAGAGCACAAGAAACCTGGCATATATTCAGGGTATGTTGCACTGATGAGTCACATCAGTGATTCATAACCATCCTCATAGGAAGAGGCTGCAAAGAAGCAAGTTCAGAAACATGCAATGACAGAATAGTACAACTCTATAATGAATAATGATGTTTGGGAGGTTGTTCCCAAACCTGATGGGAAGTCCATTGTGACTTCCAGATGGATTTACAAGATCAAGCATGCTGCGAATGGTAGCATTGAGAAGTATAAATCCAAATTCATTGCCAGAGGTTTCTCTCAGAAAGAAGGCATCGATTATGATGAGACCTTTTTCCTTGTGGCAAGGTACACCACAATCCGAGCAATGATTGCACTTGCATCTGTTCTAGGATGGAAACTTCACCAGATGGATGTGAAGGCAACCTTTATCAATGGTGAGGTTGAGGAAGAGGTTTATATTCAGCAGCCTGAAGGATTTCGGGTGCATGGGAAGGAGTCCCATGTGTGCAATATAAAGAAAGCTCTATATGAGATTAAGCAAGCCCCTAGGAATTGGTACTCCATAATTGATAACTACCTTAGCTCTATATGAGATTAAGCAAGCCCCCAGGAATTGGAACTCCATAATTGATAGCTACCTTCAAAAACTGAGTTTTTGTAAGAGTGAAGTTGATCCAAATTTGTACTTCAAAGTAGTGAAGAACCAACCATTGATACTGGTTCTATATGTTGATGATTTGTTTCTCACTAGAGAGGAACATCGGATTTCTTGGTGCAAGAGGGAGATCACATTAGAGTTTGAGATGAAATACTTAGGTCTAATGCACTACTTTCTTGGCCTTGCTATCTAGAAAAGAAAAGATGAAATTTTTCTATCTCAAGTGAAGTACAGTGTGGATATATTGCACAGGTTTGGAATGATAGAGTGCAAATATATGACTACACCGATGGTTTCTAATTTGAGGAAACTTCATGAGTCAGGCTCTAGATTAGATCTAGTAGATCCCACGTTGTATAGACAACTTATAGGCTAGCTAATGTACTTGATACATTCGAGTCCTGATATATGTTATGCTGTGAGCATTTTGAGTCAATTTATGTCTGATCCGAGACATAGACATTGGACAGATGTTAAGAAAGTGATTAGGTACCTTCGAGGTACAATTTTATATGGACTCAGATATGCCTTCAATGGAGGAGTACTGTTACTTGGTTATATAGACTCAGACTGGGGAGGAAGCATTGTGGACCATAAGAGCACATCCAACTACTATTATAGCCTAGGATCAACTATGATATCTTGGTCTAGCAGGAAGTAGGGTGTAATACCCCCATTTTGACCCTTGAGAAATATTGGCTTTTAATGTAAATATTGTATACATGCGATGTATCTTTCCCTAGCGTGGAGCTCAAGGCCAAGGCCCCGCTAGTGTATGTTTATATTTTATTTAAAAAGAAAAATATTTGATATTTTGCTATCCATGTGCCATTAAGCCATGGAACATTGTAAAATGATGTAATTAATAATATTGCAATAAAATACAAAAAACCGGTTATGGAAGAAACTAATTAGAGGGGGCCATGTGTATCCACTAGGGAGTGGTAAGGGGTATTGTGGGGTTGAACCATATGTTTTCAAATGTCATCTTGAGAACCCATTTGAATTTCCTTGCTGACATTTAATTCTGTTGTAAGGAAGTAGTTGAGGAAATCAGTCCATGGCTTCAATGGAGCATGGGAAGCCCAAAATTTCATATGGAGTGTATGTGATCTGTTTCCATGACCCACAAGTCACTCTACCTCATGGGAATTCGTTCTTCCTCATTCCCATTCCATTGTGGAGGAGGAGAGCTTCAGTTTTCATCCATTACATAGTGCCAACAGTGAGAAAAACCAGAAATCGCAACTATGCATTAACCCATGTTTTGAAGTGCCATAAACGCCCAGAATTTCGTGTGGACAGTAAAATCTGATGGGGGATCCATAGATATGAAACTTGGGGCGAATTTGAGAGTGTTAGATGCCCATAAATTGATGTGAAAACCCAGTTTTGATAGCCCAAAAATCCAATTATGGGATTGAGTCATTTGGTCACCGAATTGTGAGAATCCAACTGTGAATTATAGAATAGAGGATAGAACAGAGGTTGGGATCGCTTGATAAACCCAATGAAGGCTAGAATCTCAAGTATTTAGCAGCTTGGACCTTTCTATGCCCACCCCAAAGAGCACTGGAGGGAAGCATTATGGGAGTTTTGAGGTAAAAAATGGGCCTAAAAACAAATAATGTACCATAAAAATTCACTTTATAAGAACCAATAGGATTCAAGATGATGATGTCAACCATAAGGGTAAAATTTGTAAGACAAATTGGAGGGAAAAATAAAAAACTATTTTTTCTTATCGTATTTTTGACATATCTCCTTAACGGTTTACCCAAATTTAAAGTTTGAGCACTCGTTGGATGTGTATTTTAATTCGACATCCAACCCATAGTCGCACTGCATACTTTTGAGGCACCCACGACATGAAAAAAAAAATTCAATAAAAAAATGTATTTTAATATTGAAATACTTTTTTTTTTAAATCTTCAGTTTTTCATGTCGTGGGTGCCTCAGAAGTATGTAATGCGGGTATGGGTTGGATGCCGAATTAAAATATGCATCCAACGAGTGCCCAAACTTGAAATTTAGGTAAACCGTTAAGGAGAAATGTCAAAAATACGACTTTTTCCTCTCTAAAATTTAGAACTCTTATTTTATTATTAAAACTCTTATTTTATTATTTCCCTTAGGAGGCCCATTTTAGACCTCAAAAATCCCCTAATGGGACGCCTGAGGGACTATGCAACATAGAAGGGGACCTTCCTTGTGTTGGGTGTGGTAGGTATTATGGGTGCCAAGGTTGTTTGAGTTTAGCTTAATATGCCTGTAGCTCTATGGTTGAGCTCACTGGCTTACAATCTCCCCCCTTTGTCTCTTGCATGCTTGATAAACCCAACTGTGTGTTGGCTTAGCATGACTGTTTGTGTAAAACCATGGCTGTGAGTGAGCCTGTTTAGTTCTTCCTTAGTGGATACACAACCCAGCTCGGGGGTGGTCTCTCAGCTGAAAGAATATAAGATAGACAGGAACCTATGGTTGGGTGGAACGTTGCTCTCACATAGTCAGTTGTTTGGACAGTTTCATCTTAAAGATAAGTATTCTCTGTGATTTAAATTATGTTCATTCTGTGTTCTGCAATGTTTAATTTGATGACTGTTATTGGTATGTTGAATGCACAATGTAGTTTTGTGTGGATAATGTTTAATTATGTGGTGAATATTTGAGTATGAATCTGCACACATAATTTTTTAATTATTGTCAATTTATTTATTTATTCTTGAATGGTATGAGTTCTAATCAAGCCCAGAAATTCAGTTGCATTTCCTTCCTAGCATCAGATGGATGAGAGGGGGATGTGACAAAGTGGTATCAGAGCCCATGTTGCAGCACTGGGGCTGCTTGGGCCAAACTGTGAGTTTACAAGCATATATCAGAATGTTTAAAGAGATATTGATGAAGTTTGGTTGACATTTTGATTGGAAAAATGACAAAATCAGAGTTCTCAGATGTAGTAGGGGATCAAACCATTGCATAGATCTCTCCAAGATATTTTCAACAGTACCAGAATTTCCTTATTTGGTTAAAGGACGAAGGAGATATGAGCTCTGGAAGTTGCAGGAGTAGAAGAGGTGTTTCCACAATTCTGCAGTACGGATTGCGGATTGCGGAAACATAAAAATTTTGAAGTTATGTTTTTGACATTCCGCATTTCCGACTTCCGTAGTATGGATTGCAGATTGCAGTTTGAGGAAACGTAAAAATTTTGAAGTTACATTTTTGACGTTCTGCATTTCTGACTTCCGTAGTACGAATTGCGGATTGCGGAAACGTAAAAATTTTGAAGTTACGTTTTTGACATTCCGCATTTTCGACTTCCGCAGTATGGATTGCGGATTGCAGATTGCTGAAATGTAAAAATTTCGAAGTTACTTTTTTTATGTTCTGCATTTTCGACTTCCATAGTACAGCTTGCGGATTGGGGATTGCAAAAACGTAAAAATTTCGAAGTTACATTTTTTACGTTCCACATTTCCGACTTTCGCGGTATAGATTGCGAAAACGTTAAAAATTCGAAGTTATGTTTTTCACGTTCCGCATTTCCGACTTCCGCAGTAGGGATTGCGGATTGCAGAAACGCAAAAAATTCGAAGTTACGTTTTCAACATTTCACATTTCTGACTTCCGCAGTATGAATTACATATTGTGGATTGAGGAAGTGACATTTTCGGAGGTCAAAAATTCGACATTCGACATTTCCGACTTCTGCAGTATGAATTGCGGATTGCAGAAGTGACACTTTCTGGAGTGGGAACTTTGGCGTTCCATATTTCCGATTCCCGCATTGCGAAAGGTGCGGATTGTGGGTTAAAAAAAAGGCCATGAAAGAAACCCTTTAGAGCCCGAAACTTGATTTTTGGATAGCAGGAGCATATGGAATCAGAATTGGATGATTCCTATGATGTTCTGAGGCCATTAATGAAGTCCATGAAAGAACCAGTGAGGGTCCCGAGCCCATTATGCTTCAATTTGGCATAAAATTGGAATCAATGGATTTTACAAATCGGTGTTCCGCAGCTTGACAGAAGGTCGGATTGAGTTGAAATCGATATATAGTGGCCATGGAGGAGGAATAGTGTTAAGTCTAGAATCTTGGAGCCAGAATCCAAAGGATGTGGAGGGGGGGTGAGCAAGAAGGCCAAAAGACACTATTCCGGGCCACTTTTTGAGGATTTTGAAATGCTTGCAGTGGATGAAAGTGACCTTAGATGTAGGATCCAAGAAATCTACTGAACTCCACATTTCATATTCTCATTAATACAAACATTTTCTATTAGACAAATATTTTCCAGAAATGCTCAGTTTGGAAGATAGCCATTTTTGGCCCAAAATTTTGAAATTTTGGAAAAAGTTGAAAGTAATCAAACCCATAATTTCATAGAAGATTAATGGTACATCGGAACAGGGATCTGAAGGTTTCTAAGTGTTCCTTGTTATGTGTACTAACTTCTCCCGATAGAAATGTTTTCATGATTTTTTCTAGATTTGCTTCTACAAGTGGCTGAAGTTGGCATTTCAGAATAAAATATAGCTGTGAAAAAGTGTAGATGTTTTGGTACAAATTGTGATTTTTGGAGTAATGTAATTTCCACACCCAATGTCGAAATGAAGCATATGGATAAGCTTTGGAAATATTATCCAGCAGGGAATAGTGCTACACAACCATATTTTGAATGGGGTTTTCATATATCATAGATATTCAGAGTGGAAAAGTGCTAGTGACTGTTTTGACAGAATTGTTGTCAATATGGGCAATTTCCAGAATTGCATGAATGGGCAAAATAAATGAAGGAATAATAGTTCTGAGAATTATTCCATGAGTTTAATTCTGTTAAATATTGATGATTTATGTTTCTATATGCTTTCCTAAGATGTCTAATAAATATTTTTATAATGCACAATGTTTGCAGTTGATAAGATTTAAATAGTTATAGTAGAGGCGGCATACAGGGAAGGGGGTATCCAAGGGAAAATTGTGACTATGAATGATGCTCAGGATCCTTATGAGCACGATGAATATGTGCTAGGAGAAAATGTGCATGAAGAGAATCCTGAAACTGAATCCAATGGGAGAAAGGAGCAAATAACTCATAATTTGGTGGAAACCATGGTAAGCTTCAATGAAAGATTGATGAATGCTCAGGAAGAACAGAACCAACTCAATGCTGCTATCTTGCAAAGCCTCACTGATATGCAGCTGAGGACCTTGGGTCCAACCCAAGCAATGTAGGAAAAGAGGAAATAGATGCAGAGAGTCGCTCTAGAGGTTGTTCTAGGAGGATGACTCCAAGCCTAAGAAAGAGTTATGTGAGAAAAAAACATAGTACACCCTCCTCAAGATCTTCTTCCAGCAGGTCATGTGAATCCAGAGGTTCTAGAAGAAGTCCAAGAAGTACTTCTAACAGACTTGAAGTAAGAAAGAAATTCAAAGGAATTCCACAGGGAGAATTCAGAAAGGAAAGGACTCCTACATTTGATGGAGAAGACAAGACTGGCCAAGAGGCAGAGGCATGGCTTCTTGGGATGAATAAATATTTCAGGATTCATGACTACTCAGGAAATGAAAATGCCAGAATTTCCATTTAAAATCTAAATGGAAGAGCTTCAATTTGGTGGGAACACCTCTTGCAAGTAAAAGGGATCAGTGAAAGGAAGATCAACTGGGAGAGATTTAAGAAGTACTTCAAGGAAAAATACCTTTCTGCTAGGTATTATGATAGTAAGATAAAAGAGTTCAATGGAAGAGCATGTCCATAAATTTTTGGAATTGTTGAGGTATGTGGACTATATCAAATATGAGAGGATAAAGATCCAATGCTTCTTTGGAAGTCTACCTCAAATTTTCAGAGATAGGATTGAGTTTGTTAATCCACCAAGTCTGGATGAAGCCATTAGGATGGCAATGCATTGTTATGAGTAGAGTAAAGGAAAATTAGAGGTTCACCCAGCATGGAAGGGAAATCCAAGAGGTAGGTTTGATCAAAAGAAAAGTGGCTTCAAGCCACCATTCAAAAATCATCCTAGAACCTTTCCACAGGGGCAGCAAGCAAGGAGTGGATTCAAGCCAGCAGTAGCAGTAGATAAAGCATCAAAAGGACCATTTCAGTGTTGGGGTTGTGGAGGAAACAACATGTTTAGAGATTGTCCAACTAAAAGGGAGAACCTCAGGAGCTTGCACAACATTGAAGCAGAAACTACAGTGGAAGATATGACGAGAGTAACACCTAGAATCTATGCAGTGTTAGATAATCACCAATCAGACCATCAATCAGCAGTGGTGGAAGTTGAAGGTAAGATAGGATTGAGTTTGTTAATCCACCAAGTCTGGATGAAGCCATTAGGATGGCAATGCATTGTTATGAGTAGAGTAAAGGAAAATTAGAGGTTCACCCAGCATGGAAGGGAAATCCAAGAGGTAGGTTTGATCAAAAGAAAAGTGGCTTCAAGCCACTATTCAAAAATCATCCCAGAACCTTTCCAAAGGGGCAGCAAGCAAGGAGTGGATTCAAGACAACAGTAGCAGTAGATAAAGCTTCAAAAGGACCACTTTAGTGTTGGGGTGTTGGAGGAAACAACATGCTTAGAGATTGTCCAACTAAAAGGGAGAACCCCAGGAGCTTGCACAACCTTGAAACAACAACTACAGTGGAAGATATGGCAAGAGTAACACCTAGAATCTATGCAGCGTTGGATAATAACCAAGAAAACCATCAATCAACAGTGGTGGAAGTTGAAGGTAAGATTGCTAAGCAATCTATTTATGTTTTGATTGATCTAGGATCTACTCATATTTATGTTTCCCCAAAAGTGGTTGAAGGTTGTTCTCTTAGAAAAATGAAAAACAATAAGTCTTGGCTAGTTCAGTTAGCCACAGGGACCAAGAGAAAAGTAAGCGAAGTAGTGGTGGAGTGTCCCATAGAATTGAATGGATTCCACACACATGCACAATTAAATGTACTTCCATTAAGATCATATGATGCTCTAATTGGTATGGATTGGTTGGAAAGACATAGAGCCAAGTTGGATTGTTATGAGAAATCAAATGAATGCATTGATGAAGAGGGAAAACCAAGATTAGTAAGAGGAATTCCCAAGCAAGTTTCAGTAAGACATATTTCAGACTTACAGTTGAATTTTTTTTATAAGAATGGTTGTCAATTATATGCAATCCATATATCAGATTCATCAGAGGAAAAAGGACCAAGGATAGAAGACTTCTAGATATTACAAGAGTTTAAATCATGTGTTTCCAGATGAAGTGCCAAGATTGCCACCAAAGAGAGATATTGATTTTACCATCGATTTTGTTCCAGGGGCATCACCGATTTCCAAAGATCCTTATAGAATGAGCACACCAGAATAGATCGAGTTAAAGATGTAGCTACAAGAGTTAATGGAAAAGGGGTATGTTAGACCGAGTGTATCTCCTTGGGGAGTACCTGTGCTATTTGTCAAGAAGAAGGATGGAACCTTGAGGTTGTGTATTGATTACAGACAACTTAATAAAGTGACAGTCAAGAACAAGTATCTATTGCCAAGGATTGATGATTTTTTTGATTAAATGAAGGAAGCTAAAGTGTTTTCCAAGATTGACTTGAGGTCCGGCTACCATTAAGTGAGGATAAAGGAGGAAGACATTCACAAGACGACTTTCAGAACTAGATATGGTCATTATGAGTTCACGATGGTGCCATTTGGTCTTACCAATGCACCTACCACATTCATGTGCCTCATGAATAGTGTATTAAACAAATATTTGGATAAGTTCATAATTGTATTTGTGGATGACATTCTTTTTTATTCAAGGAATGAAGAAGAGCATGAGGAGCATCTAAGGATGGTGTTGCAAGTCCTTAGAGAACACCAGCTGTATGCAAAGTTAAGCAGGTGTGAATTTGATCAAAAGAGGGTACAATATTTGGGTCATGTTATTTTCGAAGAAGGTATTGCAGTGGATCCATAAAAGATTGAAGCCATAATGGATTGGCCTACTCCAAAGAATGTTTCATATGTTAGATATTTTATTGGTCTTGTTGGTTACTACAGAAGGTTTATTGAAGGATTCTCCAAGATAGCACATCCAATAGCACATCCAATCACTTCATTGCAAAGGAAGAATATCAAATTTACATGGTCTGAAAAATGTGAGAAAAGATTTCAGCAGCTGAAGAAGTTACTTACTAGCACTCCTGTTTTGTAGATATCAGATCCAAGGAAGGATTTTGTAGTGTGCACAAATGCTTGCATTGAAGGGCTAGGTGGAGTGCTCATGCAAAAATGATATTTTATTTGCTATGATTCAAGGAAATTAAAAGAGCATGAAAATAAGTATGCCATGCATGATTTGGAATTAGCAGCCATTGTACATGCTCTCAAGATGTGGAGACATTATTTGTTGGGGATAAGATTCGAGCTTAGGACATACCACATGAGCTTGAAGTATTTGTTTGACCAACCGAACTTGAATGCTAGGCAAGCTAGGTGGATGGAATTTCTCTGTGAATTTGATTTTAAAATTAAGAATGTAAAAGGGAAAGAGAATAAGGTTGCAGATGCTATTAGCAGAAAATTTCATGTTGCAACATTAAGTATGTGCAAATCAAATTTGAAGACAAGAGTTTTTGAAGCACAAAACGGTGATGAAACTTACCTTCAAATTTAAGAAAAATTGCAATAGGGTAATGTGGATGAAGCATGTGCAAGATATCAGCTGAGTGATGATGATGTTCTCATTTATCAGGGTACTAGACTGTACATTCCAAATATTGCATATTTGAAAAAGCTTGTGATGGATGAAATACATCAAATGCCATATTCTGGACACCCAGGATATCAAAAAACAATAACAACAGTAAGACAGTAATACTTTTGGCATGGTATGAAGAAATACATAGCCGAGTACATTGCTAGGTGTCAAAAGTGCCAACAAGTCAAGGCAGAGCATCAACATCCAGCAGGATTGTTGCAGCCCTTACCCATTCCAAAGTGGAAGTGGGAAGTGATCTTTATGGATTTTATAACAGCTCTGCCTATGACAGTGAAGAATCATGATTCAATCATGGTAGTGGTGGACAAGCTATAAAATTTAGCTCATTTCATTCCAGTCAAGTCCACTCACAAGGCTAATGACATAGCAGATATTTTCATGAGAGAGATATATTCAAATTGCATGGATTTCCCAAGGCAATAATTTTTTATCGCGATACAAAGTTCACCTCCAATTTCTGGAAAGAAATGTTTCAGGAATTGGGAACTAGATTAAATTTCAGTGCAACATATCATCCTCAAACATATGTCCAAATTGAGAGGGTGAATCAAATTATTGAAGATATGCTGAGAATGTATGTGATGGATAAACCATCCAAGTGGGAGGATTACCTACACTTGGTAGAATTTGCATACAATAATGGGAATCAAGCATCATTGGGAATAAGTCCATTTGAGGCATTGTATGGAAAAGGATGTAGGACTCTAGTGAGTTGGGACAACCCAGTGGACATGATAGTGATTGGACTAGAAATGATCAAGGAAATGAAACAAGAAGTTTTCAAGATCAGGCAGAATTTAAAGGCAGCTTAGGACAGGAAAAAGAGTTATGCAGATTTGAAAAGAGTGCATAAGGAATTTAAGATTATGGATCATGTTTACTTAAGAGTGAGACCACAAAAAATTTCCCTGAAGTTGGAGAGTTGTGCCAAGATGGCACCAAGATATTGTGGTCCATTTGAAGTCCTTGATAGGTTAGGACCAGTTGCATATAGAATTGCATTTCTTGCTAACATAAGAGCTCATAATGTTTTCCATGTATCTTTGCTTAAGAAGTATATACATAATCCTAATTATATGATTGATTGGAATGTAATACAGGTGGAACCCAAGGGAGAGTTCCAAGTAGAGCCTATGCATATCCTCAACAAGAAGGTCACAGTGCTCTGAAACCGAGCCATCGGATAGGTAAAGGTGAAATGGGATCACCTTAGTCCCGATGAGGCTACATGGGAGCTTGAGGATGCCATGAGAGAGGCATTCCCATTTTTGTTCAGTTTTGAGAACATCGAGGACAATGTTATTCTAAGGGGGAGGGGAATGTAATACCCCCATTTTGACCCTTAGAAAATATTGGATTTTAATGTAAATAATGTATACATGCGATGTATGTTTCCCTAATGTGGAGCTCAAGGACAAGGCCCCGCTAGTGTATGTTCGGATTTTATTTAAAAAGGTAAATATTTGATATTTTTCTATCCATGTGCCATTAAGCCATGGAACATTGTAAAATGATGTAAATATTAATATTGAAATAAAATACCAAAAATTGGCTATGGAAGCAACTAATTAGAGGGGGCCATGTGTATCCACTAGGGATTGGTGAGGGGGATTGTGGGGTTGAACAATATGTTTCCAAATGTCATCTTGAGAACCCATTTGACTTTCCTTGCTGCCGTGTAATTCTGTTGTAAGGAAGTAGTGGAGGACATCAATCCATGGCTTCAATGGAGCATGGGCAGCCCAAAAATTCGTATGGCAGCTATGGGCTCTGTTTACTTGACCCACAAGTCATTCTACCTCATGGGAATTCATTCTTCCTCATTCCCTTTCCATTATGGAGGAGGAGAGCTCCAGTTTTCATCCATTACACAGTGCCAACAGTGAGAAAAACCAAAATTCACAACTTTGCATTAACCCACGTTTTGAAGTTCCATAAACACCCAGAATTTCGTGTGGACAGTAAGATCTGATGGGGGATCCATAGACATGAACCTTGGGTGAATGTGAGAGTGTTAGATTCCCATAAATCCATGGGAAAACCCATTTTTGATAGCCCGAAAATCCAATTACGGGATTGAGTCATTTGGTCACCGAATTGTGAGAATCCAAGTGTGAATTACAAAATAGAGGATAGAACAGAGGTTGGGATCGCTTGATAAACCCCGTGAAGGATAGAATCTCAATGATTTAGCAGCTTGGACCTTTCTATGCCCACCCTGAAGAGCATTGGAGGGAAGGGACGCCTTAGGGACTATGCAGCAGAGAAGGAGACCTTCCTTGTGTTGGGTGTGATAGGTATTGTGGGTGCCAAGGTTTTTTGAGTTTAGCTTGAGATGCCTATAGCTCTGTGGTTGAGCTCACTGGCTTATCATCTTCCCCCTTTGTCTCTTCCATCTTTAGGTTGGGGGGAATCTGAGATTTCCCCCCAGCTGGGTTCCAATTTCCAAATAGTGAGTACCCCCCCACTCTGTGGGATTTGAGGTTCTAAAGAAGGAACCGTACCTGATGGGGGATGTTGAGGATGAGGCCTGGTTGGAAAACCGGTATAAGGTTGTCCGCTGCCAGGTGTGTTGTACATACCATATTGAGAAGATGCTGCTGGTTGGGAGGGTTGTTGGATGGAGCCAATGGGTTTTCCTCCATCAGACGGGTTGGATGTCCCTATAGGAGGAGGTTGTTGACTAGGAACGGGGTTCCCAACAGAGGATTGTCCTCCAGCTGGTTGGGTTGATGGCTCACCAGGAGGAGTTTGGTTGTTGGAGTTGGGGACCACGGCAGTCGGTTGTCCACCTCCTGAGATAGTGTAGATAGTGGCTGAAGGTGAACCTCCGGTCAAAACGGAAGATCCAGCAGTATGACTTGGTGTTCTTCCACCGCTAGCCAGATACGATAGTGTCGATTGGCCAACGGCGCCAAAAGTCCCGATTTGTGGAGGGGGTCTTCCATATCTGACAGGTGAGGACGGAGAAAAAACTGGGTTATCCCTCATAGAATGTGCACCAAACATGGGTGATGGAAATAAATGTGGGGAATTTAACCGAGGGGTGTCGGGGGTATCGTCCATGACATGTTCAACGATAGGAGGACCATCGAAGACTGGGTCTGAGTTCATGTCCTGGAAAGGGTTTTCGGGGTCCGATGGGAACCTAGGTAACGTCTGAAGGTCTGGAGCCATCTGCATAGAAGTGATGAAACTCTGTGAATGGCGTGGTGATAACAGGCGGAAGCTCCGCCTGGGAAGTGATAAAGCCATAATCAGGTTCAAAAGGTGTGTCAGGAAGTCGAGCATCTTCAATAATTTCGACGTACCCACTTGGGACTGAAATCAAGCCAGGTATATCCTGGTCGGACCCTTCGGTGGTGCCAACAGATCCGTCTGTGTCCTCATGAAAAGTTTCTGGTGGAAGGGAGGTGTTGACATCAGGTAGGAGGATGACCTCTGGTCTAGTATTTTGGGTTGTACTAGATTCAGCCATTGTAATGTTTTTCACTATGGAAGATATATCTAGAATAACAGTGGGTGAAGTGATAGTGGGAATCTAATATATACTGGTGGTTGCAGAAAATGCAAGAGATTCTGAGACTATGCTGTGAGTAACGGTTACAGAAGGAACTAAAGATGTAGTATGTATCGGCGGTGGAATGTTCCCTCGACCAGCACCGCGGCCAGGAGGAGCGGGAATGCGTGATGCAGGTGGACCGAAGGTCCATGGCGGTGATGGTGGTGGGATTTTTCCCTGTACTCGTCATGATCTCTGTGGTGTTTCTGACATGATGGCAGGAAAATGAAATCCGGGGGCAGTTTCGTAACAAATAACTCAAAAACTCTAATGCAGCCAAGTGTGCAGAAGAGGAGCTAGAAAAAGAAAGGCTCCCAGGCCAAAAAAGCAAGCTCTAAAATCTATATTGAGATCGGTGTCTCAGTAAGCGAGCTGAGAAAAATAATGGCCAGAATGCCAACAAGCAGTCACTAAAAAAGAAAAATGACCCTCTATAAAGATGACATAACAAGCAAACTCCTAACTAAGAGCTGAGGACCTCAACAAGCTGTATCCTTCGCAAGGTGATGAAATCCAAGTCGAACAATACAACGTGAGAGACCAATATGAGAAGGATATCCCTCTACCGAAAGGGATCCTGGGTAAAAGAGCCCTATTAGAAAAGTCACTAAGCTACCTCGTTCATGACACATTGGAAAAGGTTTTGGGCGCTTCTGCCTTATCACCCTTGCATTACTATGAATTACAAGGAAGACAACGATCGATGTTGCCTTAGGGCTAAGTGGAGTGCGGCATTCCACAGAGTCCGTCCGATTCTCAATCTCGCGGTCGTTTAACCCCTGAAAGTTAAAAACAGTCAAGAGGCCCCTCCATAAACTAGTTGTGACCATGTCAATAAATATTAGAGGATTTTAGTTCCCTAGAGGACAACAACTATGTCTCAGATGAAAATGACAAGGAGGAATTATTTTGATGCCTATCCCCAGTGTCCTACCTAACTACCAAATTCTTTTGATTTCCTCAAGTGAGGTTAATGTTGGTTTAGTTAGGGAGATTAATTTTAGTGGTTGTATTACTCAATCGGGTAAATGGACGTGAAACTTGGTGGTGTTGTGACGACCCAAACCATGCAAGTGAGAATGAATCGAAATAAGCCTTGTATTCGATAAAAACTAGCTATGGAAGAGAGAGAGTTCTTCGATCATCAATGCATGAATCTTTCACAAGCAATTAAAAAACCAAAACAAAATTTTTTGTTTTCTTTTTGTAAATAAAGCCAAACTGAAATAAACACTTCTTTCCAATTCATTGATCTTACAACTAAGATGCTCCAAAAAATGAGAATTTTTGTGACAAATTTCAATGGTTCACTTTCTAATGCACAATAATATTGCTGGACCAATTCAACCCAAACAATACAAATGTTGTCAATGATAATTTTCAATATAGATTTTAATGACAATAATGGAAACAATGTGACTATGGAAGCTACACGATCCAGTAAAAGAGAACAGTAGTAATGGTCTGGTTGTGATGAGAAGATCAAGCCAATGCAATCAAACTGAAGGGGTGACCCAATATGGAAATAATGCTACTAACTCACAAAATAATCAAGCTCACCAAAGAAATAAACACACCGCAAAGACTGTGTAATGAACAGGATAGTAACAGGCAACAACAAACACCAACTAAGGTAGAGAAAATCAAGAAATGACTCAGTAAACCAAGCAGGCAAGAAAAAATTGACAGTATGCAGACACTACCGCGTGTCAGAATAAGACTATAGCACGGTACTGTTACACTACCACTCTGGTAAGAATGCAGGATACGCGGTACTACCGCGCTATGGTCAATGCTGAGGGCGCGGTACTGTTGCAAAGTATGGAAAAGTGCAACTTTTGAAAAGAAAGATGAGTTTTTCAGGGTTGCTGTAGACCCAGAGGACTCACTGATCACACAAGGAGGAAAAATACAAAGAGGAGGGGTGAATAAAGGTCAAAGAGACCAAAATTCAATACTGGTTTGAAGAGAAAGAAAAAATCACAATAAAAAAATGGGTGGAAGTGAACTCAATCAATCAAATGGAGTTCAAACCAGCGGAGTCGCCATTCTTGTTGGTAGAATTTTTCCCTACGGATAAGTAAAAATTCTCTTAAATTAAAGCAGACTTTAACTGACTCTAAAATAAGACAAAACTAAACAAATGCTACCTTGAGTTCCTGAACTAATCTTCACAATAAGATTAAATGCATTCAGAAGAGATGAAAGACGCAACTCACCTTTCAATTCAACGTTTGTCCTGCTTCTAGATCTTGATCCCAAAGCTCCAATGTAGAACCTGTTGAGATCAAACAAGGAACAAGCATGCAAGCTTCCAAATACCTTGAAGCAAAGGTTAAGTTCAAATCTAAACTAGATACATTTCATATCAGAAACTTATACAATACACATGAAATGGGAAAAACAAGACAAGTTATTTTTATTACAAACTTGAAGAGTGCTTACAAAGGTTGCTTGATGTCCAAGTCAATCCTCTAGCTCCAAGTTCTTCCTCCTCTAGCTATCTCCACAAAGCTTTAAGATCATAAATTTGATGTCTCTAAGAGTCCTCCCCTCTTGCTCATGGAATGCCTCTCTCATATAGTGTGTGGTAGTGTTAACCAACAAGAGAGAAGGGTGGGTCTTGGGAGAGTTTAGTGGATCAGGCCTACTAATCACAGAAAGTGAGTTAGGATCGAATCAGGGACACCAATCCTCCAAAATCTCTCGAAAATCAAAATCCCACAAGCCATGGAAAAAAGGCTAAAAAAGGTGTACCGTGCTTCTAGAACATAGCATAACGCGGTAGTACCGCGTGGCAAAGAAAGAGCATAGCGCGGTAGTATGGAATACCGCGCACTTAATATGGAGCAAGGCGCGGTAGTGAGGGTAAATGAAGTCTCAGCTAGGTTGATTCTTGTCAGGGTAGGTTTTCCTTCAAGGATCACTCATCATTTTTCTCTTATGGGTGTTTTAAGCAGTAGGGGAAGTGTCGTCAACTCTTTTTGTGGTGAAGATGCGACACTGTGAAATATGGAGGTATAACAAAGGGTCTCCCAGATCAAGGAACAACTAGAAGCAATGGATGAAATGGTGGAGAATGGTGAAGTGGTGATGACCACTCTAAATGGCTTACCCAGGTCATGGGATTCCTTTATTCAAGGAATTTGTGCAAGGAAGAAGTTGATCTCCTTCAACAGATTGCGGGAAGAATGCTATCAAGAAGAATCTAGGCTTGTGGCCCGAGAAGAAAAGATGGTAAATGAAGATCAAGCTCTCACAGCATATGCCAGGAAAGGCAAGTCCAAGAAGGAATCATCTCATAACGGGATATTCTCACACCACCATTATCATAAAGGTAAGAAAGATCTCAGATGCTTCAATTGCAATGAGAAGGGACACTTTGCTTCAGATTGTCCCAAGAATAAGAAAGACAACAACAACAACTTCAATAAGAAAAAGAAGAATAACAAAAAAAGATATCATGCTCATGCTACCGAAGATGATGAAACCCCAAAGAAGGCTAGGGAAGAAAGTGATAGTGATGATGACTCATCAAGTGAAGAAGAATATGTTCTAATTTCTGCTCTCACAGGTACTATCTCCCATGGTTGTAATGATTGGTTGATTGGCAGTGGGGTTTCCAAACACATGACTGGGTTTGAGGAATCTTTTGTGAATCTATATGAACATGAATCACCCCATAAGGTGAAACTTGGGGATGATTATCAATACCCAATCAAAGGAAGTGGTGAAGCCTCCTACAACCTAGATTCTGGAAAATCTTTGAAGATGAAAGAAGTCCTTTATGTACCCGGGCTCAAGAAGAACTTACTCTCCATATCTGCATTGGATGCAAAAGGTATGAGGGTTGCATTTGTGGATGGCCAAGTCCTAATGTGGCCAAAGGTAAAGAACATAGATGATGCAGTAGTGATTGGAGAGCAAGAGGGAGTTTTGTATAAATTGAAGGGACAACTTGAACATGTCATGGTACATGAATCCATGGAGCCAAGTGAACTTTGGCATAGAATACTTGCTCATTTGCACTATAGGGCACTTCCAATTGCAAGCAAGGCTGTAGAGGGTCTTCCTGAAATCAAGATCAAACATGAAGGTGTTTGCAAAGGATGTGAAAAAGGTAAGAACATTAAGAAGGCTTTCCCAAGCAGTGAAAGCAAGCAAAAAGACATCCTGGAAATCATCCACTCAGATGTATGTGGTCCTATGTCATCCAGTTCTCTGAGTGGGTATGTTTACTATGTCTCATTTATTGATGAATTCTCTAGGAAGACTTGGGTATACTTCTTGAAGAACAAAGATGAGGTGTTTGATAAGTTCAAGGAATTGAAAACCTTGATGGAGAATCAAACTGACAAAAATATCAAAACATTCAGATCCAACAATGGTGGAGAATTCACCTCAGGTGACTTCAAGAAGATTTGTAGTGATTCAGGGATTAAGAGGGAGTTGACTGCTCCTTATAATCCTCAACAGAATGGAGTTGCAGAAAGGAAGAACAGAACAATCATGGAAGTAGCAAGGGCAATGATGCATGACCAGGATCTACCTATGCATCTATGGGAAGAAGCAGCTAGAACAGCTGTATATGTGCAGAACAGAACACCCCACAAGATATTGGACAACAAGACACCAGAAGAGGTATTTTCTGGTAAGAAACCTGAAGTCAGCCATCTCAAAATATTTGGTTGTCCAGTATACACTCATGTCCCAAAGGAAAAGAGGACTAAACTAGATCCTTCAGGAAAGAAGGGTATCTTTGTGGGTTACAGTGAAAGCTCGAAGGCTTACAGAATATACTTTCCAGGGTTCAAGAAGATTGATGTCAGCAGGGATGTAACATTTGATGAAAACTCAGCATTCATCAAATCAAGGAAGGAACCTATCGAAGTTTATGAAGAACCTAAGAAAACTAGATTTCAAGACACTACCATGACTGAAGCAGTTCCAGAAGTTGTTTGTGAGTTTGAAGATCCGCAAGAACCTATAGATCCACCCCATGAGGATAACTCTCACAAGAGGAAACCTGAACGGTCTAGAGAGATCATTCAAGATGCAGAAAGATTTGGCATTCCAGAAGAATAACACAGAGCAAAGAAAAGAACCAGATCACATACCAGCTATGTTGCTTTACTCTGTGACATTATGAACAAAGATCCTTCCAGTTATGAAGAAACAACGGAAAAGAAAGAATGGAAGGATTCCATGGTTGAGGAATACCAATCAATAATGAAGAATGATGTTTGGGATGTTGTCCTAAGACCTAAAGAGAAGTTTGTTGTGACTCCCAAATGGATCTATAAAATCAAGCATACTGCAGATGGCAGTGTAGAAAAATACAAAGCAAGATTCGTAGCTCGTGGCTTCTCTTAGAAAGAGGGAATAGATCATGAAGAAACTTTTGCACTTGTAGCCAGGTATACTTCCATCAGAACAGTACTTGCCCTAACTGCAGCAATGAAATGGAAAATACACCAGATGGATGTCAAGACTGCTTTCTTGAATGGTGTAGTTGAAGAGGAAGTATATGTGGAGCAGTCACTCAATTTTGAAATACATGACAGGGAGTCATATGTGTGCAGATTGAAGAAAGATTTGTATGGCTTGAAACAAGCTCCCAGAACTTGGTATGGTAGGATGGATAGTTTCCTATCTAGTTTGGGCTTTACCAAGAGTAAAGCGGATTCCAACCTCTACTACAAACAAGGTTGAGGAAGGGAATCCTGTGATTCTACTCCTGTATGTGGATGACTTATTTGTAACAGGAGATGACAGATTGATTGCAGATACTAAGAGAAAGCTTGCTGCCGAGTTCGATATGAAATATTTGGGAATGATGCATTATTTCCTAGGTATGGAGGTGTGGCAGAGTCCAGGTGGGATCTTCCTTGGTCAAGGGAAGTACACAGTAGATATCCTGAAGATATTCGGGATGATGGAATTCAAGGCCATGGCCACACCTATGGCATCCAATATAAAGCTTCTATGTGATGCTTCATCTGAGCTGGTTGATGTCTCTATGTATCGTCAGATGATTGGGTCCTTGATGTACCTGACGAACACGAGACCAGATATTTGCTTTGCGATGAACACATTGAGTCAGTTCCTGACAGATCCAAGGAGTGTTCATCTGGTTGTTGTAAATCATGTTCTAAGGTACCTGAAGGGTACAGTGGATTATGGGCTCAAGTATGAGGTGAATCAAAAGTTTAACCTGCAGGGTTATGTTGATTCAGATTGGGTTGGCAGTGTTGCAGATAGGAAGAGAACATCTGGATGCTGCTTCAGTATGGGATCAGGTGTGATCTCTTGGTTTAGCAGGAAGTAGTTCTGCGTAGCACTGAGTACAGCTGAGGCGGAGTATGTTGCAGCCTGTTCAGCTAGTTGTGAGGTAGTATGGCTACGGAAGCTACTGTCTGAGTTATTTGATCTCCTATTGGATGCTACTAGTATCTTCTGTGATAACCAGAGTTGTGTGAAGCTGTCCGAGAACCCAGTGTTTCATGACAGGTCGAAACACATAGAGATCAAATATCACTATATCAGGGATATGGTGCAGAGAGGAGTTGTGAATCTCCTGTATGTTGTGATGGACGAGCAGATTGCAGATTTGCTGACGAAGCCACTAGCCAGGGTGAAGTTCGACTACTTCAGGGAGAGGCTTGGCATTCTTCAGATTGATGACACTTTGAGGAAGAAGTGATGGACACATTTGCTGAAGCCATTCCAGGCATGTTGGAAGGAGGATCCTTCACATGGCTATGGATGTAAGCGCTGGATGATGAGCATCAGGATGATGTTCTGGTTTCTGCTTTGTATGATCAGGTGGATCATGTATGATGGTATGTATCAAGTAGATACTTGGTGTGCATCAGGTGGATGCATTGTATGATCAGGATGATCATGGATGACAAGCTTCAGGATGTTGCTCCAGATGACATGTAGTAGGATGTTGCAGCGATGATGATCAGGATGATCATGTGCACATCAAGATGATGTATGGTGAGTATCAAGTTGATACTCTATGGCCGTGGAACAGTTTGTGCAGATAAGCATGTAATTTGTGCCCTGGGAGATTTGCATATAGTCTTTCGAGGTTTTTCCTATGGCATGTAATTTGTACCCTGGGATATTTGCCAAATGCTCTTTCGAGGTTTTGCTTGGGAGGACATATAATTTGTGCCCTAGGAGATCTGCAGATAGTCTTTCGAGGTTTTTCCTATGGCATGTAAGTTGTGCCCTGGGATATCTGGCAGATGCTCTTTCGAGGTTTTGTCCTATGGCATGTAATTTGTGCCTTAGGAGATCCGATAGGTTGAGCCGTGTGCTCGTAATCGGTCCTGGGATGCTCTTTCGAGGTTTTTCCATGACCACATGTAATTTGTGCCCTGGGAGATCTAATAGGTTGAGCCTTGTGCTCGTAATCAGTCCTGGGATGCTCTTTCAAGGTTTTGTGGTGACCACATGTAATTTATGCCCTGGGAGATCCGATAGGTTGATCCTTGTGCTCGTAATCAGTCCTGGGATTCTCTTTCGAGATTTTGTGGTGGGGTCACATGTAATAAGTCCTGGAGATCTGGGCAGGATGAAAAAGGCCTCAGATGCTCTTTAGGGTTCTTGCTAGTCAAGAGACTCTTTTAAGGTTTTGTGATGCACATAATAAGTCCTAATCTTTCCATAGTATGGCCAGTGATAATGAAGACCTGCAGGTGGTGGGCCTACATCCAGTATGAAAAAGGACTGGCTCTGTAGAACTTCCTATGACAAGTAGAGTCAGAGATTGGTTGAGATAGTAGCAACAGTGACGATGATGATGACGATGCATTGATGACAATGATCCCGAGAAGAAGACTTGTTTAGCAAATCTGTGTCGAGAAATACCTTCCTAGTTAAGAGGGAGTGTTGATGTATATGTAACTTCGAAATGTATTTCATCTATGTATTTCATATATATTTTTTGTACCCTTATTAGAGATGTGTTATTCCTCTATAAGGAAGTGTTGTCATGTGGATTGACAAGTGTTGCAAGTGTGTGTACTTGCCGATGGGTTATTAGACCACCATGTGTGGGGTCGGCCCTGAAATATATATTATATTGTGGATGTACCTAACTCAACAAGTCAGCCCCATAAGGTCACTGGGTAAACAGGTTAGTATAAATAGAGATCAGGAGATCTCTATTCAGATCATTCGAAAAGTTATATCTCTCTCACTCAGAAAGTGGCGCACTAGTGAGGAGGAGGATCATCTGCTTCTAGGAGACTATCTCAAGTGTATTTTGGTTGTACTTTGGTTGAGCCATTGCTCTCTCTATGTCTGAGGAAGTTGTGGGTTTTTTCACCTTAGGGTTTTCCCCACAGAAACTCTGTGTCTCTTGTCTCTCATGCTTTTGATTCTTGTGATGCTTGTCATGCTTATTGTGATTGTTATGCATTGATATACTGTATATGTTATTCTCTCAGTGAATATCCTAGAGTATTGTGAATTAATGCTCAAAATTTAACACATGACCTCCAGAGGTTGGGTGGGTGCCCCCAGCATGACTTCCAGAGGCTGGGTGGCTTCCCCCTTGCTTTGGCATCTTCTTTCTATTCTTCCTCCGTCTATTCTTTTTAGACTGTCGGTTACTAGTATTACTAGTTTCACCACATGAGGTAGAAGGAGGAGGAGAAGTTGCTACTGGCGAAGCAGGAATAGGGCTCTGATGCTCTTGATGTGAAGTGCTTACTTGAGAAGCATCAGGAGCATACAAGGATTTCGGAGTGGAAAACAACCAAACCGGTAGCCCTATAGTGAATCCCGCAAGATTCAAGGTAGCCATTAAGGGAGTACCAATGTTCCCAATGAATGGAAAAGCACAAAGAGCCCCTTGAACAGGGATATCTTGATTGGTTCTCACCGGGATGCTATCCATCGTTTCCGACTCAATGGACCAGAAATCTCTAAGTCCAACTAAAAACAAGTAGCACAAAGAGCACACAACTAAAAATTTCCTAAGTGATCAAACCAGGCAAACAAGGCAAATACTCTCAAAAGCAAGTCTGGGATGATGAGGGCCTAGAACAAACTAATAGAGTATAGAAGGTTAGTTACGTGGCGTCCAATGGATGTCCTATGGGTGCAAGTGTTTGAATCACCAAACCGCCCTCCCGGGATTACTTCCAAAGGGTTACCTTCCACGTCTATCCGAGGTTTAGTGGGAATAACCGCCCAATCTACCTATGTATAACCCTAAAAGGTTAGGATACTAAGGCTACCACCAATACGAAATAACCTGGGGGGGAATTCGTCGGCCTAGTCGAAATGAATCGGCAAGGTAGCAAAGCCCGAAGTCCGAAAGGACCCCCGTACGTGAATCAACTCTGGTTTATGGTTGAGAGGAAAGTGAGGGGATATCCTCAACAATTCCAATCACCCACGGCCTCGTGCTTAACGTTGGTTTGAGTAGAGCATCCCAGGACTATTTGATAGAGATGGATTTACCTAATAGATCATCATACTACGATTGTTGAGTAATGAAGCCAGTTTTAGATAGTTTAAGGTGATTTAAATCCGAAACTCTAGCCTAATCTAGTTGATGCTGTGTATACCTAAAAAGAAAATTGTTGCTAGTTAATTTTATTAATAATTCTTTTTAAGGGCTACTTTTTACTCAAGGATTGTAGTGCGGTGTGTGGAATAGTTTTGACAGGAAAGTAAAGTGCATGTAAAGTAATGCTTTCAAATTCACAAAAGACACTTTTTCTTTTCGTTTATCTTCTTCAAAAATCGAAACTATGCAATTCTAAATCAAATTCCTTTTTTATTTTCTTTTAAATTTCAAAGCAAACTATGCTACTTCAAAACAATGGTAGATCTTACTACTAAGCTACTTAAAACACTTTTTGTCTTTTCTAATAATTGTTAAAGAAAAAGAACATGTAAAAGAGAAAGTAAGACCTAAATGTAAAGTGTGAGTAAGACAAACACCTAAATGGATCAAACAAACAAATCTAAAGATTTGAGGAAGACTCAACCTACCAATTTGTTCCAAAAGAAAAAAATTTGGGCTTGGAAACAAAGTGTAAAAGAAACAAGGGAAAAAGAGATGCTTGTAATGGAACGGAAAACCCAAAAAGTTGCTCCTAAGCACCAAAAACCTAAGAAAACACTAAGCCAAGCAAAGGAGTACGTAAGTGAATCAAAAGGTGACCCTACTAACACACGGGCTGAAGAGAAAGCTAAACAAAAAGCTTTGACTCACTTGGACTGAAACTGGAAAGATAATTAGAAAGTATCTAAACCAAGCAACCTTTCAAAAGCACCCTAAGGACTCAAACTTGGGGTCAAACGCTAACGGAAAGGATAAGACACAGTGAAAGTGTGCTATTGTTGCCACAAACAACAAATGTTAAGAACACAGGTCTATATTACTGCAACAAGCAACTAGGGTGAAAGCATGTAGCTATGTCTGAAAGAGAGTAGAGCAGAAACTTCAAAAAGGGCTAGAAAGTAGTGATGACACTTTAAACAAGCACTCAAGCAAGCAAAGACAAATTAAAAGACTTAAGAGAGGTAAGTAAAACTCAAAAGAGACATAGAAGTCTCAGGGGTCAGTCATGGAAGAAAAGCAATAGGCTAGAAGTGGAATCAAACCACTGGAAATCAAACCCTAACAGAAAACTGGAAGACACAGAAAAATGCACTACTATGCAGTGCAGAAACCAGCGCACACTAGAAAAGATGCGCTATTGTTCAGTACACAAACCAGCGCTCATCAGAAAAGATGCGCTACTGTAAGTAGGGTAAACCAGCGCACATGACTCAGAATAACAGAAATAGGCTTTGCATTAGCAAACTGAGATGAATCAAGAAAGAAAGAACAGGTGACAAAGACCTATAAGACCTCTCAAAGAACAAATAGACTGAAATGATCTGGAAGAAAAAACCTAACTAGGCCTCCTAGAGCATAAAAACACATGGTTACTTCCCAGCGGAGTTTCCAATCTGTTGTTCAGGATTTATACCTTATAGTGAGGAGAGAAACTACCAACTTGGGCAAGGTTGATAGGTAAATACATTCATTATATTGCATTTAGTTCCTACAAATGAAATAGATCAAAATATCAAAGGATGTACCTTTTATCGGCGGCTGGTCCTAGCTTTCGCTTGGTCTTCCGCTTGATGAACCTGCAACACAAAGGAAACCTTCCTCGGTGTATCTGGACTGTAATAAATATGATGAATATTGAAAGCAATTAAACATCAACAACAATCAGATACTAAACCAAATGAACATGCAATACAATAGACATTCGATTTGGGACAGGAAGGGTATTTCCACCTTTTTATTGTCAAAGAAACATGAATCCATACAAATATACCTGACGTGTCAAAATGATTCTCCAACTGAGTCTTGGGCTCCTGCTCTTCACAATGACTTAGGAATTCCTCCAGCATAACAGCACTTGAAACCTTCTTTCTTGGTCCTTCTCTCATGGATCCTCCTTGTATTTATGGGACAAGGTAGGCAGTTGGAATCAAGAGGTGGTTGAATTGGGAGGTTGGGAAAGTTGTAGAACCAACTTCAACTAATCCCAATTCGTAATCTTAATATATTTTTTGATTTCATCTTAATATGTGTGCGATTTTCAAACAACAAGAGTAGTGCACAGAGAGCAACTTTCATGCTTTGCAACAAGCATTTGCAACTTTTTGGAAAGTGTGCGCTAGTTGTCCTTGAGGAAAGTAGTGCATCTTTTGAGGTGTGCGCTGGTTTTCTAGAGTAAGAGTAGCACACATGTGGTGAAATCAGGAGAAAAAGTAAATTTCTCAGCTCTAAAGAGTAGTTCAAACCATAACTCATCTAAGTCAATCTAACTCTTCAATCCATAGTGTAATTTTGTGTGATCGATAGAGGAATGTGATCACGGACGGAGAAGTGTAGATTTGACCTATCAGAGCAATATCAATCGTCGATCTTTTACGGATGGAATCTCGTCCGTTGATCTTGATCAATGTGGAACACTTCGCATTGGCTTGCAGAGGCACTAGCTACAGTGCATGTTCACTTGATCGAGTCTTTCCCCATCGTTGATCCTCCTTTCGGCTTTGATATGAGCCGTCCAACCTCTGTTTAGTCGCTTCGACTGCGCTCTATGATTTCTTCGTTGATTGATCAGAGAATCGATCAATCTAGCCTTATCTTCGTCCAGATCTAAGGGAAACTAAATACAAACAAGAAATTTACTTAAGCTACTTAACGACGGTCGGTCTGCAAACGATTTGTGTTTCCTAACTGCACATGAAAATCACACAGATACAACACAAAAACTCATTCACACAAAACTCAGGACAACAATTGCACACAGCTCTACCTGACAGAATCTCAAATCATTCTTCATTCAAGATGCATAGTAACCCTATCGAACACACAAATCTTCTAATTGTGCTAACAGATAGCTAGAAAATTTACATTCCAACCAGAACGACCAACCCCCTTCTCATCCAGCTCTCCCCTTTTTATCCATTCGGCTCCCACAAAACATAATGACCGAACTACAAAACAAACTCCTAACAGACTCTCCTCCATCACTGAAGGAGTCACTATCATTATTCAACTAACTGAATAACTGGCTTGCTCTCCATGAAGGGAGTATCAAATTTCCACTATGTTCTATTTCTAAAAAATTGACAATGCATTATTCTGTTACACACTTGCAAATATTACGTTAACCAAAAACACATTTCCTTCATGGCAGCTCGTCCTCCTACTAGCCACTACATGTGAACATGCAATCACATTGTTGAATCAGCATTGATGCTCCTGCATCAGACACCCAAGGTTAAAAATTCTGAACCCCTGTTCAGTAAATCCACTACTGAGAAACCCTTTGTCTCCAATTCTTTAGCATCCATCCATGTAGAATCTTCTACAGGATTTCCTTTCCATTTGATCAAGTAATCCAGGTAGTCTCTCTGTCTGGTACTCTTTGCCACTCCAGTATCCAAGATAGAATCAGCTTCTGATGGTTGGGTTATAGGCATCTGCTTCAGCCATTGAAGATCTCCCACTTATGGAACTTGTCCTGTATCATCTGTCACATAAGTATACAGGTCTGCAACATTAAAAATAGGTGATATACCAATCCCTGTTGGAATTTCCAGTTCATAGGAATTTGATGAAAAATTCATGAGTATCCTACAAGGTCCAATATTTTTCATCTTCATCTTGTTGTACTCTACTTTTGGAAATCTCTCTTTCCATAGATGTGTTAAAACCAAATCTCCTACCTCATATTTTTTCTCTCTTCTCCTGGAATCTACTCTGATTTTATAACTATTGTTACTCTATTGCAACCTTGCTTTAGCTTGCTCTTGTAGTTCACTAATTCTTGTTGCAAAGTCTTCTCCATCTACACTTCTCTTCTCCATTTGACCCAAATCAAGAAGTTCACGCACTCGTCTTGGATGCATTCCATACAGAATTTGGAATGGACTCATTCCTGTACTTCGGTTTGGTGAGTCATTATATGCAAACTCTGCTTGAGCTAGCACTTTGTCCCATTGCTTTGGATTTTCTTTAATTAGACTTCTCAACATCTTACACATACTTCTATTCACCACCTCAGTCTAGCCATCAGACTGTGGATGATATGCTGAACTGAAGTTCAACTTGGTTCCCAAATTCTTCCACAAGGTCCTTGAGAAATGACTTATGAACTTTACATCTCTGTCAGATACAATTCTCTTAGGTAAATCATGTAGCTTCACAACTTCATTGAAAAACAAGTTAGCAATGTGTGTGGCATCACCAGTATTATAACATGGAATGAAATGTGACATCTTAGTAAATCTATCCACAACTACAAAAATAGAATCATTTCCCTTTTGATTTTTTGGCAAACCCAAAATGAAATCCATATTCACAAAATCCCAAGGCCTAGTTAGAATAGGCAATGGTGTGTATAAACCTGTGTTCTGGATTCTCCCCTTGGCATGCTAACATACCCTACATTTGCTGACAAAATTTTCAACCTCGGACCTCATCTTTGGCCAAAAATAGAAATGGCCCAACTGTCCAAAGGTTTTATCACCTCCAAAGTGACCTGCCATCCCTCCATTATGATTCGCTTGTATCAGGTTCTCTCTCATGGAACATTTGGGAATACAAAGTTTATTGTTTTTAACGAGTAAACCATCTTGCAGCATATAATCCATCCATGGCCCTCTGTCCACCTCCACGGCAATCTTACAAACTTTGTATGCATCCTGAAAATCAATTTCAGTCTCATACAAACCTCTCAAATGTTAAAATCCTAAGACTTGGATTTGAATTTCTTGCACCATCAATTGTCTCGTACTTAAGGCATCTACTACTCGATTTGATTTCCCATTGATGTGCTTTATCACAAAGTTAAACTTTTGCATGAACTCAACCCACTTGACATGCTTCTGATTCAATTTACGTTGTTGCATGATGTACTGCAATGCATGATTATTAGAAAACAAAACAAACTCTCTAGACATCAGATAATGTCTCCAATGCTTCAGTGATTGGATAATAGCATATAATTCCTTGTCATAAGATGAATACTTCTGTTTGGAATCATTCAACTTCTCGCTGAAATATGATATAGGTCTGTCTTCCTGACTGAGTACAACTCCAATTGCTACTCCACTGGCATCACATTTCACTTGGAAAGGGTGTTTAAAATATGGTAACTTCAACACTAGTTTCTCAGTAATCTTCTTCTTCAAAAACTGAAAGCTACTTTCAACCTCTGCTGTCCATTTAAATGGATGTTTGTCCTTCCTAATTGTTTCAATGATTGGTGCACAAATACCACTGAAATTCTAATGAACTTTCTCTAAAAACTTGCCAATCCATGGAAACTTCTTACCTCAAATATGCTTCGAGGTGAAGGCTAATCAATGATTGCTTGCACCTTTTTCGGATCCATTTTCAATCCATCTCTTGAGATAAAAAAAAACCAAATACACTAATTCATATTTCATGAATGTACACTTCTTCACATTCACAAAAAAAATTTCCTTTTGTAATTTCTCCCAAACACATCTTAGGTGCTCTAAGTCTTCTTTTTCTGTTTTACTGAAAATCAGAATATCATCAAGGTAAACTATCACAAACGTGCTTATGAAATCTCTCAAGACTTCATTCATTAATCTCATGAAAGTGCTTGGTGCATTGGATAGTCCGAATGGCATAACCTGCCACTCATACAACCCATCATTTGTCTTAAAGGTCGTCTTCCACTCATCTCCTTCTCGAATTCTGATCTGATGGTATCCACTCTTCATATCTAATATTGAAAAACATGTTGCTCGACTCAGGAAATCCATCATGTCATAGATCCTAGGAAATGGAAACCTGTATCTGATGGTAATCTTGTTGATAGCTCTGGAGTTAGTGCACATCCTCCATTCACCATCCTTCTTTGGGGTAAGTACTACTGGTACTGCACATGGAATAAGAATTTTCTGAACCAACCCCTTGTCTAACAATCCTTGTACTTTCCTTCTAAATTATTCATTATCTTGAGGTGTCAATCTGTATGCTGCCTTGTTTGGTAAGCTTGCTCCAGGAATAAAATCAATATGGTGACTTATGTCCCTCTTCGGTGGTAACTCATTAGGAAAAGCATCTACCACAATGCACTAAACGCTCCTAGCATATCCAGAAGAAACTAGAACATCATCCTGATGCTCATCATCCAGCGCTTACATTCACATCCATGTGAAGGATCCTCCTTATCATCATAGCATTGTCCTCTTCAAATCATCTCATCATCCACGAAGCACAACCCAGATGCACATCATCCAACAATTACACCACCGATATGGGAGAACACATCTACCACCATTCGGGGAAGGCTCCAGCCCTTACTTTTTCACCATGGGAGAACAAATCTACCACCATGTGAAAAATGGCTCAGCAATTACATCACGACCAAGGGAGAACACATCAACCATGTCAGAAAATCTCATGTGCATCTGCATCTTCCGGACTCATCACTTCCCTTTGGAAGGAACCTCGATCTGAAGTGCACCAAGCCTCTCTCTGAAGTACTCAAACTGCACTCTGGCCAAAGGCTTGGTCAATACATCTGCAACCTGCTCATCCGTTGCAACATACTCTGCTTTGACTATACTTAGTGCTACGCAGGACTGCTTCCTGCTAAACCAAGAGATCAAAACTGATCCCTATCTGCAGCACTGCCTGCCCAATCTGAATCAACATAACCCTGCAGGCTAAACTTTTGATTCGCATCATACCTTAGCCCATAATCAACTGTACCCTTCAGGTACCTCAGAATATGCTTTACAACAACCAGGTGAACACTCCTTGGATCCGTCAGGAACTGGCTCAATGTGTTCACCGCAAAGCAAATATCTAGTCTCGTGTTCGTCACGTACATCAAGGACCCAATCATCTGACGATACATAGTGACATCAACCAGTTAAGATGAAGCATCACACAGAAGCTTCGGGTTAGATGCCATATCCTCATAGTCCATCATCCCGAACCTTTTCAGGATCTCTACTGCATACTTCCCTTGTCCAAGGAAGATTCCATCTACACTCTGCCACACCTCCATACCAAGAAAGTAGTGCATCATACCCAAGTTCTTCATCTCTAACACAACAGCAAGCTTCCGCTATGTGTCGACAATCAATCTGTCATCTCCTGTTACAAACAGGTCATCCACATATAGGAGTAGAATCACAGGATTCCCTTCCTCAACCTTGTAGTAAAGGTTGGAATCTGCTTCACTCTTGGTAAAGCCCAAACTGGATAGAAATTTGTCTATCCTACCAAGTTCTGCACACATATCTAACTACACCATTCAAGAAGGCTGTCTTGAAATCCATTTGGTGTATCTTCTATTTCATCACTTTTATATTTCTCTATGCTGCCATCTGCAGCATGCTTGATATGATAGTTCCATTTGGAAGTCACAACAGACTTCCCTTCAGCTCTTGGGACCGCATCCCAAACATCATTCTTCATGATCGACATATCATGGCATTCTTACCGTATCCTGGGAACTTCAATATCTTCAATATTTTCAATATATAACTTTGTTGCTGAACAAATGTTGTAGTCCTTCTTTTGTAGGTGATGGTATATGATCTTTCCTACACAACAAGTTAAATTGCATGATTAGAAAACATCTCATAGTTTTCAGAACAAATTCTTACACATAAATAAATATGTCATACAGTCATGCAATTATCTTAGCCAATGCTTCAATACAACATTTATCCATATCCCGTAACTTTCTAGATGCCTTCCAATCTCTACCAGAACATTGTTAAGAGTGTGCACAACTCCCAACATGTCAGCAAAGAGGTTTTATTCTAGATAAGTAGCAATGGAATGTTGTACAGTTCCATAGGCCACTTACCCATGTATATTAGTAGTATATTGTTCATCAATGCAAATATTCTAATATGCATAATACACAACCTAATTCTAGGAACATAAGCATATACATCATTGAATAACATTATGTAAGAAATGACAATTCAAATACTTATCTTTGTTTGGTTACTGGGTGGACTCCATTCTGATGTGGATTGTGAGAAGTGGTCAACTCCTTCTGAATATCTACATCCTTGCAGAAACTACTGAAGTGTGCTCCCTCTTGAACTTTGCTTCCTGGATTACTTGTCCTTGAACTTACATCCATCCTTATGGTTATTAGTATCATCATTGTGTTATCCTTGAGGTCTCATACATAACCATGCATTTATTAGTATAATCTTAATACTATCAAAACACAATAATCTCAAGCATGTATAGTCAGGATCATTTCAAACACAAATAATAAACATTAGTATTCAAGGTTTCAGGGAAGTCTTCTTTTACTCATACATATTCTTATTTTATCATCGGACTCTTTTGGTTAGTTGAATCATCAATCAAGATAAGAGATATAATACGCATAAAACCCGTGATTATTCAAACTTATACCTTCATGATTTTTCTGGTTAGTCATATCATCAATTATTGTAAGAAACATAATAGGCATACAACCATGATTATTCAAACCTATGACTTCATGAATAATCATTATCAACAACACAACAGTATAAGATCCTAACACAAGGTAGGATTCTAGCTTGATATAGGAAAAACATACCTGGATTAGCATGCTAGCTAGTTATGTCTAGCATACCCGCATAATGTCTTCTGGTTCTCTTCAGTGACTTGTGCTAGTAAACTGCATGTCTCATAGGTTAACCATTGTAGGACCAAGTTATACATACCTCGAAAGTAGATCTTCTATGTGATCCATGACAATGGATGAATCTTTGTCTTCATGTCACCATGATCATATGTTCTTGAAGTAGAGCATGATTTGTCTTTCTTGGTGTACCTTTTATGTTAGCGAACAATATAAACCTCATACAACATCACAATGCATTAGTACATTCATAAGTGTCAAAACCTTAATCAATGAATTTCTTCTATTAAGGTGATACAAAAATTCTAGTAATTAATCAAGATTGCACTGTAATGATATGAAGACAAACATATGATAAACTTAACCATGAAACATACCTGTAAGCCATACCTGTCAAGATTGCTTGTAATCTTCTTATGAAAGGCCTTAGCCTCATCTCCCTCTAAAACAGGAACTTCTTCACTTATACAGGTGACCAATCCATCTTCTTTTAGGATTAACCCAATCCACTTGATTTGCAAAAACTAGACCTGGAGCTGGATTAGGGTTTGTCAAAGAAATCCCAAAAATTCAAACTTTGAATTTCAAACTTCCGAAAGGATAGAAATATGCGCCTTGATGAGCTGATAAAGTTGGTATATTCAAAATTTGAAAACTGCAAAGTTTCACCCCTCGAAATTGCCTTTTCGATTTCTGGATTCACTAGGTAGGACCCTGAATTAGGGTTTGGGTTTCCTGGAGCTTCACCCAACCAAAAGATTTGATTCAAATCTCTAAGCTTCGATTTTTCTGAGGAGCTTCTAGCCATGGTCACAGATTTCCAAAATTCCAAGTTTTGTAGAAGCCCTAATTTTCCATCTTTCCAATCAAAGTCCCGAACTGGGGTTTGATCAAGCCCGGCCTTCTGCCCAACCAAAAAATCTGATCTTGGTCTCTAAATTTTTATTTTGATGAGTAGCATCCAGCCGTGGTCTCCTATTACAAAAATTCCAACTTTCTCCGAAGCCCTAAATTTCGGAAGCCATGAATGAAGGTGCTAAAAAATAATTCTGTTTTGACAGAAATATGTACTTGATTGTTTTTGGTGTAACTCCGAACTTTTCGATCCATAGGGTCTGAAACATTTTCCTGAGATAGACCAACCTGTTGTCTTTGCATCTCGACAGGTCTGACCTCAATCGGATTCTCTGAGAGAGAGTTATGCCAAGTGTCGCAACATGACCTATTTATGGGATAATACAGGAGAGTGAACTTGTACGGCGTGCCACGTGTCATGGGTTCAACTTCGGCCTCTGAAACATTTTCCTGAGATAGCCCGACCTATTATCTTTCCATCTAAATAGGTCTGACCTCAATTGGATTCTCTGAGAGAGATTTATGCCAAGTGTCGCAACGTGACCTGTTTATGGGATAATACAAAGGAGCGAACTTGTACGGCATGCCACGTGTCACTAGTTCAACTTCGCCCTCTAAACAATTTTCCTAAGATAGTACAGTATGTGTAGTACCTGTCACTATTTACAAAATTTCATTTGGAGCTTCCTAGCCCAAGTTATGAGCTTTTTTCCAAGGTCACCTGATTTTGACTCAGATCTGGAAGAGGCAGAAACCCTATATTGTACAGATCATAAATCACAAAGTACAACGAATTAGAGGTTTTCCTTTGGACAAAAGGTACATGGGGATCAGATCTTTGACTTTTAAAAGTTTCAGATCCGAAAACTTTTCCAAAACGGATTTATAGCGAAAGTGCTACGATGACTGGTTTTTTCTATATCAAGCCCTAGCATCATAAGTGCAACAAGTGTCATACATGCCATATCGTGCCTTCTTTCAGGCTAGCTCTGATACCATGTTAAATTTTCAGAATTTTCTTCAATCTGATCTAGGATCTTAACTGAGAGAACAACATGTACAACAAATCTACAGCATATCAATCATGGACACAATAATGCAAGCACACAAGAGACACAAAGTTTACTTGGGGAAAACCATAAAGGTGAAAAACCCCAATAACTTCCTCAAAGATAGATAGAGAAATGATACAACCAGAATACAAGAGATAGTCTTCTCCTAGCAGCAGATCCTCCAACTCCACAAGTGCACCACTCTCCCAAGTGTGAGTGAGAGAATATAATATGTAAAATGAGAGAGACACACTCTCTATTTATACACTAACTTGACTTGACCTTTACTCAACTAGGTCGGCCTCAACTTAACCACTTAACATAATGTTGACTGGGCTTACCCCCAATAGGGTGGTCTAATAACCCTTTGACCCACATGGACTACCCCCAATAGGGTGGTCTAATAACCCTTTGAACCACATGACTTATACAGGGCCGACCCCAACAAGGTGGTCTAATAACCCATCAAGTATAAGTTACGACACTTACAATATAAATGACAACACTTCTGTATAGAGGAATAATAACATCTCTATAGGAATACAATATACATATATGTGAAATACATTCTGAAGTTACATATACATCAACAGTTTATCCCATCTTGCACGAAACTATGACAATTCCTCCTACCATCATGCACTACCCTTTTGTCAAATTGCCATGGTCTCCCTAGAAGAATATGGAAAACATCCATGGGCATAACATCACATATAATATTTTCCTTATATGTGCCTACTTGAAAATCAACTTCACATTGTTCACTTATCGGGATTTGATGTCCTTTACGCAGCCAGGATACTTTGTATGGAACAGGGCGTCTGGTCCTCTTCAAACTTAGTTTCTCCACCATCTTTGTGGAAACAAGATTTTTAGTGCTCCCACTGTCAATCACCATCTTACAGCATTTCCCTTTGAATTTACACATGGTCCTGAATAAATCCTTCCTTTGAGTGGGTTCGACTTCCTCCTTTTCAGGTTTCAATAAGACTTTGTTCATCATCAAAGACTCTCTCTTCTCTGGCATAATATCGACCATTGTCATCTTCTCTTGCTATTGCTCATTCTGAGCTACATAGGTTCTTCTCTGTCCTATGTCTTCCTTCTCTGGAGATTCAAAGGATCTGTTCCCCAATTTGTCACACTTGTAACATCTGTAGACAACTTCTCTGTGTCTTCCTCTACCTCTACTCGCTTGGTAAGGTCTTCTCCCTTTTGGGTCACCTCCCCTACCTTGGTGCTCTTGCTGGTTTAAGTTGTTGGGTCCTCCTCCTTGGGCTGCAAACCTTCCTCTTCCAACTGTTTTCCCCCTTCCTCTGGCTGAACCTTTTCCCTTGTTGAAGTTCTTTTTTCTCACTAATTTTTCTTCTACTCTTAAGGCACATTGGTATGCCTCTTCCATGGTTCTTGGTGATATCATGTTGATCTCAGGATGGAGATTCAGGATATCACTAATTATTTTATTATATTTCTGAGACATTATGTTAAATTTAATGCTAAGTAGGAATTGATGACTCAGCAGAGTCACTAGAAATGGAATGTAATTCTGAATATTTTATTATTAATAAATAAATTATGGAGACAACAGCATGGGAGAGCTGTTAAAAAGAGGTTACTGGTCAAACTGGTGGATGGAACTAGGTGGAAAGGAAAATGAAAAGTGGCAGCATCCTCAAACACTTCCTAAGTTGCAGGTGGCAACTTCCCTATATTTGGGGTCATGATTCCCCAAGGAAGTGGAATCAGAGCAGGTGGCTCATTAATGATAGTTAACCCAACAAAGACCTAGGCAATCTTTTAAATAGTACTCAATGAACTGAGCTGAGGGTTGGAATTGTTCAGAAGGGAGAATACATTCAGGTGAATGCTATTCAGGAGTCCCATTGAGGAAGAGGGAATTATACAGTAAGGAAGTTGTTTGAGAGGATTGTTGGAATAACTTGGTTCCAGCATAGCTGTTTGGGCTGAGTGAATTATTCTGCTGCACCTAGTTCCAACCGGGGAGATCAGAGTAAGCTCGAGGGTCCTGAGAAGTGCTGTCTGGGCACTCTCCAGGAGTTGGTAGGGAGGAACAGCCTCCCATAGCTGTTATTGTCCACAAATCAAGACAGGTTCTGCTACTTACTCCTTTATGTTTATTAAGGATGAATGAATGCATGTTGTATTTATTGTTAATATGTCTAAGTAGTAATTAATTAGTTAGTGGATTGAATATCTCAGAATATCAGTAGTAAGATTGTTAAGAGTTACTGTGATTTTCTGTATTGTTAGTATGAGTTAATATCTATGTTTTTACTACTATTAATGTATTTATAATTTATACAGAAAACTATTCATACAGTAGGTAATAATTTATAAGCTATAATTATAAACTTAGTTTATTTATGTTCGTTGAACAGACAAGCAGGGTTTGCATATAAAGTGATTGCACTTTGTATATATTATAAAATTAAATAAATAAAAATAGGAACAATAGTAAACTAAGAACAATAAAAATTACAGTCTTAACACTCTGATAACTAATATTGCAAGAGAATGTCAGCTACGGTCAAGTTATCTATAACAGGATATAAACCCTAAGACAGAAACTTAACTAGTATCGTTCTGTTAATTAAATTAATAAACAAACCCTAGTTAAGTTTGAACAAGTCTTTTCATAACAATTAAACTGTTAGAGCAAAACCCTAGCAGGAAGTATCACAATTAATCTTTCATTGTTAAATAATTTAGTTAAGGTTTTGAAACAAAAGAAACAGCAGAACCCTATTGCCGAGTTTAAACAAGTATCATATTATCACTCACATGTCTCTCGTTTGTCAATCAAATATTAATCTTAGAACTTAGTTACTGTTTTACACTCAAAGCAACAACAGAGTCGAAATAAAAGTACGGTATCCAAACATTGAAAACTCTTTACCACGATTTCACCCACGGCCATAGCCATTTATTAATAGAAGAATTCTACTTAAACATGGAAACTTGAAACACACACCATACACCGACTCCATCATACAGAATAACTGTAACAAGTCATTTTATAAATTTAAATTATACAGGAAAAACACAGGAGCAAAACCATTGCTAATACATTATTCAACCTACAGCCGAGTTCACAAACCCACTATACAAGTGGTTTTAAAAACTAAAGATTTACGTAATACTGTACATAGCATTGAATTAAAGGAAAACGTAGATATAAAACAAGCCTTTATACAGACAACAAATTATATTAAGTAATTTCCAAATTCCTGGGTAAAAACCTCGAGTAAGTACAGGTATAGTATTAAAACCTTGAGGCCGTAACCTCACCTACAGGTCAAGCTCACAGCCTTGTTCCCATCGATTTCCACATTAAATCTTCTGTAGCAAAACCCTAGCTATCAAACGCAGGAATAATAATTTACAAACAACTAAAGCCGTAACACCCTATTACCACACAGGGTCAAACCCTTAGGATTTCATTTAAAGCTACAGTTCAGAAATTTAGCAAGCCGCTGTAATTTCGGTGTCACTGTTCAGACCGAAAACCAAACCATACATACAACCAACAAGGAGGAACGCCATGGTGAAAACCAGGCTTACCCGGATAAGCAACCAACAGCCGAAGCATGAGTCACCCACATTGCGAATGGAGCCAGGGCCTGCAACAAAGGAGTAATATTAGTTATCACTTAAATATTGCATGAAGTTTAAAACAAAATTCTTGTATGCAGAGGACGAAGAGGAAACCTGTAACTTACTGGTAGATGAATGAAGTTCAAAATACAGAAGATAGACAGGTAGCCACGAGCCAAAGAAGGATAAGCTCCATCTTACGCATCAGGGAATGAGTTACCAGAAGTATTGAGCTATCATCCATCCGAGGAGCTTAAACAGAACCAATTTAAGAACATTGCAGATGAGGGAAGCCAAGCCAGGGTAATACGGGTAGCAAAAGATAAACTCTAGGTCATAAAAAACCATACAGCTGCCAAAACAGCAAAAACAATGACTCCCAGACAGTGCTATGAACAAATACGAAAGGTTGAGGCAGTATGTAAGCTGCTGGCACACTGTAACAATGGAGACCAGACCAGTAAAGGAGGTCAAGGGGTAAACCCTAGGTATTATAACACTCTCATAACTGTCAAAAGCTAATTCTAAAGACTTCCAAACGATAACATTAAGCAAGGGAACTGTAACAACCTGGAAGCTGAATTAACAGCGCCACAACAAAGACTCAAACCTGGAGATGTTGCAGAAAGACCCGAGCCCGAAGGTGAAGGAGAATGACAAGGTAGGGTTAGGTCCAATGTTTTATATCACCAAGCACTTGGCTCTCGATTAACCACGTAGCAGCTTAATATTTCCATGCAGTGGGTCGAGACTCCATAGTTCCACGAGGACTTTCCTATTATTGTTAATCAATTAAAATCATAGTAAGGATATCCGGTTATGGTATTAAACCTTAAGTTCAAACTTGCCAAAATTCCCATGTTAACACATGCTTTCAATTATTGTTTTGGAAAACCATAATACTTGGATCAACAATCATTACAATCGATGATATTCTTATCATTGTTGCTAAATAAGAACTCATATTATATATAGAAGAAGTTGTTGTATGATTTTTCATAATGGCTAATTCATATATCATTCTTATAATAATCAAAACCCTAGAATGATGTCTTTAATACCTTGTATATTATTCAACAAACTTGCTTGGTCAATAGCATTCAAGTTTGAGACTTGGAGTCTGTTCAAACATAGAGCATATGTTAAATTATTATAAAAAGTGCCAAGGAGGTAGTTATCAAGTAAATCAATGCTAAATGCAAACCGGTCACTAAAATTTATACCCTAGCCTAATGTGTAAGAATAAGAGATACTATATCTATATCAATTCTCTAAGTTATTGTAGAGATGTAGGGCATAAATAAATGACGATTATATATTGCACAGATGAGTAAGACTTGTTATTTCTTCATGATGGAACTTTAACTGGTAGATATCAAGTTATGCAACTCATAAATATTGGATTAAGAAAGAATAGACCTGTGTTATCCTTAATACACAACGAGTTCAATCAAATATGATAATGAAGAACTACTTCCATAAGTGCTTATAGATTTTGTTCAAGAATCATTTATGGAAACAATAAGCAGATTTCAAACAAGGCAAATCCTTAAATTTTAAACAATAGAAGACAGGCATCGACAAACATAGTGATATCTTTAACTCCCAATATGTACAATTAAAGTGTAAATCAAAACATGATCTGAATTTTGAACTGGGCATGATGCAAAAAGTATTCTACCTTATAAAGCTTGATAAACCTGGTTAGCATGCCTAGACCTTTCACTGAATGTTTTGGTACAGCTAAATTGACTTATGATGCTTTAAATATTATTGCGGCGACCCGACATTACCTGTATATCTGTAAGAGAAGAAAAATCTGTTGCATTAGCTCGAAAGCTAAGTAAGCCAGTCCATCATGGCAATTCCCCCTTGCGGTTGAAAAACAGAAAAACAATCAGCAACAGTAAAGAAACTCATAACAAAAATCTAAGTATAATAACAGATCATTTAGACACATTTATGATCACTTTAACTAATCAAACAAATCAAGGAGTGCATTTACAAATATTATATGCTAATTTAAAAATTTTAAATTCTTCGAAATTTTTGGGTTTTGACAGGCTTGATCTCCACAAAGAGAGTATCAAATTGCCACTACTTTCTATTTCTCAAAAACTGACAATGCATTATTCAATTACACACTTGCAAATATTACTTAACCAAAAACGCATTTCCTTCATGATAGCTTGTCCTCCTGCTAGCCACAACATGTCAACATGCAATCACATTGCTGACTCAACATTGATGCTCCTGCATCATTGTAAAACAAAGCATTCTATGCTATACATTATATTATACTAAGAAGAATTGTTGGGGGTTTTGTTCTCATAATTTTGAGAATTTTCCCTAGGGTATATCTTGTGTTAAGGGTGTATTAATTTCATGGATTGAATTGTCTCATTGCTTCAAGTATCTGCATCTAAGAGAATTAAAGATCAAAGCTCAACCAAATTTCAACATGGTATCAGAGCTCAGGGCATGAAGGAGCTCATTTTTTCATGCCATCTAGAGCCTACGTTGATCCTGGGAAGTTGAGCACAAGATTTGAAGACTATGGCATCAGTCTCTGTACGATCGGAAGACTGTCTTGAGGGCACCTCAAACTTCAAAAAATGGAAGGCTAGGATTATCAACATCCTATAGGAACGTGACTTGGATGGATATGTATCCATTGTGGTGGAGGAGCCTACATCTAATGCAAGATGCATCAACTTCAAGAAGAATAAAGATAAGGCTAAACAAATCATCTATGATTCCATAAAAGATAACTTGATGCCCGTGATCACACCGTTGAAGACCGCAAAAGAATGTTATGATGCATTAACTAATATGTATGAGAAGAAGGCCTCGAGTCAAAAGAGGGCATTGAAGAATAAGATTCATAACTTAAAGATGGAGACGGATGAGACAGTTTCCTCCTTCTTCTCCAATATCTCTCAGGTAAGAGATCATCTTGCTAGTATTGGAGTAGTGGTGGATGAAGATGATATTCTACAAACCGCTATTGTTGGTCTACCATCCTTACGGGAGACATTATTGGCTATGGTAAATGGACAAGAGGTACAACCTAACTTCAAAATGTTGTGTCATGAATGCCTCCAAAAGGAGGGGCGAATCCATAGCAAGTCAGTGTGCATGAAAGAAGAAAATCTTTCCCTCGCTAAAAGAATGAAGAAAGAAAATAAACCCTTCTTCCAAAAGAAATTCTCTCATTCAAAGAAGGAGTTCAACAATGGATTTGACAAGTCAAAAGCTAGATGCTTCAATTGAAACAATAAAGGCCATTTATCAAGAGATTGTATAGCAAAGCGGAAAGGAAAGTTTCACGCTTCTACCGCCATAGAAGATGAAATCACTCAAAAGAATGCATTCGAAGAAAAGGAGACAAGAAGGGAGTATTATCTTGTCTCATCCCTTTCGGGATCTGTCATCACAAATGCAAACACATAATTGATTAACAGTGGTGCATCCAAACATATGACTAGCTACAAGCATACCAACCGATCTAAAAGAGAAAGAATTCACATGCATGGTGTCGTTGGGGGACAACTCAACTTATTCGACCCAAGGTGTTGGATCCACCTCATTCCAACTGAGCATCAGTGATATTATACATGTGGAGGACATTATATATGTTACAGGATTGAAGAAGAATCTCCTCTCATTTTCGTTTGTTGAAGACAAAGGCTTCTGAGTTATCTTCATGTATAACAAAGCACTTTTATGGTCAAAGAACAAAATCCTAGAATCTGCTGCTGTGATTTGAGTTCGAGAGGGAGGACTCTACAAGGTACTTAGGAAGTACATTCAAGCTATGATTCACCACACTATCAGTCCATGTGAGCTATGGAATTGAAGGCTTGGAAACCTACACTACAAAGAGCTACCAGGACTTCAAACGATGGTAAAAGGTATGCCCATATTTGATTTTGATCATGATAGTGTATGTCGAGGTTGTGCACTTGGGAAGAATGTTAAGAAAATATTTTCTAGCAGATCTACTAGATCTAAATGGATTTTAGATTTAATACATTCTGATGTATGTCATCCCATATCATCCCCCTCCCTCAGTGGCTTCTTATATTAAGTACTGTTCCTAGATGGTTTTTCTAGGAAGTCATGGATTTATCTCTTGAAGGCTAAAAGTCAAACTCTTAGCAAATTTAAAGAGTTTAAGGCCCTAGTTGAAAATCAAAAAGAAAATCACATCCTTGCATTAAGTTCTGATAATGGAAGTGAATTTGATTCACATGTATTTAATGATCTATGTAGTGATGTAGGAATATGTAGACAATTAACATTACCATACAACCCTCAGCAAAATGGGGTTGTCGAAAGAAAGAATAGAACCATATGTGAGGCTGCAAAATCCATGATGCATGATCAATATATGTCTACCTCATTATGGGAAGAATCCACTCGTATAGTTGTGTACATCCAAAATAGAATCCCACATGCCATTCTAGATGAGAAGGCACCAGAAGAAGTGTTTACCAGTGAGAAGCCAAACATGTCACACTTGAGGATCTTCGTGAGCCCAATATACATTCATGCATCGAAAGAAAAGAGAACAAAGATGGAGCCTTTTGGAAAGAAAGGCACCTTTGTGGGTTATAGCGAGTCATCCAAAGCATATCGAATATATGTATCTTGTGAGAGACACATTGAAGTCATCCAAGATGTTACCTTCCATGAGGAAGCTGCTTTCAAAATATAGAAAGAGATTCAATGTAATTCAGAGATGGAGGATCCTGAGTCTGATTCTCCCCCTTCATAGTTAGAGAGGGAGAAATTAGAATATGCTTTAGATTCGATATGTCTTGAAGAACTAGTAGAACTGGTTGAGAGGTCACCTGACGAACCTCCCGCTAAAAGAAGATCTGCTTGGTGCCGAAACATCTTACAAAATGCAGAGAAACATGGAGCACCAGCAGGATCATCCAGAGAGAGCAAGGAACTGACATATATTCAGGGTATGTTGCACTGACGAGTCACGTCAGTGATTCATAACCATCCTCATATGAAGAAGCTGCAAAGAAGCAAGTTCGAAAAGATGCAATGACAGAAGAGTACAACTCTATAATGAAGAATGATGTTTGGGAGGTTGTTCCCAAACCTGATGGGAAGTCCATTGTGACTTCCATATGGATTTACAAGATCAAACATGTTGCGGATGGTAGCATTGAGAAGTATAAAGCCAAATTTATTACCATAGGTTTCTCTCATAAAGAAGGCATCAATTATGATGAACCCTTTTCCCTTGTGGCAAGGTACACCACAATCCGAGCAATGATTGCACTTGCATCTGTTCTAGGATGGAAACTTCACCAGATGGATGTGAAGACAACCTTTACCAATGGTGAGGTTGAGGAAGAGGTTTATATTCAACAGCCTGAAGGTTTTTTGGTGCATGGGAAGGAGTCCCATGTGTGCAATATAAAGAAATATCTATATGGGATTAAGCAAGTCCCAAGGAATTGGTACTCCAGAATTGATAGCTACCTTCAGAAACTGGGTTTCTGTAAGAGTGAAGCTGATCCAAATTTGTACTTCAAAGTAGTGAAGAACCAACCGTTGATATTGGTTCTGTATGTTGATGATTTGTTTCTCACTAGAGAGGAACATCGGATTTCTTGGTGCAAGAGGGAGCTCACATCAGAGTTTGAGATGAAATACTTAGGTCTAATGCACTACTTTCTTGGCCTTGATATCTAGAAAATAAAAGATGAAATTTTTCTATCTCAAGGGAAGTACAGTGTGGATATATTGCACAGGTTTGTCATGATAGATTGCAAATCTATGACCACATCAATGGTTTCTAATTTCAGGAAACTTCATGAGTCAGGCTCTGGATTAGATCCAGTAGATCCCACTTTGTATAGACAACTTATAGGCTCACTAATTTACTTGATACATTCGAGGCCTTATATATGTTATGCTGTGAGCATTCTCAGTCAATTTATGTCTGATTCGAGACATAGACACTGGACAGATGCTAAGAAAGTGATTAGGTACCTTCGAGGTACAATTTTATATGGACTCAGATATGCCTCTAGTGGAGGAGTCACGTTACTTGGTTATATAGACTCAGACTGGGGAGGAAGCATTGTGGACCATAAGAGCACATTCAGCTACTATTATAGCCTAGGATAAACTATGATATCTTGGTCCAGCAGGAAGTAGGGTGTAATACCCCCATTTTGACCCTTGAAAAATATTGCCTTTTAATGTAAATATTGTATACATGCGATGTATGTTTTCATAGTGTAGAGCTCAAGGCCAAGGCCCCCCTAGTGTATGTTCGGATTTTATTTAAAAAGGAAAATATTTGATATTTTGCTATCCATGTGCCATTAAGCCATGGAACATTGTAAAATGATGTAAATATTAATATTGCAATAAAATACCAAAAACTGGCTATGGAAGCAACTAATTAGAGGCGGCCATGTGTATCCACTAGGGAGTGGTGAGGGGGATTGTGGGGTTGAACCATATGTTGTCAAATGTCATCTTGAGAACCCATTTGACTTTCCTTGCTGACATTTAATTCTATTGTAAGGAAGTAGTTGAGAAAATCAGTCCATGGCTTTAATGGAGCATGGGAAGCCCATAAATTCGTATGGAATGAATGGGCTCTGTTTCCATAACCCACAAGTCACTCCACCTCATGGGAATTCGTTCTTTCTCATTCCCATTCCATTGTGGAGGAGGAGAGCTTCAATTTTCATCCATTACACAGTGCCAACAATGAGGAAAACCAGAAATCGCAACTCTGCATTAACCCATGTTTTGAAATGCCATAAATGCTCAGAATTTCATGTGGACAGTAAAATCCGATGGGGGATCCATAGACATGAACCTTGGGGCGGATTTGAGACTGTTAGATGCCCAGAAATCCATGGGAAAACCTAGTTTTGATAGCCCGAAAATCCAATTATGGGATTGACTTATTTGGTCACCGAATTATGAGAATCCAAGTGTGAATTACATAATAGAGGATAGAAAAGAGGTTGGGATCACTTGATAAACCCAGTGAAGGCTATAATCTCAAGTATTTAGCAGCTTGAACCTTTCTATGCCCTCCCTGAAGAGCACTGGATGGAAGCATTAGGGGACTTTTGAGGTAAGAAATGGGCCTCAAAACAAATAATCTACCATAAGAATTCACTTTATAAGAACCAATAGGATTCAAGATATTGATGTCAACCATAACGGTAAAATTTATAAAACAAACTGGAGGGAAAAAGAAAAAACTATTTTTTCTTATCGTATTTTTGACATATCTCCTTAACGGTTTACCCAAATTTCAAGTTTGGGCACTCGTTGGATGCAGATTTTGATTCGGCTTCCAACCCATACTCACACTGCATACTTCTGAGGCACCCACGACATGAAAAGAACAAAAATTTCAATAAAAAAATGTATTTTAATATTAAAATACATTTTTAATATTATGCAAGAACAAGAACGTTTTTTTTTTTTTTTTTTTTTTTTTTTTTTTCATGTCATGGGTTCCTCAGAAGTATGCAATGTGGGTATGGGTTGGATGTCGAATTAAAATATGCATCCAATGAGTGCCCAAACTTGAAATCTGGGTAAACCGTTAAGGAGAAATGTCAAAAATACCACTTTTTCCTCTCTAAAATTTAGAACTTTTATTTTATTATTAAAACTCTTATTTTATTATTTCTCTTAGGAGGCCCATTTTAGACCTCAAAAATCCCCTAATGGGACGCTTGAGGGACTATGAAATAGAGAAGGGGACCTTCCTTGTGTTGGGTGTGGTAGGTATTGTGGGTGCCAAGGTTGTTTGATTTTAGCTTAAGATGCATGTATCTCTATGGTTGAGCTCACTGGCTTACAATCTCTCCCCTTTGTCTCTTGCATGCTTGATAAACCCAACTGTGTGTTGGCTTAGCACGACTGTTTGTGTGAAACCATGGATGTGATTGAGCCTGTTTAGTTCTTCCTTATTGGATACACAACCCAGTTTGGGGGTGGTCTCTCAACTGAAATAATATAGGCTAGACAGGGACCTATGGTTGGGTGGAACGTTGCTCTCACATAGTCAGTTGTTTAGACAGTTTCATCTTAAAGATAAGTATTCTATGTGGTTTAAATTATGTTCATTCTGTGTTCTACAATGTTTAATTTGATGAGTGTTATTGGTATGATGAATGCACAATGTAGTTGTGTGTGGATAATGTTTAATTCCACTGTGAATATTTGAGTATCAATCTGCACACATAAGTTTTTAATTATTGTCAATTTATTTATTTATTCTTGAATGGGATGAGTTCTAATCAAGCCCAGAAAGTCAGACACATTTCCTTCCTAGCATCGGATGGATGAGAGGGGGACGTGATAGAGTGGTATCAGAGTCCATGTTGCAGCACTGGGGCTTCTTGGGCCAAACTGTGAGTTTATAGGCAGATATCAGAATGTTTAAAGAGATATTGATGAAGTTTGGTTGACATTTTGATTGGAAGAATGACAAAATCAGAGTTCTCAGATGTGGTAGGGGATCAAACCATTGCATAGAGATCTCCAATAGCTTTCCAACTGTACCAGAATTTCCTTATTTGGTTAAAGGACGAGGGAGATATGAGCTCTGGAAGTTGCAGGAGTAGAAGAGGTGTTTCCGCAATTCTGCAGTACGGATTGCAGATTGCGGAAACGTAAAAATTTCAAAGTTATATTTTTGACGTTCCGCATTTCCGACTTCCGTAGTATGGATTGCAGATTGCAGTTTCAGGAAACGTAAAAATTTTGAAGTTACATTTTTTACGTTTCGCATTTCTGACTTTCGTAGTACGGATTGTGGATTGCAGAAACGTAAATATTTCGAAGTTACATGTTTACCTTCCGCATTTTCGACTTCTGCAGTAAGGATTGCGGATTGCGGATTGTCGAAATGTAAAAATTTTGAAGTTACTTTTTTGACATTTCACATTTCCAACTTCCATAGTACGGCTTGCGGATTGCGGATTGCGGAAACGTAAAAATTTCGAAGTTACGTTTTTGACGTTCCGCATTTCTGACTTCCGCAGTACGGATTGCAGATTGCGGAAACGTAAAAATTTCGAAGTTACGTTTTTGACGTTCCGCATTTTCGACTTCCGCAGTATGGATTGCGGATTGCGGAAACGCAAAAATTTCGAAGTTAGATTTTTGACATTCCGCATTTCCGACTTCCGCAGTACAGATTATAGATTGCAGATTGCGGAAGTGACATTTTCGGAGATCGAAAATTTGGCATTCCACATTTCCGACTTCCACAGTACATATTGCGGATTGCTGAAGTGACACTTTCTGGAGTGGGAACTTTGGCATTCCGTCTTTATGATTCCCGCATTGCGGAAGGTGCGGATTGTGGGTTGTGGAAGTTGCAGTTTGCGGGTTAAAAAAAAAGGCCATGAAAGAAACTCTTTAGAGCCTGAAAATCGATTTTTGGATAGCAGGAACATACGGAATCATAATTGGATGATTTCTATGATATTCTAAGGACATTAACGAAGTTTATGAAAGAACCAGTAAGGGTCCTGAGCCAATTATGCTCCAATTTGGCATAATATTGGAATCAATGGCTTTTACAAATCGGTGTTCCGCAGCTTGATCGAAGGTCGGATTGAGTTGAAATCAATATGGAGCGGCCATGGAGGAGGAACAATGTTAATTCTAGAATCTTGGAGCCAGAATCCAAAGGATGTGGAGACGGGGTGAGAAAGAAGGCCAAAAAGCACTATTTCGGGCCACTTTTTGAGGATTTTGAAATGCTTGCAGTGGATGAAAGTGACCTTAGATGTAGGATCCAAGAAATCTACTAAACTCCACATTTCATATTCTCATTAATACAAACATTTTCCATTAGACAATGATTTTCCAGAAATGCTTAGTTTGGAAGATAGCCAGCTCTGGCCCGAATTTTTGAAATTTTGGAAAAAGTTAAAAGTAGTCAAACCCATAATTTCATAGAAGATGAATGGTACATCGGAACATGTATCTGAAGGTTGCTGAGTGTTCCTTGTTATGTGTACTAACTTCTCCTGATAGAATTATTTTCATGATTATTTCTACATTTGCTTCTACAAGTGGCTGAAGTTGGCGTTTCAGAATAAAATACAGCTGTGTAAAAAGTGTAGATTTTTTTGTACAAATTGTGAATTTTGGAGTAATGTAATTTCCACACCCGATGTAGGAATGAAGCATATGGATAATCCTTGGAAATATTATCCAGCAGGGAACAGTGCGACATAACCGTATTTTGAATGGGGTTTTCATATATCATAGATATTCAAAGCGGAAAAGTGCTGGTGACTATTTTGACAAAATTGTTGTTAATATGGGCAATTTCCAGAATTGCATGAATGGGAAAAATAAATGAAGGAATAATAGTTCTGATAATTATTCCATGAGTTTAATTCTGTTAAATATTGATAATTTATGTTTCTATATGCATTCCTAAGATGTCTAATAAATATGTTTATAATGCACAGTGTTTGTAGCTGATAAGATTTAAATAGTTATAGTAGAGGCGACATACAGGGAAGGGGGTATCCAAAGAAAAATTGTGCCTATGAATTATGCTTAGTATCCTTATGAGCATGATGAAGATGTGCTAGGAGAAAATGTGAATGAAGAGAATCCTGAAACTGAATCCAATGGGAGAAGGGGGAAAATAACTCCTCGGAATTTGGTGGAAACCATGGTAAGCTTCAATGAAAGATTGATGAAGGCTCAGGAAGAACATAACTAGCTCAATGCTACTATCTTGCAAAGGCTCACTGATATGCAGCTGAGGATAAACCTTGGGTCCAACCCAAGCAATGTAAGAAAACAGGAAATAGATGCAGAGAGTCGCTTTAGAGGTCGTTCTAGGAGGATGACTACAAGCCCAAGAAAGAGTTATGTGAGCAACAAACATAGAACACCCTCCTCAAGATCGTCTTCCAGCAGGTCATGTCACTCCAGAGGTTCTAGAAAAAGTCCAAGACATACTTCTAACAAACTTGAAGGAATATTTCAGGATTCATGAATACTCAGGAAATGAAAAGGCCAGAATTTGCATTTAAAATCTAAATGTGAGAGCTTCAATTTGGTGGGAACACCTCTTGCAAGTAAAAGGGATGAGTGAAATAAAGATCAACTGGGAGAGATTTAAGAAGTACTTCAAGGAAAAATACCTTTCTGCTAGGTATTATGATAGTAAGAGGAAAGATTTCAATGGAAGAGCATGTCCATAAATTTTCGGAATTGTGTAGGTATGTGGACTATATCAAAGATGAGAGGAAAAGATCCAATGCTTCCTTGGAAGTCTACCTCAAATTTTCAGAGATAGGATTGAGTTTGTTAATCCACCAAGATTGGATGAAGCCATTAGGATGGCAATGCATTGTTATGAGTAGAGTAAAGGAAAATTAGAGGTTCACCCAGCATGGAAGGGAAATCCAAGAGGTAGGTTTGATCAAAAGAAAAGTGGCTTCAAGCCACCATTCAAAAATAATCCTAGAACCTTTCCACAGGGGCAGCAAGCAAGGAGTGGATTCAAGCCAGCAGTAGCAGTAGATAAAGCATCAAAAGGACCATTTCAGTGTTGGGGTTGTGGAGGAAACAACATGTTTAGAGATTGTCCAACTAAAAGGGAGAACCTCAGGAGCTTGCACAACATTGAAGCAGAAACTACAGTGGAAGATATGACGAGAGTAACACCTAGAATCTATGCAGTGTTAGATAATCACCAATCAGACCATCAATCAGCAGTGGTGGAAGTTGAAGGTAAGATTGCTAAGCAATCTATTTATGTTTTGATTGATCCAGGATCTACTCATATTTATGTTTCCCCAAAAGTGGTTGAAGGTTTTCCTCTTAGAAAAATGAAACACAATAAGTCTTGGCTAGTTCAGTTAGCCACAGGGACTAAGAGAAAAGTAAACGAAGTAGTGGTGGAGTGCCCCATAGAATTGAATGGACTCCACACACATGCAGAATTAAATGTACTACTATTAAGATCATATGATGCTTTAATTGGTATGGATTGGTTGGAAATACATAGAGCCAAGTTGGATTGTTATGAGAAAGCACGTGAATGCATTGATGAAGAGGGAAAACCAAGATTAGTAAGAGGAATTCCCAAGCAAGTTTCCTTAAGACAGATTTTAGCCTTATAATTGAAAAAGTTTTATAAGAATGGTTTCCAATTATATGCAGTCCATATATCAGATCCATCAAAGGAAACAGGACCAAGGATAGAAGACTTCCAGATATTGCAAGACTTTAAATATGTGTTTCCGGATGAAGTGCCGAGATTGCCACAAAAGAGAGATATTGATTTTACCATCAATCTTGTTCCAGGGTAGCACCGATTTCCAAATCTCCTTATAGAATGGGCACACCATAATTGATTGAGTTAAAGATGCATCTACAAGAGTTAATGGAAAAGGGGTATGAGTGTATCTCCTTAGGGAGCACCTGTTCTATTTGTCAAGAAGAAGGATGGAATCTTGAGGTTGTGTATTGATTACATGAAGCGTAATAAAGTGACAGTCAAGAACAAGTATCCATTGCCAAGGATTGATGATTTGTTCTATCAAATGAAGGAAGCTAAATTGTTTTCCAAGATTGACTTGAGGTCCGACTACCATCAAGTGAGGATAAAGGAGGAAGACATTCACAAGACGACTTTCAGAACTAGATATGGTCATTATGAGTTCACGGTGGTGCCATTTGGTCTTACCAATGCACCTGCCACATTCATGTGCCTCATGAATAGTGTATTCAACAAATATTTGGATAGGTTCGTAATTGTATTCTTGGATGACATTCTTTTTTATTCAAGGAATGAAGAAGAGCATGAGGAGCATCTAAGGATGGTGTTGCAAGTCCTTAGAGAACACCAGTTGTATGCAAAGTTAAGCAAGTGTGATTTTTATCAAAAGAGGGTGCAATATTTGGGTCATGTTATTTCCGAAGAAGGTATTGCAGTGGATCCATAAAAAATTGAAGCCATAATGGATTGGCCTACTCCAAAGAATGTTTCATATGTTAGATATTTTATGGGTCTTGCTGGTTACTACAGAAGGTGTATTGAAGGATTCTCCAAGATAGCACATCCAATCACTTCATTGCAAAGGAAGAATATCAATTTTACATGGTCTGAAAAATGTGAGAAAAGATTTCAGTAGCTGAAGAAGTTACTTACCAGCACTCATGTTTTGAAGATAGCAGATCCAAGGAAGGATTTTGTAGTGTGCACAGATGCTTGCATTGAAGGGCTAGGTGTAGTGCTCATGCAAGAAGGATTTTTTATTTGCTATGATTCAAGGAAATTAAAAGAGCATGAAAATAATTATGCCATGCATGATTTGGAATTAGCAGCCATAGTACATGCTCTCAAGATGTGGAGATATTATTTGTTGGGGATAAGATTCGAGCTTAGGACATACCACATGAGCTTGAAGTATTTGTTTGACCAACCAAACTTGAATGTTAGGCAAGCTAGGTGGATGGCATTTCTCTGTGAATTTGATTTTGAAACTAACCATGTAAAAGGGAAAGAGAATAAGGTTGCAGATGCTTTTAGCAGAAAATTTCATGTTGCAACATTAAGTGTGTGCAAATAAAATTTGAAGACAAGAGTTCTTGAAGCACAAAACGGTGATGAAACTTACCTTCAAATTAAAGAAAAATTGCAGCAGGGTAATGTGGATGAAGCATGTGCAAGATATCAACTGGGTGATGATTATGTTCTCATTTATCAAGGTACCAAACTGTACATTCCAAATATTACAGATTTGAAAAAACTTGTGATGGATTAAATACATCAAATGCCATATTCTGGACACCCAGGATATCAAAAGACAATAACAATAGCAAGACAACAATACTTTTGGCATGGTATGAAGAAAGACATAGCTGAGTACATTACTAGGTGTCAAAAGTGCCAACAAGTCAAGGAAGAGCATCAACATCCAGTAGGATTGTTGCAGCCCTTACCCATTCCAGAGTTGAAGTGGGAAGTGATCTCTATGGATTTTATAACAGGTCTTCCCATGAAAGTGAAGAAACATGATTCATTAATGGTAGTGGTGGACAAGCTATCAAATGTAGCTCATTTCATTCCAATCAAGTCCACTCACAAGTCTAATGACATAGAAGATATTTTCATGAGAGAGATATTATTCAGATTGCATGGATTTCCCAAGGCAATAATTTATGATCGTGATACAAAGTTTGCCTCCAATTTCTGGAAAGGATTGTTTCAGGAATTGGGAACTAGATTAAATTTCAGTACAACATATCATCCTCAAACAGATGGCTAAACTGAGAGGGTGAATCAAATTATTCAATATATGCTGAGAATGTATGTGATGGATAAACCATCCAAGTGGGACGATTACCTACACTTGGTAGAATTTGCATACAATAATGGGAATCAAGCATGATTGGGAATAAGTCCATTTGAGGCATCGTATGGAAAAGGATGCAGGACTCCAGTGAGTTGGGAAAACCCGGTGAAAAGGGTAGTGCTTGGACCATAAATGATCAAGGAAATGGAACAAGAAGTTTTCAAGATCAGGAAGAATTTAAAGGCAGCTCAGGACAGGAAAAAGAGTTATGCAGATTTGAAAAGAGTGCACAAGGAATTTAAGATTGTGGATCATGTTTACTTAAGAGTGAGATCACGTAAATTTTTCCTAAAGTTGGGGAGTTGTGCCAAGCTGGCACCAAGATATTGTGGTCCATTTGAAGTCCTTGATAGGATAGGACTAGTTGCATATAGAATTGCATTTCCTACTAACATAAGAGCTCATAATGTTTTCCATGTAGCTTTGCTTAAGAAGTATGTACATGATCCTAATTATATGATTGATTGGAATGTAATACAGGTGGAATATGAGGGAGAGTTCCAAGTGGAGCCTATGCGTATCCTCGAAAAGAAGGTCACAATGCTCCGAAACCAATCCATAGGACATGTAAAGGTGAAATGGGATCACCTTAGTCCGGATGAGGCTACATGGGAGCTTGAGGATGCCATGAGAGAGGCATTCCCATTTTTGTTCTGTTTTGAGAACATCGAGGATGGTGTTATTCTAAGGGGGAGGGGAATGTAATATTGTTCGGATATCCACATCATCATTGTTAAGGTTTTGCATGGAATTAGGGTTGCATGCAACTTCTACCGTTTGCATGCATCCCAGTCACCAGATTGATGCCTCCAGCACCTTATCCACTTCTTTCTAGCACCCGAGAGCTTCTATCCTCAGATTTGTAGCCCTCTTAGTCATGAAGGAGCCCACATCTCACCTACTGCCAGAGAAGGGCGCACTTCCTCACCTACCCACTCAGTTTACACTTAGTTTGCTCTGATTCTCCTTGATTTGAGGCTAGTTTCACTCTGTTGGACCTCCATATTGACTAGATGACTTATTCTGACTTTAGTTAAGCCTCCCATGCACCCTCCAATGAGCCGCCTTCCCTATATCAGTGCTACACACTTCAGTTACACTAGTTACACTCAGTTAGACTCAGATTGACACCTGGATGACTGGTTCTTGTGCATTGATGACCACCACTGATTGATGATGAGGACTCCTAGTTGGAGTCAAGCTATGCCATTCAGTTAATTCGAATGACCTCCTTAGAAAATTTGAATTGCTCACTCATTGTGACATTATTGTATTGTATTTTCACCCTTACTAGGATATTGAGCACTGATGCATGTTTTTGCACAGTTTACACCATATTTTCTGAGTTTCATCTATTGTGATTGATTTACTTGTTCATTAGATCCGTCGTGACTAATTTTACATGGTATCAGAGCCATTGCAGGGACAAGATCTCTTTTCTACAGGTGTTCTACAAGAAGATTTGAGTGAATTTGCTCAAAATTACAGAAATTTTGGCATGAAAAATCTCATGTGCATGCAAAGCAGAAAAATACACTTCCAATCCACTCCAGAAGCTTGAGTTTTCCACATAATTCCTAGATTTGATACATTGGACCCATTCAACTTGTTTGATCTCCAATCCCAAGTGTGTTGCAACTCTAAAAGGGTGGATTGTTTGACCTTACTGCTCTTGTCTTCATTGTGATTTGCAGGTTATTGTATCCATCAATTGCATTCGCTACCTTGCTTTTGCAAGCCTTTCTACATCAAAGTGCACTCGCCCCTAGAAATGGAATACTCTTCTTCAAAGCCTATCCTCACTCCCTTCAACTATTTTGATTGGAAATATGATATGGAGATCATATTACATTCAAAAGGATTCTACAGAGTCACCGTTGGCCTCGAATTGAAGCCAAGCACATTGTCAGAAAGAACCAAACACTACAACAAGCTTGATGAAGCTTATGGTCTCCTTTGCCTCTCTATTTCCAAACATCTTCACTTCCATCTCAGCGGATTGAAGACTCCAAAAGAAATATGGGAGCAACTTGACACACTTATTGGCAAGTAGGACGAGCTTAGAGATTTTCAATTAGAGAATGAATTGATTGCTCTTAGTCCTGAGAATTTTGAGACCATCAATGAGTTTTTCACAAGATTCAAGCACTTGGTCATGCAGTTGCAGAACAGTGGAGTTATCAATGAGGATAAGCAATTGATATTCTCCATTCTCACCAAGCTTGGTAAATATTATTCGGTATTTGTCTCTACTTTCAATTCCGGTCAGCTAACTACCCCGAATTGGAAGATGCCTACCTTGAATGCCTTCATTGAGTCCGTCACCAAAGAGCATGATAATCTTATTCAGATGGGGTCCATAAAATCCAAATATTCATCTCTCTTTGTTGGAGGCCCTAAAAATTTGAATGGCAAAGGCAAGCAAAAGAAAGAGAAGCCCAAATTCGAACCTCACAGGCAAAGAGAGAAAGGCAAGTAGATGGATGCACCATCCAGTTCAAGAAACAAGAAAAAGGGTAAAGAGAACAAAGAAAAATATAAGTGTTCTTATTGCAACCGTGGCTTTCATATCGAAAGTTCATGCATGAAGAAAACAATAGATCAAATGGATCTCCTTTTGGAAAAGAAAAACATATGTCTTCCCGACGGTGCAAGGAAGAAGGATAGGAATGATGATCATGAAAGAGGTCAAGCACTCATGGCAACTGTTTCGAAGTCCACTACTCTTTTGATAGATTTCGGTGCCTCGAATCATATGGCTGCAAATATTGATTATTTTTCTTCATTCGATCCAAACAGCTCCATCCCCATCCATTTGGGAGATGACTCAAAAAATTCTTCAAAGGGAAAAGGTACCATCCATGTAGAACATGGAATCTTCCAGAATGTTCTCTATGTGCCTTCCTTGGATTCAAATCTACTTTTTGTGTATCAAATGACACACACTGGTGAACCAAAGAAAGTTACATTCATCCCTAATACAGTTGAAATTTCTGATATCAAAAGTGGAATACTTATTGCATTCGGAAAGGCAAACCACACTGCAAAATACTATGAGTTTTCTCACTTTGTGCCGCTTGAAAAGCCCACTGCTCTCCTCACTCATGGAAACGAGGTTAGTAGGATTTGGCATGAAAGGTTTGGACACCTTAATTACAAGTATTTTCTTCTTCTAAAACATAAATCCATGGTAGATGGTCTTCCACAACACCGTTCCTCGAAGGGAATTTGCACCGGTTGCATTATTGGGAAGCACCCCGAGCACAGGTTCGACTGCGGCAAAGCTAGCAGAGATTCCACCATTTTGGGCCTCATACATTCTGATATCAGTGGTCCACTACCAAATATGTCATTAAATGGTTCAAGGTATGTTTTGACATTTATTGATGACCTTTCCCGCTTTACTTGGGTATTTTTTCTCAAAAACAAGTCAGAAGTGCTTGGAAAATTCAAGGATTTTAAGGCTTCTGTTGAGACCACCACTGAGAGAAAGATAAAAGATCTTAGATCTGATAATGGTGGAGAATATATCAAGGCCGAGTTGCTGCAACTTTGTGCTGAAAGAGGAATTCAGATCCAACATATAGTTCCCTACACACCCCAGCAGAACGGTGTAGCGGAAAGGAAAAATCGGTCACTGAAAGAGATGGCTACTTGCATGATTGAGTCAAAAGGTTTGGCTGCAAATATTTGGGATGAAGCAAGTAATGTTGCTGCATATATTCAGAACTGAGTTCCACATTCCTCCATGAAAGGTATGACTCCTTTCGAAGCATTTTTTGGTCACAAACTGGATGTGTCAAATTTGAGGGTTTTTGGCTCCACTACATGGGCTAGAATTCCTTCCAAGAAGAGACGAGCTTTGGATCCACAAAGTATTGAGTGCATACTGATAGGATATGGAGAAGAATCAAAGGAATATAAAATCATGGATATCAGATCCAAAAATATATTCATAGAGCGCAGTGTGCAATTTGAAGAACCGCTTCAAGAATTGCGACTAGTCGAGGAATAAACTACTGTTTCACCGCCTCTACCAGAAGAAGATTTGAGCAGCGATAATGAAAGTATTGGTTATGATATTTATGATATTTTAGAAGCACATGATGTTCATGACATATCAAGTTTGGAATCCAACCATTATGATCCTCCTCAGTTACCGAAGTGGGCCCAAAACACTCTTCAATCTGCTGGTTAGAACATTGGAAATCCTGCTGATCCAAGACGAACAAGAGCAGAATTACAAAGAGAAGGTATGGCTCTTTCTATTTATGATCCATTATTATCTAATATTTGGTATTTAATGATTGGTTTAGATCCCAAAACATACTACCATTCCCACCGAGATCCGAGATGGCAAAGTGCCATGGATGAAGAGTACAGTTGTCTTCAAAAGAACAATACATGGGAGCTAGTTTCTCTTCCACCTGGAAGAAAATTAGTCCAATGTAAATGGTTCTACCGTACAAAAGTTGTTGCTGATGGCTATATCAGAAAATACAAAGCTAGTTTGGTGGCAAAAGTTTTCTCCCAAGTCCAAGGAATGGACTACACTGAGACTTTTGCACCGGTTGCAAAGATGGATTCCGTCTGCCTAGTTTTCGCTATTTCCGCATCCAAGCACTGGGAAGTGCACCACATGGATGTGAAGAGTGTTTTTATATATGGAGATCTTGTTGAAGAGGTATATATAAAGCAGCCATAATTTTACACATCAAATCCATCATTAGTTTGCAGATTGAAGAAATCTTTGTATGGTTTAAAACAGGCCCCATGAGCTTGGTATCCAAAGATGGACTCCTTCCTTCTTTCTCAAAATTTCAAAAGATGCAAATTTGATCCGAATGTGTACCTATAACAAGTTAAAGGTAATTTTTTTATTATTTTTCTTTATGTTGATGATCTTCTCATTATTGGTAGCACTCTTACTTCAATAAAAAAGCTAAAAACTGCCTTAAATCTAGCTTTTGACATGAGCGATTTGGGCTTGCTGAGTCACTTTTTGGGCTTGGAGATAGCTCAAAATTTTGATGGGATCACTATATCTCAACAAAAGTATGCTTCCAACCTGTTGTTGAATTTTAATATGGCTGAATGTAAGGTAGCCCCGTTCCCATTCCTCTCAGGAATCAGTCTTGAGGAGGGAAATTCTACACCGCTTGCAGATTGCACTATGTATCGATAGTTGATTGGTTCACTACTATACTTGACACACTCTAGGCCTGATATATCTTATGCTGTGAGTGTTGTATCAAGGTATATGCAGTATCCCCATGAGCTTCATTGGCGGGCAGCCAAGCGGATCTTGCAGTATCTGCAAGGTACAAAACATTTTGGCATACATTATGTTGCAGATTTTGAGCTAGATTTCATTGGTTTTATTGATTCAAATTGGGAAAATGATAGCATAGATCGGAAGTCCAATTCCGGATATGTTTTCATGATTGGACATGGGCCTATTTTCTATTCAAGAAAAAAGAAGGCATCCATTGCACTTTCTTCAGCAGAGGCAGAGTATCGAGGCGCAGTCAATGCCTGCATTCAGGCAGTTTGGTTGCAGGGCATTCTTTCCGAGTTTGGTTTTGGTGGCACTACTTCAACTGTCCTCTTTTGTTACAATCAAAGTGCTATCAAGATCTCCAAAGATCCAGTTCAGCAGTAGAGGACCAAACACATTGAGATTCACATGCACTACATCCGAGATCTTGTGCATGATCGCACTATCATTCTACAATATTTCCCTACTGACGAACAAATTGCAGACATCTTCACCAAGAAATTCACTAAGAAGTTCTCTTACCTTCGTTCACTGTTGGGGGTGAGTTCCATCATGGTGGAGACAGATTGATCCATTATTATGTTTTTAGCTTAAGGGGGGGCTTTCTTCCCACTGGGTTTTCCCTCTTTCCTCACTTAGCTTATTTTCAGCATTTTTTGGATTATTGTATTGGGGTGACCTTTGGTCTTAGTAACCAAGGACCTACATTATTATTTTTTACATCATAGTCTAGCTTGAGGGGGGATGTTCGGATATCCACATCATCATTGTTAGGGTTTCTCATGCAATTAGGGTTTGCATGCAACTTCTAGGGTTTGCATGCATCCCAGTCACCAGGTTGATGCCTCCAGCACCTTATCCACTTCTTTCTAGCACCCGAGAGCTTCTATCCTCAAAGTTTTAGCCCTCCTAGTCATGAAGGTGCCCACATCTCACCTAATTCCAGAGAAGGGCGCACTTCCTCACCTACCCACTCAGTTTACACTCAGTTAGCTCTGATTCTCCTTGATTTGAGGCTACTTTCACTCCTGACTAACTGTTTCACTCCGTTGGACCTCCAGATTGACTAGATGACTTGTTCTGACTTCATTTAAGCCTCCCATGCGCCCTCCACTGAGCCTCCTTCCCTATATCAGTGCTACAAACTTTAGTTAGACTCATATTGACACCTGGATGACTGGTTCTTGTGCATTGATGATCACCACTGATTGATGATGAGGACTCCTAGTTGGAGTCAAGTTATGCCATTCAGTTTATTCGAATGACCTCCTTAGGCAATTCGAATTGCTCACTCATTGTGACATTATTGTATTGTATTTTCACCCTTACTGGGATATTGAGCACTGATGCATGTTTTTGCATAGTTTACACCATATTTTCTGAGTTTCATCTATTGTGATTGATTTACTTGTTCATTAGATCTACTATGACTAATTTTACAAATACCCCCATTTTGACTCTTAGGAAATATTGGATTTTAATGTAAATATTGTATACATGCGATGTATGTTTCCCTTGCGTGGAGCTCAAGGACAAGGACCCGCTAGTGTATGTTTGGATTTTATTTAAAAAGGTAAATATTTGATATTTTTCTATCCATGTGCCATTAATCCATGGAACATTGTAAAATGATGTAGATATTAATATTGCAATAAAATACCAAAAATTAGCTATGGAAGCAACTAATTAGAGGGGACCATGTGCATCCACTAGGGAGTGGTGAGGCGGATTGTGGGGATGAACCATATGTTTCCAAATGTCATCTTGAGAACCCATTTGACTTTCCATGCTGACATGTAATTTTGTTGTAAGGAAGTAGTTGAGGAAATCAATCTATGTCTTCAATGGAGCATGGGCAGCCCAGAAATTTGTATGGCAGGTATGGGCTCTGTTTCCTTGACCCACAAGTCACCCTACCTCATGGGAATTCATTATTCCTCATTCCCTTTTCATTGTCGAGGAGGAGAGCTTCAATTTTCATCCATTACACAGTGCCAACAATGAGAAAAACCAGAAATCACAACTCTACATTAACCCACGTTTTGAAGTGCCATAAACACCTAGAATTTCATGTGGACAGTAAAATCCGATGGGGGATCCATAGACATGAACCTTGGGGTGAATGTGAGAGTGTTAGATGCCCATAAATCCATGGGAAAACCCATTTGTGATAGCCCAAAAATCCAATTACGGGATTGAGTCATTTGGTCATCGAATTGTGATAATCCAAGTGTGAATTAAAGAATAGAGGACAGAACAAAGGTTGGGATTTCTTGATAAACCCAATGAAGGATAGAATCTAAAGGATTTAGCAGCTTGGACCTCTCTATTCCCACCCTAAAGAGCACCGGAGGGAAGGCACACCTCAGGGACTATGAAGCAGAGAAGGTGACCTTCCTTGTTTTGGGTGTGGTACGTATTGTGGGTGCCAAGGTTGTTTGAGTTTACCTTGAGATGCCTATAGCTCTATGGTTGAGGTCATTGGCTTATCATCTTCCCCCTTTGTCTCTTGCATGCTTGATAAACCCAACTGTGTGTTGGATTAGCATGACTGTTTGTGTGAAACCATGGCCGTGAGTGAGCCTGTTTAGTTCCTCCTTAGTGGATACAAAACCCAGCTCGGGGGTGGTCTCTCAGCTGAAAGAATATAGGCTGGATAGGTACCTGTGGTTGGATGGAACATTTCTCTCACATAGTCAGTTGTTTGGATAGTTTCATCTTAAAGATAAGTATTCTCTATGGTTTAAATTATGTTCATTATTTGTTCTGCAATGTTTAATTATATGACTGTTATTGGTATGCTGAATGCACGATGCAGTTGTGTGTGGATAATGTTTAACTCCGTTGTGATCATTTGAGTATGAATCTGCACACATAAGTTTTTAATTACTGTCAATTTATTTATTTATTCTTGAATGGGATGAGTTCTAATCAAGCCCAGAAATTCAGTTGCATTTCCTTCCTAGCATCGGATGGATGAGAGGGGTACGTGACAGTAGAGATCAATAAATACAAAAGAGGGAGTGAATCTTAAAAATATGTCCTTGAATACAAAAACTATTATCTTGAATCACTTCAATAAAAAAATCCACTCCTTTGAATCCCTTTGGCAACTTGAAAATGGATGATAAAGTGAAAATGTAACATTAACCAAAGCTAAACCTATAGCCAATTCGTGAGCCTTTAGACATTTTTGGAAAGTGCTTTTGAGACCTAGTGGGTTTGTATGTTTTTAGTAAGCCTTACTTTTTTGTGCTTTTCAACTTGCCTTTAAGGCATTCTATTTTCTCCCTTGAGATGTATAATATATTGTATTCATATTGAGGAATAATACATGAGGTGATATTTCCATCAATTGTGTTACTTCTTTGCTTCAAGATTCTTGGCTATTAGAATTATTTCATGGTATTGATCCTATATAGAATTCTCACAAGATGAAGTGAAGAAGGCCGACATTCTAGTGGAAGATGAAATCTTGTGATGATTTCTACTTGGTCTTTTTTGTTTTAGGTCATCTTGGAATTTTTAGTATATATTTGTTTCTATGATTTTCAAACCGTGAAATGTTTATGGGATGGATAAATGTCAAGGTTTGTGAGTTCCTATGGTAAATATTTCAGATGTTGATTTGCTATAGTTCTGAAGATATGACGTCAGAAAGTTAAGGTTTTTGAATAACCTTCAAACATGTCGATTTGGCATTTTCCTTATAAGTTTTGAAGCATAATATTTTAGATAGTGCCCTTTGGCGGAGATGCAAAATAGATCTTTAAGAACACATGGTTAAAATTTCAGATCTTGGTTCTCTATATTTTTCGAAGACATGAACTTGGGAAGACTGGGCTTTTAAATGACTCAAAAATCATCTTTAAACAAGTTAGTTTGGCATTTTCACTATAACTTTTGATCCATGGCATTCCAGAGAATGAACATTAGAGGAAATGTCGTAGAGATATTGAAGAATATGTGGTAAAATTTTCATATATTTATTTAGTACATGTTAAGATTTATACTTGTTGAATGTTAGGGTTTATGACAATGAAAATTCAAGAGAAGATGGTTGACAAAATATTGCATAACATTCTCATATGGTATCAGAATCACAAACTTGTTAGCACATTGGATCTGCATCTTAATGATTATCTTGGCACATTGGATCTGCATTCTTAATGATTATCTTGGTGATTATCTTGGCACATTCTATGATGATCTTGGAATAGATATTATTGGTGATTGTATTGAAATATTCCATGGTAATGTTATTAGCATGAGATCCCTCTAAGATTTTGGAATGTACTATGAGGTCTATGATATAAGGGTTTGATGGTGTAAATAGATGAAGTCTATTGGTGATTATTTATGGGATTTGATTACACTATTTGAAGGCATCTTTATGGTCTTGCTATACATCTGAAGTATATATTGGAAGAAGTTGTTGGCATTCTTGGAGGACAGATTTGAGGCATGTACAAGTTGACATTGTGACAGAGATAGTTTTTGTGGCATTGTGACAGAGACAATGATTGTGTCATTGTGAAAAACATGGATTGTGATAGTGAAAACAATACAATGATTGTGGAAATGATAGATATAGGTACATGGACAGTGATACAAAGACAGTGGAATATTGTTCTTCTTATTCATATCAGGGTGGCAGGATCGGGAAAGGATAGGAGATTGAAGTCTCCTTTAGGTTGGTGCTTGTGATCTCAAGGAGTTGGGGCTACCTTCCAGTTGGTGTTAGTTAAACTATTGAGTTGGAGTTTACTGAGGACTGGATTCCTATCTAGGTTGGAAATTATGAAAACCAAGGGGTTGTGGCCTCCTTTTAGATGGAGCTAGTAAACCTAGGAGTTGGAAATTCCTTAAGGTTGGAGCCTATAAATTAGGGGGTTGTAGACTCCTTTTAGATGGATCTAGTAAACTGAAAAGTTGGAGCTTCCTTTAGTTTGAGCCTATAAATTAGGGTGTTGGAGCATCCTTCCAGTTGGTGCAGGTAAATTAGGGAGTCAATTCCTTCAGGAGAGTCTAATAGCTGGACTGAAGATCTCTAGAGCACATGGATGAACATGAAAGTATATACTCTACAGATGGGGTTCGACTGTTCTATGGATCAAATTTTGATCTGATTGGATTATAAGAATGAGACTCCATTTACATGCACAAGGTTTTGATATCTGGATATCTATTGTAAATGGTTACATCGCTCTAAAATGAACACAAAAATATACATCCATGAAGGAGCTAAGAAATAAGCAATGGAAATGGATATCATCTTGCATGGAATATATGATCATGTGAAAGATAAAGTTGGAAGGTGTTCATCAGCTAAAGTGCTCTGGGACAAGGTACAAAATATCTACACAAAGGGACCCCATTCTTAGCATTATTTTTGTCCCAAGTACCTAAAAATATCGAGTAAATAGTTCATGAGGTTTGGAGTCCAAAGAAGGCTTAAAAATGATAAGGGAAATAAGCTTACTTTAGGGATCCTACAAAATTATTCCAATAGGCCCAAGCGCTTAAAATATTAAGCAGAGACGCTAGAGCATCAACTGCACAAGACCCTAGCCTATGACCAAGGCGCTATGCGGCAGGTGTTGGTTTATCCAACAATACTAAGAGGTGGGGGGGGCGAATCAATATTGTCTTTTTGAAGCCTTTTATATACAATTAGTATCAAGAACAAGTTAAATAATCATAAGTAACATGAATAAGACAATTAAAAATTTGAACACACTGATTTATCGTGGAAACCAAAGGTAAAACCAACAAAGCATATATTTGACTTGTATGGTTATATATCTTTCCAAAGAACTTTATTATTTGAAACATTGTGTTTTTTAGGAAAATCATGCCTCTTCATAAAAAATATTGTATCTTATAATGGCATCGATTCATGATTGATATTCATAGTCTTTCAATCTTGTTTTAATTAGTAAGGAATTATTATTTTGCAAAGTTAACCAATTTTGGAAATTTTGCAAAGTCGGGAAATTTTTCCAAATTGTTCTCCAAATATACCATTTTCAAACGTATGTTCAATAGAGTGGATGTCAAACCGACAGTCAACTAAGATTTACAAATATTTCGCATCTGGTCCTTTTAATTAACCCTCGAGCATATTTCAACAGCAAAATGATTCAAAACCATTGGATCTTTATCAATCCACATCGACGATGGACTTAAACACGCGCTTAGGTAGATTTCATAAACATTTCGCATCACATCCTAAGATTTAAACACTGAACAACTTAACCTACAAAATTGTTCTATACCGTTGGATCGCCCCATCCAAGATCAACGATGGACTTGAAAAGTTTATGAGCCCAATTATGAACCCTAGCCGTCAATCTGTCCCATCAGTAAAATTAAAGGTCGGTCATGGTAAGGTCTTCCAGGTCTCGGGTAAGGTCTTTGACTCTTAATGTCATATAACAATCTTTCATGTACTTTGATCTTTAATTCCAACGATTGTGGAGATTTATTCTGATCCGTGTTCTGGTTTTTTTGTTCATTTTCGCTTGTTTAAATCGGATCTGCCCATGTTCCCTTTTGTTTGCCAAAAATGTTGTCTAACTTAGCTCTGTCTTCGACTGTTTCTACCTCCACTGTCCATCCTCAACGTTTGGTTGTTAGAGTCGGAGAAAAGGGCAGTCTCCGGATTTCGACCAGTGCTCTGCTTAGTGGCCGCGAGCTCCTGTATGGGAAGATTTTTTACAATAGTTCTTCAGGCCTATCTCCTTCTTTTATAATGGCGGAAGGTAGCAATCGCAGAAGGCCCAACGTCACTGATGCAAAAACCCATAGAGTCAAGAAGTTAGAAAAGGAGATAGCAGAGCTTCGGCAGAAGCTGAACTTGAAATGTAACAAAGAGGACTTGGAGTCCTTGAAGAATAGAATCAACGATACCATCGACCGCAAGCTAGAAACTAACAAAAATGAACTGATCGAACAGATGCGAGAGCTCCTTGTTCAATGTGATGAATCCATTCATGTTCAAGCCACCTAAGTTCAAGGTGAAGCCGAGAGGATCCCAGTGACTTCGGTAGGTTCTGGACAATCCCCTCCAACTTCCAGAACTCCCTCAAGGGCAAGATCATCAGGGAAAAAATCAATGGATATTGACTACTAAGGGAACCATGCAGCCCACCCACCACGGTCTTTAGATTAGGTTTTCATATTTTCGTTTTCTATTAGGTTTACTTGTCTGTTTTTAAATTTTCATTTTTTGTTATTTTAGGGGAGGGTTTTTGTCCCTGCGCTTCTAAGAAATTCAAACTCTGTATTTTTGAAAGAAATTTTAACTCCATGTTTTGCATAAATTTAAACTCTATATTTGAATAATTTAAGCTCTATAATTTAATGAATTAGACTCTGTAAATTGAAGTAATTTAATATTTGTGTTGAAGAGATTTAAATCCTGTATCTAGAAAGAATCTAAACATTACATTTTGAAGCAAATTAAACATCGTATTGGAATATTGTTTAGACTTACACGACTTACACCATCGCTTGGGTCCGGGGTAGGGTTGGAATTTGACGAGAAAATGCCAGTCATGAGGCATTTTTCCTGTCTTTTACGGCCAAAAGAATTTACTGACCGCCATGCTTGATTGACAAGTCAGATGTTAAAACATATTTTTGACCGGTTATTAAGTTTCGAAAACATTATTGTAGGGATATTAACCCGTATAAAATATTTGCAGTTTTTTTAATATTAATTTTAATTAATTTTCTTAATTCTTTGTTCTTCTCTAAATTCTTAACCTCTCTTATTTATCGATTATGTTTGGATTTATGGATTCTGTTTCAATTTAGATAAAGTTTTGAATTTCTTTTGGAAGATAGTTTAAATAATGGAAAACAAAAAATCCATGCCATCAATTCAACATAGTGATTATTTACTGGAGAAAAACTCTTTGAATGTAGAAAAAATCCAGGAGATACATTAATGAAGAGAAACTAATTTAAATATACTGGAAAGAAGAATTACATGTCTTGTTGGGTTTGCATTGTCCTCTCTCCTCATACGGTTGTCTTTTCCAAAAGTTGTTCTTTCCAACTGCTTTTGGTGAAACTACTGCAAAAAAAGCATGAATTCCCACATGGATTTCATTTTACACGATTTAATAATTATTTTATTTCGTTTTTCAGATTGAGTAAGGAACCATATTTTTCTTGGAAGTGCATTTTATCTATTTTGTATAGATTTGAAAATGGAGTTGTGTTGATTTTCCAAGTAATGTTTGTAAATTACCTTACTTTACTTTGCATAATATACATGGTTATCTAAATATGCCTTAATTTTTAAGTTTGAAAACAATAATTTTTAATAAAACATTATCAATAGGATTATTATAAAAAAGAGTATTATTGAAGGTCATGTATTTCTTGGTTTTTCCCTCGATGTTTCTGCTCTAGCATTGGATTTACTATAACTTAAATCCATAGGTTTATATTGAAATGGTACCTTTAATATCCTTAATATTCATTTAAACAATTACTAAACTAATTGTAAAAATCAAATATGCCACGTGTCACCCTGGAAACTAGATATCAACATTTTAACAACAAAATTTAAAGAAAGTTTGCTTGAAAGAGTTTGCTGGCAAGTTGAAATTTTTTCAAAGGAAGAGAGGTCGCTCTTTCCTCAGGGTTTTCTATTTTAGGGTGTTGGAAGTAGATGTTGAGGAGAAAGAGCGCCCGCTCCTTCCTCCAGGGATGTTTTCTAGGAGTGGCAAAAGTAGATATCGGCACTCTAAACACAAATTTCATAGGAACATTGCTTCGCACAATTTGCTTGCAAGTGGAAATATTCTCAGAGAAAGAGTGGCCGCTCTTTCTCCAAGTTTTTCTATTTTTACAATTCCCTCATAAAGGAAGGGGCAGCCAACCCTTCTTCTACCCAGTACTCTATTCATAATAGTTCTACAATGCACGAAGGGTCGGTCGATCCTTCTTGTGTTCGCCATTCTGGATATAGGTATTCACAATTATCTACTAAACGAAGGGGTGGCCGATCCTTTTTTAAATGTTATAACTTAGTTTTTGTGTGGATCCCTACTATTTACAATGGAAGTTGGAAGTATTGAATTCTCAACCTAGCCTTCATAGATTAAATCTTTTTACACTTCTCTCTTAAATGAAGGGTCGGCTGACCCTTGTTGTGCTCAGTATTCTTCCACTGTTCACGATTTTGGATATAAATGAATTGAAGTTCTAACCTTCGTAGGTTGAATAATTTTACAATTCCCTCATAAATGAAGGGGTGACCGACCCTTCTCCTGCCCTGTATTATTTTCATAATAGTTCTCGACTTAAAGAAGGGTCGGTCGATCCTTCTTGCACTATCCATTCTGTATATTGGGAATTGTTGGATAAACGCGTTGTCGATCCTTCTTGTCGGGAAAGGGAAGTCGGGACAAACATTTTTTATATGTTAAAAATTAGCTTATGCCCAGATCCCTACTATTTACAGCGGAAGTTGGAAATTGTCGACCTAGCCTTCGTAGATTAAAAATCTCTACATTTCTCTAGTAAATGAAGGGTCGGTTGTCCCTTCTTGTGCTCAGTATTCTTCTAGTGTTCAACATTTTGGATATACATGAATTGACTGCCTAGCCTTCGTAGGTTGAATATTTTTACAATTCCCTTATAAATGAAGGGACGACCGACCCTTCATCTTCCCACTATTCTTTTCATAATAGTTCTAGACTTCTAGAAGGGTCGATCAATCCTTCGTGTGCTCAATGTTCACTCAGAAACCAGAGATTTGTAATCGCATCAAAACATCATACTATGGAACCAGATCTACTTAACTCAAAAATCAACATAACCCTCATTTGCATCAAACATAACTATCTCACAATCGACAAGTTAAGCAGATCGAAAAAATGACAGTTTATCAAAGCATAATCAAGATATCTGAGATACATCATATAGCGATGATTTCATTCGTAGAACACATTGAGTCATCGAGTACTACACTAATTCATATTCAATGGCATTGCGACATAAAAGACATAGACAAAGATATAACACAATCAATCATTTTTATTCATCAACTTGTCTCATACATTGTGGAATACATCTCGAAGAATCAGTTCGCGACTCAACTCAATTCCACATACACATATCAAAACTTGTCGGATACAGAGAAAGATCAAAGATACAAAAAATATAGATGCTATCTCATCGATATTCACTAAAGGATCGATATCTAGCTCCAAAGATGCCCTTAGGCTTACAATTGCACTTCTATTTATAGCCACACATGGTCGTTACAAAATGGTATGATTGACCAATAACTAACTAATTTAACCAAAAAAAACTTGTGGCTCTCCCTCGAGACACCTCAGCTTGAAACTGATGGTGCGTTTACCTGCATTTTTAAGTCGCCGTATGCATCTTTCACTCAGTCGACAACTTCTCTGGCCGACGCTTTCAATGCTATGTAGTTTTCCAGATCTTGCTTTGTCGGGTGTTCACCACCCATCTGTTGTGCTTTCTTCAGCTCTTCCTTGATCTGTGTCATCCCTTCCATCACTTTGACTACTAATGTTTCTTCCTTTGTTTGCATCTCGTCTAAGTGCAATGTTCTTCTATGTTGTTTTGTGCACGCCCTTTTAACCATATGCTACAGATCCTTCAGCTCCGCAGCCTTCGTCATATGCGCTAGTAGGGGTATTGCTTTAAGCGATCCCCTCAATGCTTCAAGTTGTGACTCTACTTCACCAAGTTGCTCATTCAGCTGGTGCAACTATTAATCATGTACTAAGCTTCCCCAAAACTATGTAACGTCTTCTGTGATCGCCTGGGTTGTCTTATCCAGTTCTGCAATCTCTGTCGCAGTTTCCTCTATCGCATTCTTTCTTTCTTCGATATGTTCTGGTGGCATTCTTGGCACCACCCTTATTTGTAGCTCTTCATTCTCCTTCTGCAAGTCTGAAATGATTTCTCCTAGCTTTATTTCCTTTGCCTCTTCCAATATGTCTTTATCTATCTCTGGCCCATCTTCACATGCCATAGAGATGGCACGCTCCAACCTTCTTCTGTCCTCAAATTCATTTTCTATTTCACATATGATGGACCCTTTTTCTCTTGAAGTTGATGGATTTGTTCTTCAGTGCTTCGCACTTGCCATTTGTATTTCACCATCTGGTTGTGCACTGCTTCCTCCCTGTCATTAATCTCTTCACTTGATGCAGTGTGTGTTCGCTGGAGTATTAACATTGGAAACATGTTAAAGTCTATTGTGATCGCATCATGCCCTCGTAACACCGCATCCAGGTCTTTGTCACCTGTGGTGATTTTTCTGGGTATTACTTGTACTAACCTCTGCTTTGTGTCGATTTCCACCTCGACCCTTGCCATTGATGCGCTTGGCAGCACTTCTTGTGGCACCCTTGTTTCTACTATTGCATTGCTTAATGTCTGTAATATGTTCAATACCTGATGAAAGTACCCAGTCGCGTGATGTGTGATCTTTGTTTTCCTCCATTATAGATGTGATCTTTTCCAGCAATTTGTTCATTTTCTCTTCAAGGAGGCTGATAGGTGCACTCCCCTCCCCTCTTTCAAACCTGAATTTTGTTCTTCCTTTCTCACGCTCTGCCTCTAGCTCTAAGTCTATTGTGGTTGTCAATCATGCTCCAAAATGACTGGTGGTGTGTGAGTGCTCATCCATAACTTTACATTCTTTTGCATCACCCCCTTCATCTTCTGAGTTTTTTGTCTCTTCTGGATACTTTGGCCCATCTGTTTGCTGCATATCCTCTGGGTTCGACAACTTGTCTTCTGCTACCAGAACTTTCCACTCTTCAGGACATTCTTCTATTATAGCATCTAGTTCTGCGTCGGTCAACTTATACTACAGCTGCAGCCACTGCTTCTGTGGATCTGCATGCGCCTGAGTGTAGATCACCTAAGGTCCTACCAACAACTTTGTGACTCTTCAATACTTCCTAACCGCGTCTTTGGTCAATCGTGGAATCGCTTCCACATCTATTTTCGGTCTTTCTAAATACATAAAAAATGAAATATTGTTATTTTTTTGTCGTTCCTTATCATTTGTCGCCCATAGGTCCTCGTACCTTATTGCTTGACATATTTTTTCTTCCTCCATGTACATTCCTTGATAGTGTGGTGGCTCCCTCCATCTCACCAACATAATTAGTACTAGCAGCCATGAATAGGTAAATGGATTTACTTTCTCTTCTGCTGCGACTGTGTCTTCCATCAACTCATTCAATAGAAACAGTGACCAATTCATCTCAACTCCTACAACAAACTGCTCCGCATATGAAATCACTTTGGATGTGCATTGGTTTGGTCGGTTCTTCCACACAGGTTTGGTCGGTTCTTCCTCCATGTACATTCCTTGATAGTGTGGTGGCTCCCTCCATCTCACCAACACAATTAGTACTAGCAGCCATGAATAGGTAAATGGATTTACTTTCTCTTCTGCTGCGACTGTGTCTTCCATCAACTCATTCAATAAAAACAGTGACCAATTCATCTCAACTCCTACAACAAACTGCTCCGCATATGAAATCACTTTGGATGTGCATTGGTTTGGTCGGTTCTTCCACACAGTTTTGGTTGCAGCAAGTTTGCGCCAACTCTAACCACCTGATCATTGATTGTATCGATCAGGTATCCCCTGGTGTTCTTCTCCACCCTGTATTTTTTCTTTATCTTCATGGAAATATTCTTGTCATTATCCTTTCCCTGGAAATACTGCGAAGGATCTACCCATGCCTTCGGTAATCCTATGATCCGCGAGATGAGGTCTACCGTTACTGGAATTTTTGGATGCATCCATAGATATCAGCCATGAAAGCAGACCAGTAGCTGCTTCACACATGCATTTTCTTGTGTGGATCTCCCGAAATGTGGTATGTGAATGATTTTTAGGAGTCCTGATTTCTTCACCCCCAATACCCAATACATCGGCTCTCTTGTGATTGGGCCTCCGTCTCTCTGGGTATGCTAATATATCATGATCAATATACTCCAACTTTTGTAGTTGCTGCACTATGTTCCCCATGATGTGGACACCCTTTGGTATCGTTGGCTCCTTGATGGTGTATTTAGAATTCTTTCCCAACTTTATTGCTTGTATTCCCTCCTTGTGTGGTGGTACATAGTATGGGATATTTGCAACCGTCAACTCTATTTTTCTTCCTCTTGCTGTTGTCTCTTCCTCCGCAGTGGTCGATGTGATCACTTCTCCTCCTTCCACTGAGTTCCATGTCGAGCTACAAGAATTCTTAGTTTTCCTATCCGACCGTGTTGGTCGACTTGCTCTTTGTTTCATTCTGTTCTTCGTTACAGATGGTTTTCATTGGGCAATTGGCACCCACGCTACTGGTGCGTCATCCGTACTTGTGATGGAAAGCACTTGCACCATCGTAGCTTCTCGATTTACTCTATGCTCTGTCTCTCCTGCTTAAATTTTATTCTAACTGATCTGCTACAACTTTCGAAATGCATAATGGGTCAAATTGTTAACTTCGGTATGTTTTTATAACCTTCAATCTCCTGCCCTTCATCTAGCGAGTCAATATCAGATGATGATTTTCAAATCCTCTGTCGATTTCCTGAATGATGTGCACTCATTGGTCATAAATGGCATCTTAATCAGTCATTTATTTCATTTTCTTTTATTTGCGTGATCGCCAGTGGCATCTTAACTATTGCATTTATTGCGTGATTTGACCCGTTCGCGCTACTTCGACAGACGTCTGAATTCCAACAATAAATTCCTCCAATGTGGATGTGGGTTGGTGAATGTTGCATGGTGTATAGCATGCAGCAGCACTTAACGTCAATAGAGATTGGTATCGTGTGTTGTAATCATCCACTTCTCCTCCCTATTATTTACAGCAGAAGTCGCAAAGCGGGAATTGTCATCTTTTCCTTTGTAGATTAAATATTTTTACATTTCTCTAGTAAATGAAGGGTTGGCCAACCCTTCTTGTGCTCAATATTCTTCCAGTGGTCACCATTTTGGATATAAATGAATTGATGTCCTAGCCTTTGTAGGTTGAATATTTGTACAATTCCCTCATAAATGAAAGGGAGGCCGACCCTTCTTATTCCCAGTATTCTTTTCGTAACAGTACTAGACTGCAAGAAGGGTCGGTCGATCCTTCTTGTGCTCAATATTCTTCCAATGTTGACCATTTTGGACATACATGAATTGAAGGCCTAGCCTTCGTAGGTTGAATATTTTTACAATTCCCTCATAAATGAAGGGCAAGTTGACCCTTCTTCTACCCAATATTCTTTTCATAATACTTCTAGAATGCAATAAGGGTTGGTCGATCCTTCTTGTGTTAACCATTCTGCATATAGGGAATTGTTGGATATAGGTGTTCACAATTATATACTAAACGAAGGGGCGACCGATCCTTCTTGTCGGACAACGGAAGTCAGGACAAATACTTGAGACTTATAGTGATGTGTTTGTGAGCTCAAGTTCATAGTCATGAAATGTATTAAGATCCCAAGCTCTGTAAAAGGTGAAAGATCGAAGTAAATTCCATCTCTGTGTAATGCGGTGAAGTTGCCGTGTTTTAATGCGGAAGAACTTGGACTGATTTTGATGTCTTAGTAAGAAATATTTTAATATAAATATTATTTAAGAGTGGGCTTGTCGAAGTTCAATATCGACAAAGTTAAGAGGTCCGCGAAGTACAAAGTTCCACGTCGACAAAGTTAAGAGGCCCGCAAAGTAAAGTGTTATGTGAAGTAAAGTGTCCGCAAAGTAAATTCTCATCGAATTGAAGTTTACTTGTCGAAGTAAATGCTCATTGAAGTGAAGTTTAATCCGCGAAGTAAATTCCCATCGAAGTGAAGTCCTTGGCGAAGTAAAAGTTCATGACAAGACATAATGTCACAAACTTCTATATAATTGTACAATTACTCCAGCAAAATCTACAGTCGGTACAATTACTCCAGCAAAATCTAAGGCATGATGAGACTATTTTCTTCACACACGTGATACAAGCCATCATTCACCATTAGCACCGTCAGAATAGCCGCCATTTCAAAATTTCATCATATAAACCATCGCCATGTCAGCATACAACCCTTTCTCAAGGCATCGATTGGAGTGATACATGTACAATTACACTAGCAAAATCTGCAGTCAGTACAGATGATATCTATAACCACCATCCTGCCATACTATGATAATTACCGTTCCCCATCCGTCCCATCCCATTCAATTGACCAATTCACTATCCACTCACTATATATAGGATAAACCATACCCCATATCGCAACAAAATGAAATCTTCTAAAAGTCATAGAACTCTTCTTTACCGCCTTTGTTTCGTTTCCTTTGTTGTTTTATCATAAATACTTATGAGAATTTCGACATTAGTTCCCTGAAAAATCCTCAGCACACCATTATATATGGGAATTTCAAGCACTCTCGAAGCCCCAAGACCAGGATTTGTATCTAATGTGACTTAGTAGCTTCCAAGTGAACTAAAAATCAAGTTTGTGTATATGTAGGAGAAGATAGTTAAAAAAAATAGAGAGTTTATGAAGAAGCGAGAGCAAGAGAGAAAGGAGGAGAAGAAAAGGTTCTCGATGTGTTTGTGAGCTTAAGCTCATAGTTGTGAAATGTATTAAGAGACCAAGCTCTGTAAAAGGTGAAGATCGAAGTAAAGTCCATCTCTATGTAATGCAGCGAAGTTGCCCTGTTTTAACGTGGAATAACTTATACTGATTTTTATGTCTTAGTAAGAAATATTTTAATATAAAGCATGTTATTAGTGGGCTTGTCGAATTTGAATCTCGATAACTTTAAGAGGTTCGCGAAGTAAAAAGTTGCACATAGACAAAGTTAAGAGGTACGCGAAGTAAAGTGCTCTGCAAAGTAAAGAGACCTCCAAGTAAATGCTCGTCGAAGTGAAGTTTATTTGTCGAAGTAAATGCTCGTCAAAGTGAAGTTTACTCTGCGAAGTAAATGCCCGTCGAAGTGAAGTCCTTGGCGAAGTAAAATTTCGTGACAAGACATAATGTCACAAACTTCTATATAAATGTACAATTACTCCAACAAAATCTACAGTCGGTACAATTACTCTAGCAAAATCTATAGTTAGTACTTCTTTTTGTTTTTTTTTTAAATAGAAACATTTTAATTTTTAAAAAGAAACATTCTTTCTTTTTGTTTTTTTTTAATAGAAACATTTTACTTTTTAAAGAGAAACATTCTTTCTTTTTGTGCTTTGTTTAAATAGAAACACTTGTGACTTTTTCTTTTTGTTTTTTTTAAATAGAAACATTTTACTTTTTAAAGAGAAACATTCTTCCTTTTTGTTTTTTTTTAAATAGAAACATTTTACTTTTTATTGCAATGGTGTAGATAAAAAATCTTATAAAAAGAATGAAAAGTATTATATAATATAGTAAATTTCCTTACCCTTCAAATCAAAACATAGAAAATAACCATCCCACCATACTGTGGTAATTAACGTTCCCCATCTATCCCATCCCAGTCAATTGACCAATTCACTAGCCACTCACTATAAATAGGCTAAACCATACCCCATATCGCAACAAAATGAAATCTTTGAGAATTCATGGCATTCTTCTTTACCACCTCTGTTATGTTTCCTTTGTTGTTTTATCAAAAATACTTGATTCTTGTGGTTGCTCCCCAGTTCTCTTCGTGATATATGAGCATTTCGATTTATATTCCCTGACAAATCCTACCCACACCATGATATATGGAAATTTCGAGCACTCGCGAAGCCCCAAGACCAGGATTTGACATTCTTTTCCTTGCCACCAATCAATATTAGTGTTCAAGGTAACTATTTTCTTGGACACTTCTCTAAAACAACATGAGTTTCCATTGTCTTCAACGTTAGGCTTCCAACGGTAGTCTCAGAATAGCCAAATTGACAGCAAGAATACTCATGTTGATAGCAAGAAGAGCCATGTTGACAACAAGAATGGCCTTGTTGACAGCAAGAATGGCCATGTTGACAGCATGACTAGCCATGTTGACAGCAAGAATGGCCATGTTGACAGCAAGAGTCGACATGTTGACAAAAATAATAGCCATGTTGACAACAAGAACACCCATGATGACAGACGCGGTGAAGTTCATCTGTTTATCCAATTCCAGGTGACACTGAGACATTGTATTGTATTGTACTTGGTCGACACTGAGAGATTGTATTGGATTGTACTTGGTCATGAGTAATAGAAGACTTCTTAACTTCTTGACTATTCTATATATCATGTATCATGTATCGTTGGTATCTATATATCATGTATCGCTTGTTTATTATATATCATGTATCAATGGTATCTATATACTTGCTTGTTTATAGAGTTTTTTGTGCATGAAGTATGAAAATTTTGTTTATATATATATAGAATTTTCTGTGCATGAAGTATGAAACTTTTCTGTGCTTGAAAAGAGAAAATAGAAAACCTTTGTCTATGTCGCGATTGTACAAAAAGGTTCCTTAAATAATAGAAAGATTGATCTTATACCAAAAATAATTGGTCAGTTGGTGTCTGAATGTACAGTACCTCCACCTCCAACTTTATTTATCCTATGTCTCCTGCGGTAACTGCCTCGCCTCAATCTATAATATTTTCAAATATTTTTGTTGTGTTCTTGGCCCCTAATTCCATTAATCCCTCTTAATCTTCTTCTTTTTTTTAAATCATTTTTCTCTGTTCTTGGTCTCGAATCCCATTAGTCCTTTATTTATAATGCATCATTTATTTTTTCTATGTTCTTGGTATGCAATCCCATTAATACCTCTTAGTTTTTCTCCATTGCAATCTTATAGTCGTATCATGCCTCCCCTTGAAGACATATGAGGGTAATGATGAATTTACAAGTATACATATCTCAGGATAGTGAAGCCACATGTTCACTAACCAGATTCCTTATATTTAAACCCTGAAACCATGAGTGGCTATGTTTATCTATTTATTTATATGTCTAGGGACGTGCACTCAATCAATCATTATAATTTCTCCACATTCAAAATTCTCATAGATATCGTATAACACTTTCAAAACACACTGATAATTATCACGAGTGGCGCTCTGTTTTATGTTTATTCTTGATATCCATTTCTTTTTAAAAGTAAGATGCCCTAGTTTTTATTTTTATGGAAATATTGTCATTTTTTTTAATAAATTGAATTTTTTTTTATATAAATTGTGTTTTTAAATATATAAATAAATTTAACACCATCAAATAGTATATTCCTTCAAAATCATACCTAACTGTAAAGAAAGGATAAATCCTATAACGTTTCAGCTTTATTTTGTTACGCGTTTTCTTTCGCTCTAATTCTAATATGCGTGCTGAGCACTTAGAGAGGCTTAATGACCACAATGCCTTTTTTTATCTCGCTATGCCTTTTTTAATTCTTAGAGGCAAGTTCAAGATAACTAGAACGTTTCGGCATGGTATGAGAGCGAGATAAGGTTCTCATTATATTTATTGACTTTTTGAACATTTTCATCTAGTGTTGACAACCATGATTCTCAAACATGTACATCTAATGTTAATAACAATTTACCAAGCATCAATCCACATTGTCGGATTTCACGACTATGGCCAAAAATTATGTCGTTGACATTCCTTGGAAACTTATTAAAATGTCATCTATAGTTTCCTCTAGTAAAAGATGAGGGAAAGCATCATCTGGATCGCTATGAAACATGACAAGTGAGAACTGTCTGCTGTAAACAATGCAAAAGCATCGAATTTGAATCATTATGAAATCACTTAATTCAGCACCGCTAGAAACGAAGCATTGTGTCTGCTGGAAACAAAGCAGAAGCATAGAATTTGACTCATTAATGAAATCACTTAATTCGATGCCACTAGAAATGAAGCAAAAGCATCGAATCTAAACCACTAGGTAAAGAACATTCAAAGACGAATCGAATTTGAACCAAAAAAGAAGAAGCATCGAATCGCTATGCTATGCAAAATAGTAACGGTTTGCCTTTGACTTGAAACTAAAGGGCCTAATAAAAACCCTGGATCGATCCCTCGATCGAGGGTTTAATTAGACCTCGATGCACCTTTTCCTAGCGGCTTCCCTGTCCGCCACAAATCTCAACCCTCCTCGAATATAAACCGTTGATTTCTTATAAATTAATCATTTTGATCCCATTTTTTCCTGCCAAGAACGTGTAAGAAAGGTGAATTTTGTCTTAAATTAATTCGTCTAATGCATCAAGTTTTTGCGGGCATTGTCTAGCCTCCATCGTATTTACCTGACAGCTAAAATATTCGCAAACGTTCTGGGCAGTAATTACGACATAAAATTTTTGAGGGTTTGGTTTCATGTTCCCTTGCAACAACAAGATAGCTGGGTAACAGTTCCACACAGCGGGCTCTGCTTTACTCTCGGTCCCATCTAAATTCGATGCATCTCAAGCCCTATGCAGGTTCCATGCTCAGTTCAGACTCCACTCGCACACTGTCACACTCCACTCGCATGCTCAGTCTACTCCAAATTCCAAGCAAGTTCCAGGCTATTGAACCCTTATATAAACGAATCTCTGAGATGGGGTTAATTATTATTTTCGCTGCCAAAAAAATTTAGCAGAAAAAAACAAAACAAAAAACAAAACAAAAAAACAAAAAAACAAAACAAAAACAAAACAAAACAAAAACAAAACAAAAAACAAAAACAAAAAACAAAAACAAAAACAAAAACAAAAACAAAAACAAACAAAACAAACAAAAAAAACAAACAAACAAAACAACAAACAAACAAAAAACACAAAAACAAAAAAACAAACAAAAACAAAAAAACAAACAAAAAAAACAAACAAACAAAACAAACAAACAAAACAACAAACAAAAAAAAACAAAAAAAAACAAAAAAACAAAAACAAAAAAACATACTATTTATATTCAAGTTGAATCAAATAGTACATGGATGTTCAAGTCTTTAAAAGACTTATTAGCATAATAACTTATCAGAGCTCAGTCTTATCTAGATAAGACTTTACAAAAAGGGACAATGTAACTTTCAAAACCATATTACAAAAATACGACATCTAGAAACAGTCCCTGAATAGATCATCATTAAAAAATACTTACAGATCCCATTTAAAATATGTGATGCCCCTGAAATTATTTCCACACAATGACCCCTTCCTCGCCTGCCATAGCTTGTTTTGATAGTTTGTATGCCAATGGGTTATGTTTCCTGTAGTTATTTTCAAAGGATATGTTATAGAAAAGTTAAATTTATGCCATGATCTTGTTGTAGCAGTGAAGAAGAGAGGTAAATTTTAAAATGTATTCTCCATAATCCCATTTTATGGTGACCCTTGAATCCCCAAATACTATAAGGTCCCCAAGACCAAAAATATTTTCCACTTTCAATACACAACAAAGAGCAAGTAGCTATGCTTTCATATTGGAACCAATTCTGCACTTTAGTATCAATGAGTAATAGTGTTCCTGATTTAAATAGATTGCTCCACCTGCCGCACATAATCCATATGTAGATGCACCATCGAAGAAAGCTATTGGACCTATGAATAGAGGGATGAAAGTGCTCACTTTTTTAATCTAAATACAAGTATTCGACAAACTCGGATCCTTGTTCTCAAAAACATCCTTATATCTAGTATGCCATATGGACCAGGATATCAAAACTGGAAAAGTAGGGTGATATCTACAGCTTCTAAACCAGTGAAGTACACAAATATCAAAATTCTCATTCCCCCAATTCTGCTCAAGCTTCAGAGAGGAACAACACATGTTCCAAATATTTATTGTAAATGCACACTCCACAAAGAGATGATTAGTAGACTTTGAGTTGTTTCTGCATAAAGAACAAAAATTTGTCCCATACCAACCTTTCTTCATAAGATTATACCAATTTTTTAGTCTTTTTTGTAACGCAAACCACACATAAAACACTTAAATTTCAATGGAATATGCCATTTCCAAAGCCGTTTATACCACCAATGTTGTGAAAAAATGAAACTGGTTTTTATTATAGCATTATATGCCGACTTCGTAGTCACCATCCCCATCATAGAATTTCCATTCCAAATAAGTGAATCCTTCTCTTGATTAATTCTACATCCAGTGGAGTTCAAGAACCTTATATAGTTGTCCCATTCATATGCATACCACCCACCGAATACCAAATATTTTGCAATGAACTAGTAAGTATCTTGAGCAAATTTATCCTTGGTCTTTTTAATTTGATCAAGAGTAATAAGACCATATTCCTTCAATAAACTCATAATATCTTCTGAAAGTTTGTAATTCTCTTCCAAACCTAGGATCAAATCTATACCGACCAATATCTCCTTATCATTTCCTACTCGCCAATAGAGATGTTTTTCCATCCAATTGTAGACTTTTAGGAAACTAGCCCAAACAGGAGAAACACCTCTTGTTCTTTTCTTTGAATTTCTGATCCAGTTCCAGCCAATTAGCAATTTTTTTAATGAAACGTTGAGTTAATTTATTATTGTCAATTAAAGTGTAATTTTTCTAATTAAATCCCTTCATGCTAGAAGTGTGGTATGAATATATATCCTTCAACCTGAAATTAAGTTCATCCCTTCAAATTTGATCCCTGATACCTATTCCAAAAATTTATATAAGTTAAATCCATATGTTTATATTGAAATGGTACCATTAATATCCTGAATATTCATTTTAATAGTGTAGTCACACTCTTCCAATACTCGTGAGTCTTAATGAGTGTGCCCGAGTGGCTGCCGAAACGGGTACTCGCCTGATACTCATAGGAAAGACTCGTGACTTAGTCAACTTGCCAACGACTCTCCCTAATCGAGGAACTTGGAAGGAACTCATCGGAATCGCCGAGTCCGTGTCACCCACTGGAAAGGGCCACGTCCGTTCCACGTATGTGATTTTTTGGGATTTGTTCTGGCGGGAAGGTGTCGTGGAAAGCTTTAAGAAGGCATGTCACTTCCTGTCCACTCACAACCCTAGAACGTGCCCCCAAGCACATCACCCGACCGGAGTTCGACTGTAGTGAAGTCGTGGAGTGCGACCGGAGTTGCACGGAGGGCAACGAGAGCTAGATTGGACTCGTTGCAGGTGCGATGCAATGTTCCTATGAAATTTTTGTTTAGAGAAAGAGTGTTTTCTCCTTCCTCCAGAGATGATTTTTAGGAGTGGAAAAAGTATATATCAACACTCTAAACACAAATTTCATAGGAACATTGCTTCGCACAATTTGATGGCAAGTGGAAATATTCAAAGAGAAAGAGTGGCCGCTTTGTCTCCAAGTTTTATTTTTACAATTCCCTCGTAAATGAAGGGGTGTCCAACCCTTCTTATTCCCAGTATTATTTTCATAATAGTTCGAGGCTACAAGAAGGGTCGGTCAATCCTTCTTGTGCTCAGTATTCTTCCAGTATTCACCATTTTAGATATACATGAATTGACGTCTTAGCCTTCATAGGTTGAATATTTTTACAATTCCATCATAAATGAAGGGGCGCCCGACCATTTTTATGCCCATTATTCTATTCATAATAGTTCTAGAATGCAAGAAGGGTCGGTTGATCCTTCTTGCTTTCACCATTCTGGATATAGGTGAATTGTTGGATATAGTTGTGGCCGATCCTTCTCGTTGGAAAATGGAAATCGGGACAAACATTTTTATATGTTAGAACTTAGATGATTTCTAGGTCCTTACTATTTACAACGGAAGTCAGAAGTCGAGAATTGTCGACATAACCTTCGTAGATTAAATATTTTTACAATTATCTTGTAAATGAAGGGTCGACCGACCCTTGTTGTGCTCAGTATTCTTCCTATGTTCACCATTTTGGATATACATGAATTGACGACCTAGCTTTCGTAGGACAAATATTTTTAAAATTCCCTCATAAATGAACAGGCGGGAGATGCTTTTTATGACCAGTTTATTTTCGTGATATTTCTAGACTGCAAGAAGGGTCGGTCGATCTTTCTTGTGTTCTCCATTCTGGATATATATAAATGATGGATACAGTTGTTCACAATTATCCACCAAACGAAGGGACGACCGATCCTTCCATTCGGAAAATTTGAAGTCAGAACAATTTTTTTATGTATTATAACTTAGCTTATATCTGGATTCCTTCTATCTACAACAGAAGTTGAAAGGCTGGAATTTTCGGCCTAGCCGTCATAGATTAAATATTTTTACATTTCTCTCGTAAATGAAGGGTCGTCCGACCCTTCTTGTGCTTAGTATTCTTACAGTGTTCACCATTTTGGATATACATGATTTGACGCCCTATCCCTCGTAGGTTGAATATGTTTTCAATTACCTCATAAATGAAGGGGCGGTCGACCCTTCAACTGCCCAGTATTATTTTCATAATAGTTTTAGACTACAAGAAGGGTTGGTTTATCTTTCTTGTGCTCAATATTCTTCCAGTGTTCACCATTTTGGATATACATGAATTGAAGGCCCAGCCTTCGTAGGTTGAATATTTTTACAATTTCCTCATAAATCAAGGGGCGGACGACCCTTCTTTTTCCCAGTATTCTTTTCATAATAGTTCTAACCTGCAAAAAGGGTCGGTTGATCCTTATTGTGTTTGTCAATCTAGATATAGGGAATTTCTGGATATAGGTGCTCACAATTATCTACTAAACAAAGGGGCGGCCGATATTTCTTGTCAGAAAACAAAAGTCGTGATAAACATTTTTTATATGTTATAACTTATCTGATGTCCGAATCCCAACTATTTACAACGGAATTCGGAATTCAGGAATTTTCAGCCTAGACTGCATAGATTAAATAGTTTTACATTTCTCTCGTAAATGAAGGATCGTTCGACCCTTCTTGTGCTCAATATTCTTCCAGTGTTCACCATTTTGGATATACATGAATTGGCGGACTATCATCTTAACTGAAGGGGCGGTCAACCCTTCTTGTGCTTAGTATTTTGTTCATAGTAGTTCTAGACTACAAGAAGGGTTGGTCGATCCTTCTTATACTCACCATTATGGATACAGGTGAATTCTTAGATATAGGTGTTCACAATTCTCTACTAAACGAAGGGGCGACCGGTCTTGCTTGTCAGAAGTCATAATTCAGTACAAACAATTTTTATATGTTATAACTTAGCTGATGTCTGGGTCCCTACTATTTACAGCGGAAGTCGGAAGTCGGGAATTATCGGCCTAGACTTCGTAGATTAAATATTTTTCAATTTCTCTCATAAATGAAGGGTCGGACGATCCTTCAAATTGACTTATTTGATAATATATACTAGTGGAAAAATCATTATGTGTTTAAAATAAATATGATTTTTAATGGGATCCTATTATTTTATATTTCATAAATCGCTTCTGAAATGGATTTTGGTTCTGAACAATGTGTCCTGTTATTTTATATTTCAGAAATCACTTATGAAATGGATTTTGGTTCTCAACAATGTGTGGACCTGCTTTTGAATGGATTCAAAGTTGTTGAAGGAATATCTTTTCCAGAAAGAAAAATATTGCATTATCAACATTCATGATGGATGTATCATTGTAAATGTTACTAAGACTTTAAATACAAGTCTTCAATTTCCCTATCCATCGGAAGGTGCAGATACATTGTCAAAGGCAATTGGTGGTTATCTTCAATGGCCTGTATCTGAGATCGTTAACCACATTGGGTCTGCTCTTCGCAAGAATGAGGTGAATGATATACCAACTTCTACTACGTCAAGTGTAGAACATATCACAACAATTGAGAATAAATCTTCTTTTATTATGAGAAAATTTAAGTTGTTACATAAGTGTTCAGAATGCAAGGATTACATTTCCATAAGTTTTGTAACAAATGTGGGTGGGACTGATTTTGTTGGGGGAACGTGTTTGGGTGACTTCTCCTTTGGTATTCTGGTGGATGAAGTGGTGTTTTCTTGTATGCATGTTGTCCAAGGTTGAGCAGTGGAGTTTTTTTTGTAAGGCTGATTAATAAAGTCGTAGATTTTAATACAGAAACATTGCTTTCTGTTGAAAGCAATTTCAACAATAATCAATCTGAAACTACTTTGAAAGTATTAAGAGAAAATCACAATATCAGGTTTGTGGGAGAGAAATTTAATGTGGTACATCAATGTTCTTTAAAGCCACATTATTTTGCTCGATTAATAGTGTCAACTGTGTTTTAGGGAGAAATTGTACAATTCAAAGCACTAGATGCTGGTGCGTTTGGTATTTTAGTTCATAAAGTCTTCTGGAATTGCGAGGATTGTGGTGTATTTAAAGGCTGTCTTATAACATGGCATGTAAAAATTTTGCTTGACCTTGATATGTTCCTTTGAATGTTATACAAAAAAGAAAACAGATGAAGATATGGTCAACATTTGGAATATTTTTGAAGAATGTCCTTTACAAATGGTCCTTCCAGGTACTCCCCATTGTGAATATACAGATGTTAAAGGTAATGGAACAAGGCCATACAATTTTGTAAAGCGGAAAGCGGGAACTAAAATTTCCAAAAGAAATTCAAGATCGGTACCTTACATGCTTGGAATTGATCAGGGTGCATACCTTTCAAAAAATTTCACTGAACATTGTTGTTCAAATCTTTGTATCTCAAAAATTTCACTTCAATCAATAGTTGGATGTGTGAATAAATTTCATAGTATGAATGGAAATTCAACAAGACAGTATGTTATAAATTCTATGGGATCAAATGCTCATGTGGCCAAAGAAGTAGATGATAGAAAAAGAAGCATGTTTACAATGATATTAGACACAATAGACGTCTGTAAAAATGCATGGTATAAATGCCATGGGATAAAAAGGAGCACTTTATACAATTATAAAAGCATGTTCTTGAATAGTGATGTGAGAGTTGTGCATGATAACAGTGGCTTGGAAAAATATAGGGAGGACATTGTTGCACTGGTAGCTACTATTAATAAAATTGTAGAAGAGAATTCAGACAAATCTCCACATCTTACACGATTAATCAGTGAATATGGAACAAGGAAAACCTTGAAATTATTGCCATCTAATATGTCCCATGGTTTGCTGTGAAAAATGGAAAATGAAGAAATCGAAAGTATCGGTTTGCCTCCAGTATCACAATCCTCCTTTAGCAAGGTGATGAGAGAAGATTTTTGAGATGTTAAAATTTTTAGATCAAACTCCTTTGCAAGGTGTAATGAGTGCATTACAATATACGATAGGCTTAAGGGGACCACTGATCTAGCTGAGGTGGAAAGGTTGCAAGGAAATAAAGCAACTCATAATAAATATATCGCAAGTTGTTGCCAAGTATATTATTCTCACATACTAGCTTCACAAAAAAATCCAAAGACTTTTTTGAGTATTGTTCATGACAAAGTGGATAAGTCAAAGACTTCCATTCCAAGGATGGGTAAGAAGGAAAAATATTTTAGTAATGTTATGAATCTTCCCATATCATTGACTGGAATGTTGACTCATGAGCACAAGACTGGGTGTTTTGGCCATTTCAACCTCTCATTTTTAGAGATGGGATCGAATTTCACTGTGACATCCCTAGCTAAATTCTTGAAGAACCAGTGATTGATAAATATGGTGATTTGCTCTACAAAGGCTGAACATCTAAGCACCAATTGCATGATTCTCTATTGCAATCAAAGTCATATGAAAATTGTTTGATATACAGACAAGATGTAATGCAAGATGATATATTGTGTGTTGATGGTACTAATCAATGCATGCAAAATAGAAAACTACCACCCATATTGTTGTTGAAAACGAATAATTGTTTAGGCGATAACAAAAACCGCTTTGTATTTTCATTTTTATCACTTTTAACAGCAAGGAGAGTGTTCGAGATAGTTGAAGTTGGATTCTTCCTAGTAGGACACACCCATGAAGACATAGATGGAACTTATGGAAGGTTATCAGTAAAGCTAATGCGCAAGGATATATTTTGACTCTCGGAAATTATGGATACGTATAAGACATGTGAAGATCAAAATTTCTATGTCGCTTATCTAATTGATGAACTTTATGATTTTAAGATATTTGTGAAACCCCACCTTTTGGATGGAAATGCCAAGATCATCAGTATAAAAAAAATGCCAGTTTTTTAAATTTTATATCATAGATAGCATTCCATTCATGCAATGGAGGGCATCACTTCGGGATGAAGCTTGGTATCCTCCTATTCATCTCTAGCAGTCATTGCCAGATGGTAGCGCATACTTGCTGGAGGGATAGCCTAGGTTATTAAATATGCAATCAAAAAGAACTTAAGACATTGACAAAATAGAAAAAAGGAATATAAACATATATTTTATTCTGGAATCGAGGGATTGAGAAGGGAGGTGAACAATTTTGGCATCCCAAGTTAAATTATTGGGAGGTTGTATATAAATATTTGGACATACCCTTTGAGAGTGTTGATTAGTCATCAACTAACTTTTGGCCATCGACAAGCCATGATATTCATAGTAGTGAACCTACAAGATCTGAACATGAAATTATGGATTCCTATTTTAAGGAAAATGTTTCTACTTTGCAGGATTGCTATGTTGGACCAATATGCAACAAGCCTAGAGTTGAATTCATTCCAAGAGTGGATGTTGTAAAGGGAAAAATGGTCATTGTGCAATCACCATATCCATATTGTGCAATATGGTTGGGTAGGTCGATTGGTAATATTTATCAGGATTCAGATGCTAGTACTATTTGGTTTTACAAAGTAGAGGTGCAACGGTGGAAGCCAACAGTAGCATCGAAGGATATGAAGGTCTTGTAAAAAAAATTCTTAGATAAAAAGAAACAATGGGTTGTTGGTGCAGAAGAAAATATGATGATTGATGTAATAGCATCATATGGGCATGGTCACCAAGGCAATGAAGGACATGAGAAAAAAATTGAATAAATGAGAAGGGCCTTGCACCAGTTAAGGCACAACAAGAACATATGGGGCATAGTGTTCAGAGTGGGATGGATGTTCCTATGGATATCGTTTGATGTGATCTTAGCCCAAAAATTTATATTTTGTTGCAATCCTTCTAGTTTATGTATCAACCTGGCTGGACGAGCAAACGTCGAGCATATGGAAAGTCCACGAGCCTCTAGGAATTTGGTGATAATTACTACTGTGATGCAGAATACACCATTTACTGGTTACTATTGTGTAAGTAAGTTGTGCCTATACGAATTCCTACCTCATTTGGAAACTATTAAAATTATTTATGTAAAAAGATATATATTATTGATACTATATCAAAAAAGAAACAAGAACTGATAGATTTGTTATTCAAACTAGGACTAAATATTATAGACATTGAACTTTTCACCTTAAAAGGTTGCACATTTACAAATGAAAATTGCACTTTTCAAATCAAAATTTGCATTTTTATTTGAAATTCACACTTTTCAAATCAAAATTTGCATTTTTTTATTTGAAATTCACACTTTTCAAATGAAATTTGCATTTTTTTATTTGAAATTCACACTTTTTGAATCAAAATTTGCATTTTTTATTTGAAATTCACACTTTTTGAATCAAAATTTGCATTTTTTATTTGAAATTCACACTTTTTGAATTGAAATTCATAGTTTCATAACAAAAAACTGCAATTTTAAGGTTCATAAGTAGTCAAAAAACACACTATTCGAATAGAAAAACACACTTTTCAAATCCAATCTTTCCACTTTCAAAATCTAGATTCACACTTTCTTAGTCCAAAATTTTCCTAATATGTCCAAATTTAATAAAATTGGCATTGGAGCCTTGTCCAACAAGACTTTAAAACATCATTACTTTGACCAATTACCTCTATACAAGAGGAATAACCTTTACACAGAAGGAAATCAAAGTGCTCGCCTCTATATGGGAGGATCAATCTTGGCTACAGAAGATTGGTTTGGAGAACGTATCCAGATGTTGTATATTTAACAACATGCACCCTTAACATAAAAACCAGAATACAAATGCTAACAAGCAAGGGAATTTAAATCACTACTACCAACATATAAGACATATATTTTACTAATATCATTGTAGCATGTACGTTGTTTAATAGACCATTATGTTTTAAATGCATCAATTTGATTGCACCTTAATACAATCAGTTTTAAAACTTGTAGGTAATGATATAGTAGTGTTACAGTCTTTTTCAAGCAATAGTAGTATTACAATCTTTGTGTACTACCAAAAATTTTGACGGTTTTCCTAAATCTCTATTAAATGTCAAAATGACAGTTTAATTTTCTCCACAACCATCATTTTATACATCATGCATTTCAGTTTAGGTGTCAAATACGTTTAAAAAGGGAAAAAGCGCTCTACAGAACTTCAAATTCCAGGGTTTAGTACCCATTTTGTAAAAAAGAAACTTTTTTAATAAAATTACTACCCATTTTTGTAAAAAGGGGGGGGGGCTTAACGTCACTGATAGTCACAAGCAAGTTTTCACAAATTTCCATGCTTTATTGGGTAACTCCATGGTAGTCATTTTCCTAAATGTTCTCTTTAGGCCTCTATGGTGCATGTGTTAGAAGATGGCTAAGTAGTGGCAATATAAAATATAGACAATAACCACATGCCACAAATCGACATTTAGGAGACTCCTTTTATCGCATCAATGGGAATGGGGATGATGGGATTTGGGGCATGCAATAAGTACTTTGGATATTGATGGCCGAAGGTAGGAGTACAAAACTACGTCCGCTGATTTCATGTCTTCGGGTGGCCTTGTACATCCCCACGAACTCAATTCAAACATGGCAGATGAGTAGGATCCATCTTAATCTAGAAATAATGGGACTATGTATGGTAACGAAATGATGAGAAGTGAAGAACAATTGGAGCATTTATTCTAGTAGAAGGAAGGAATCCTAATGCATTTGCAGCATAGGATAAAGGTAATGGTTAAGGCATCGACTTGGGTTCTTAATTCGACTTGGGAAAATAAATTCCATTGTTCTTTGTACTTGGAATCTTTCAAACTGAAGATGCCTCGACACCGGGACATCAGGAGCAAGAAAGAGACAGGGACTGTTTCCCAACTCCTGTAATTTGAAGATTAGATGGGAATGTGAATTTTCTGAGGTGAATCGTTCATTGTCTATGAAGGCGGGTTAGCCAAGTAGGTCAGACTTGGAAGCAATGGAGAAATAGGGAAGTTGAGGCCAAGGTGGCCACGTGGAGTATTCAATATCAAGAGAAGTTGATGGTAGAGGTAGACTTAACCAATATGCAAACTAAGCAAGCAAAATTGGAAAATCATATCACCCTAGTCGAAAGGAAGTCGTTTGGGTATAATTTGAAGGGTTTCGTGGATGAAATAGAAGAAATAAGGCAACTTACTGGCCTCTTGAAAGATATTGAACCCTGTCAATGTCAAAACCACATTGTGCAAGGATACAAGGAAGACCACCAGGACAATCGGGACTTGTTGAACTTCTAGGAACTGTATTTTTCATCTTGTTATGTTATATGGGTTTGGTAAGTAGAAAATTTTTTAGTATCTCAGGCTTATAGTATGCATCAGTAAGATTACTAGTTTTGAAGCAGAAGCAATTGAGGTTGAATGTAAAGATGGGATCTTATAGGACCTGGAAAAGACATAGATGTTAAGTTCAGTAGACATATTATTATACTCTAGCAGCAATTTAAGTTAATGGACTATAATTGGTACGATATTTACAAAGTCTAAATTAATATGGTTCTAGACCACCTCTTTGATTTTGATTGTACAATTTTGAAATTATGGTTCGAGGCCACCTCTTTGGTTTTGATTGTATAATTTTGAATGTATACCAATACGTTTATACTCCTACATCCAAACAATTAACTAAGTTACACTCTAAAAATTGGAAGAAGATTTTCTCCATAAATTACCAAGATAGACTATGTAACTTATGAGAACTAATCTTAGCAATTTAAATTACTTAGAATGTCAACTTTGGTCATTTAATCATAGAATGTTTTGGAGATGCTAGCACTTAAAGTTGTTAGCATCAATAAGTTTGTACTAACTTTGTTTTCCCAAATTCCATGTCACAAGTTTGAAGTATAATAAATTCATTTGGCTATGATGTCATGTTCATATTTTTTCCCAAATTGAATCATCTATGTCACAACTTTGAAACTGTAGAATTGTTTGCTAATAATTCATCCTCTATAACATGACAGTTCATAGGATAGGAGTGGCACTTGTTTTGGAGAATTCTACCAGTTAATTTCATCCCTTATAACATATTCGTAGGTTATGGTTAGGGGAGGTAGGAGGAGGAGGAGTAATGCATAAGCCCTACGGAGATCAGTTGAAATCCTTTGAATGGGGTTTGGGGAGCACCACAACAATAGAGAGGAAGCGCTTGTTGCTTGGACTGTACCTACTTAGTCTAAAAAGTATGAGTCCAATGCATATATCAGTGGCACTACAAGCCTGGAATTTCAAATTCCATCTTCCTATCAAATGAATACTCATGTTTTTGTGTCTCTGTTTCTTTCACACCCTTCCATTTACATTTTATAAAATTTTATACAAATTTAAATCATGAGAGTCAATTTCATCATGCTCACTCTCAAGCCTCTTCTCTTATTATTTTGGTACGATTCATTATGATCCTACTTTAAAAAGTGCATTGCTATCAAATGAATGCTCAAAATTGTGTAATGAGTGAGATAGACTAATATGAGTGATGTATGGACATCGATTGATGAAACTGGGGAAAATGGAGAAACAATAGCATCAATATATAATCCTAAGCAGACCACCAACATAACCTCCCATGCATCTTTCTTGGTCGAAGAGTTCTCATCGGACCGGTGACTATAGGATGGTTGTCTTTACATCTTGAATGAGATAAAGTCTGTTGCCATGAAACAATAATAGTCTATCACAAATAGAAATAATAAAAGGTTATAAAAGGATTTAATAAGAAAGTTTACTTGGTTAGTTCCACTAACAGTTGATTCAAAGTAGAGGACACCTATTATAATAACTTAGATCCATGTTGTGGATTTGATATTGATCATTGACTAGAAAGGTATTATCTTAAATATCATTGAATCCTCTATAATTTTCCATAAATTTATTAACCTTCTATCCAACAATTAATATTATTGAATCCTCTTGAATTTAAGTTAATTTAAACTAAATCTAATTATTGGACTATATTAAGGTCCAAAATTTCAGTCTGTAAACAAACTAGAAACAACCAATATTATAATTATGCAGCCCGTAAATTTGGATTTTACACCCATTAAAATTTATGACATTGGATATTTAGAGTGTTAAAACATTAAAAATGATGGTGAAATAACTTGTATCCCTATCACATTTGATGTGCCAAACTATGAACCTAGTAGCATTGTTGTCAAATATGCCTCAATGACAAGGAAATAACATTCCGTATAACATCAAATTCCATGCATCACTAGTATTACTTATAGTCCCACGTAGTTAGACTAGTAGGGGAATCCTCCCACGTGGAGTTAGTTGATCAAGTTACCCCATAACTGAGCAACTTAAATTTTTAATGATCACGATACTCCATCTGTAGGGAGTCGAGATGATCCACCATATTGGCCAACTAATAGAGTATGCAATTTTGGTGTTGACTTCTTTTAAAAGAATGACTGACTTTCTATAGTACTAGATTGTCTAATATCATTTTTATTAGTAGCCATAGCTATATTATTACAATATATAAGAGGTTCACTCATGTGGATACACAAAACATATTTTTGTTAATATGTTTATTAGACACTAGGCTCATTTACATTTTCAATGAGTTAGTTTGCAATTACAATTTTTTCAGACGCACATAATCATAGCCTTCATGGATAATATTTTGTCGAAATATCGGTGTTTTGGTTCCATAGCATCAGGTGTTGGGGCTGAATTTTCCTTGTGTCTTAGAACTTTGTTTATATGAGGGATCATTATTTCCCTCCATGACCTTAAATTTAATATATAAAAATTTAACAAGTCTAGTCTACCTATTCTACTCTTAGTCCAAAAAAAATTGTTTTCTGATTTAAAATAGTACACGTCCTATTGGAATATAGATATTATCATCAAGAGACTGTTGATATGATTCAAGGAAATTGCAATGGTGATACACTTAATAATTTGGTGAAGCTATTAATAATGTGAAAACCTATTAAAGAAGTCTATGTAACCCATTAATGAAAACCAAGAAAAGTAAAGTCTAGTTTATATTAAATTTAATCTAAATTATATAAGTAAATGTATTTACATTACACAATTTTGGTGATGCTATAGTGACATCAACACCATCTTATCATTTGTTATATTTTCAAAGGGGGGCCCTCCAAAGGGTCAGATGACCTTTCCTGCATTAATGAGTATATGTAGAAGGGATGATCGACACATCCTCCATGACAAAAATCTCGTCGATAGGTCGACCTATACTTCACTTACCACATACTTCCAATCAATTGACATGCCAAACCATCATCCATGAAATAATTTTGGTATAAGAGTTAGATGTTGAATCCTCTGGCATAGAGTTCTCAAGCACCAAGACAAGGTAAAAGTGGCAGTCGATACTTCTTAATTGATTATGTTAAGGCATGTTTTTTGCATTGCAAGTGTCGGTATAGGATTATTGAAAGTATGTTATCTTCAATAGGTTAATCACATGGAAGTATCGACTGATACTTCCATTTGAATACATAATGTTCATTAACACAACTATCTTAGTTGTTGTCGCATTGGGGGGAATTACTAAGAAGAACTGTTTGAAATTTATTCATATATTGGAGTTAAATATTCCAAATATACATTGTTAGAATGATAGGGATTTTTTAGAATACTGGATTTTCTGTCAAAACTAAACTAGTGGAATGAATGTTCGATCCATTCTCGAGAATATTTTAAATTAGTTGACCAAACTATGTATCTCCATCCTTGTTGTATCTCAAAATATGATATGTTTTGGAAGGGTCGACTGGTCCTTTTTTATCATGGAGTTTGACAATGATTCGATATCATAGTTCTCTCATGCAGAAAGGAAACAAAAAAGGGTTAGACAACACATATTTAATCATGGTGTCAAATCCTTATTCTATATTTTGGAAACCGTAGTGGAATCCACTAAAATGATGAATCTACTGAAAAAGTGATTCCAATGAAAGGATTGCTCGATCCTTAATTTTTCATTCAGTATATGGTCTTACCAACCATATCTATACTGGACACACCAAAATATTCTTCTATGATATTGTGTGCTTCTAGAAACACACAAATGTTTTTAAAGACAGTCCAATACGTTCTTCGCCATAGATGTAATACTGAAAATTCAGATAGGATATATTTTCATTAGTGTTCTCATATGGAAAGGCAAGGAGATTGGTTTTCCAATACATAACTAGTAACAATGGAAAAGCCTCATTCTCTTTTTTCAAATTTTTGGCAATCTCTATTAAAATGATGAATTCACCAAAAAGGTTGATCTAATGAAAGGATCACCAGATCCTCCTTTTTCAATTCATCCCACTCTAATATGATATTATATTCTCCTAGAGAAATGTTATCTTTTGGAAGTATTGTGCGGTCAATCCATTATCATAGAAATTAACATAGAAGAGTCATGCAACACCTTGCCTTCTTAGTTTTCTCATAGGGAAAGGTAGTGAGATTGGTTGGCCAACAATTTTTTAATGATGATGTCAAATTTATATTTTATACTATGGGGTCTTTGTTCCTTTTTCCTAAAATGGTGGATCTACATAAAAATAGATTGGTTGAAAGGATCGATCGATCCTTTTTAAATTACTACCACTCTCTCTAGACATGTTTATAGAGTACACACAGAACCATTTTACTATAATATTGTGTTATTAAAAAAAATTATGTTTTGAAAGGATTGATCGATCCTTCTTTTCTTATATAAATTTGACGTAGAAGCATCAGACAAAAATTACTTTTATATTGTTCTCGATTAGAATGCCATAGAGACTGTTTTGACAATACTTCTTTCATAATGGCATTAACATCTAATTTATACCTTGCAAACATTATCTAGATATATTTGTATGATGGATCATTGGTCACATATGATAACATGTAAAGTTGCATAAAAGTTATATTATATATACAATTGTGCAATTTCATTAATTATTTATGTGTTGAAATATGGTAAATATAGAGTTGGATAAAAAATGTATTTTATATACAATATGTTTTTATTTATGTATTTCATTGCTCAAATTATGATATTATTCATTATATTTTCGTTTATATCAAGAAGGATGCTACATATTTTCTTTATTATTACAAATTTAGTTTTAATTTTATTAGTGAAATTAGTTTTTGAAATCATATAAATTGAATAGATTTAATGATTTTAAGTAATTTATTTAACACTTCCATTTTGGAGTTTCAAATTCTCTCTTTCTCACATGATTGGGTTTGCAAAATTTGGGTATAAATATTTCACAACATTGAATAACTTGTTGTATTTGCAATTAAGTTGTGGAAGTTCTTAAAAACAATGTCTCATAGATATTCATCTAGATAGTTTTCAAATATGTTCATTGTTATGCTAACAATGGATAATATTTTAGTCATTTAATATTTTTCAAGGTTAAGATTAGGTATTTAAAATATAATGATGCATCTCAAAACTTTAATATAAGTCTTCTAAGGCACATAATTAATCAAATGTAATTAAGTCTTAATCAAATTATTTTAATTTTGGTTGAAATTACGAAATTACACAAAAAAAAAATCAAAATAATTATCAAAAATTTAAAGCTTGTAAAATGTGATCAATCGCTCAAAATCATAACCGAAGGCATGGTTTCATTCTCTGATGTGCACTCTTTTAGTATGTGGATCAAATTATTTAAAAATAAGCGCTTAACAAATTATGATGATTCGCCAAAGTACTCAACGATTCATTTATGCATTATAGACCGAAAACTGGCGAGACTGTCGAAAGTACATGGTAATCAAATTACAGCAAAATGAAGCGCATAATTCATTTATATAAGCTCAAATATCAACATGCGAGCATCATTAAGTAAGTGAGAATCCCAAAGGGTCAAGCGACATGAATACGCTAAATCACCGAATCTCCAAGCAAAAGAAAGAAGAAGTGCGGGAAAATCAAGGTTCTAGGAAATGAAATCCTGAAGTAGCCCTCTCAATTCAAGCAAGCAATATGAAAGCAATATTTACAAAATTAAGATGCGGAAACTTTAATTTTTTTCAAAATTAAGGGGGAGTTGTTGGAGGCCCAACAAATAGCGACATGCTCGGAAGAACAATAATTTCTACTAATATTAATCAAAAGACATATATACACCTAATAATAAAGATAAGTTCAATAATTGTAAAGATGAATTTATAAATAATGGGTACCACCATATGCCTATGAATTTGAAAGATGTTTGCACTTAACACAAAATCAGGTAACTTACAAATTTCCTTTTCCAGCCAATGTATGAGATTAATTCTTTGCCATCTTACATTCCTGAAACAACTGATACAAAGTGTGACTAAAAACTGTAACTTGTGTGAGTAACAAATTACCTAAGTGTGTTCAACACCTCTCTTTTACCTGGCATTGCTTCGTTGCCTACTAACATTCATAGCCCTGATGAAGATGCCTTGTATCATATAAGCATTGACCCACTACCAGCGAGCGTCCATAGCCTCGATGATTTTGTTCATACTTCCCACATTAGTTAGTATTGATAACTTCCATTTGACTAGGCCCTTTAAGATGTGTATATATAATACTATAAAATTAATGAGGGTAATAAAATCGAGGAGGTTAACAAGCATGTCCTTGCTTCCAGTAGGCGTCCATAGACTCGATGTGTTTACTTGAAGTTCTCATACTAACTAATCCTTATGAATTCTCTTTTACAAATGCACCTTTAAGATTTGAATAAAGATAATTGCATGTATACATATATTTTGCACGTACAATTAGGGTGCAAGAGGAGCAGAGTGATATGAGAGTGATTTTAATTTGCTTAGCAACTACTCACTTACAAATCTAAGCTAAAATTCTTCCATCCATCAACTGCTTTCAAGCGTAAGTTATTAATATGATGTGGATGGGACAGGATAGACGACAATCATTAGAAACTTGAAAAATGTGTGCTAGTTTTATAAAGATAAATTAATTTAAACAAAGGAGTTCCCCACAAATAGAAACTTAATCCATAAGCAATGACACTTCATAGAGATAATTAGGTGCAAGGTTTTTTTTGCAGACATGTATGAAACTATATACAGGTGTTATCTACTCTTTTATACAAGATGACAACTCTTCTATTTTTCAAAAGACAATGAAAAACATAAAAATGATCAATTACAAAATCTTCCAAATTAAATATAATCATATAAATAAATAAGATTTAAATCCAAGTAGGAATAAGGACTATCAAAGAAAAACCCTAAAAACTAATTCATGGGTGAAATCCAATAAGCATAAGGTTGAAATCATATGAAATCCAATCATTTATTTCTAAAAGACAAAAGCTGAAATAAAACGAAGAAGCAATCAAAATTGTCAATACAAACCACGCTTAATATTAGTTTTTGATGACTGAAAATTAATCATGTCACAACTTTATACATTATTTCAATTGAGTGAAAGAAAATTTTAATCTAAATATAAATTTAAAAGAATAACTATTTATTTAATTGTAGTGTCTCTTTTAATGAATATGTAAAAACTAGGGAAAATTGCAATTTTTGGCCAATTCGACCCTTAGATTAGTATTGACTCATCTACTTCCAAATGGCTCCAAATGCTTCTAAATTGGGTCTGAATGAGTTTGGAAGATATTAAGACATATAAATGAGGCTTATGGATTCTATGACACTCTCAAAACACTTCTTCAACATTCATTTATAATCAGGGAAAAATATGGAACTTTACTAGTCAAATCGAGGTTCAAAACCCCCAAGGGTAGGGGACAAAGATGGCTTCCCAAACACTATAATACCTTCCCAAATTTCAGAAAAGAGACATGGTGCTGATAAAGTACTTCAATGGTCTCCCCAATTCATCATAAATTAGTTTCTATAGGCTTCTGCAACTTCCATAAATCAGATGTTTAATATGATAGTAAATATTCACAAATGGTTATGAAACTTAACAATATTGCTTCAAATGCTTCTCTAATGAATATGAAACTTCTTCATCATATTAAGGGTGCTCCATACAGAAATAATATATGATATTTTGACTGAACCATTCGAATTTGATACCACTTCAAGTGCAAGTAACAAGGTATTGGGGAAATGACACCATTTATTCATAGTTTAGCATTTATACATGAAATATCTTGGATTTTAGACCTGAAAGTCTTATGAGAAGTAAATACAAAGTATATATATCATATTACAAATATATGGTTCCTCAAGAGCTATCCCAAAGAGATCATCACCTCACCAAGTGTGCCTCTCCTCAAGGAGCAAGAATATGCCAAGAAATGGAAGAATGGTTGTAGAAGCAAGCTTAAAGAGATGTGACCACGAGCTTCCCTGTAGCTTCAACCTATAACAAAAGAATCCATTTTAGCTCCAAATGAAAGGTCTGAATGGCCTCTCCAATTTCCAATTAGGATGGGAATCTTTCACCCTCGAAATTGGTGCCAAGGCAAGTAGAATAGCACTCTACTAGCTCTCCTCTCCAAATGAAAAATGTAAAATGATAAAAATATGCTCTCTTTATTTGTTCTTGACTTTTATAAATTTCATAAGGCTTCCTTAACTCTAATTCCATCCATGAGCTTCATTCCAACTCAATTTGGGAAGACATTCCAAAGTATGCCACTTGTCCCTCCAATTCTAGCCTCCTCCTTCACTCAATTCAAATAGGTGTCTCTTTGGATTCCCTAACTCCCTTGTGCACCTTCTTGGAGGCTATTTTTATCCCTGACATGTCTTGTATTTCATATGTCATCCATCAAGTATGATGTTTTCATAAGTGTCATAGGCATCTTCATCATTGGTGTCATAGAAGCTAGGGAATCTAGCCCAAGTGTCCCACTAGCTCCAAAATGCCTCTTCCTCTTCCATGGGAGTTAATCCTCCTCTACAATTCTATATCATTGATTCATTCCAAGTATTATTCCCTTCCAAATCCCCCAATAATAGTGTACTCCACCTTGTATTCGAATGGGTGAGAGTGGAATGCCATGTGGCATGGGGAATCTAGCTTTGTGTGGGTCCCACACCACCAATGTGTCTCCATGACCAAGTGCCATCTTATTTTCTCATCAAAACTATTTATTTATCCCCTATTAATATATTTATGTCAAGCTAAAGTCCATTTTGGTTTTATTAGTCTCCTTATTCCAAATTTAATGTCTCCACCCCAACCTAAGAAACTAGTAGATTGGTGGAATTTTCTCTTCTTGAGATTTATTTGAATGGGGACATTACAGTCCTCCCCACCCAAGATTGCTTTCCCTAAAGAAATTCTAAATTAGGATGCTGCAAAAAATTTTCATCCTCCCATGTGGCATCCTCACTTGGAAAATCTTTCCACTGTACCAAATACTCCCTTATGGTTCTGCTCCTCAATTTCCTTTCTCTTGCCTTCAATTTTTTTTCTGGAATAAGTGTGAGCTATCCTTCATCATCTAATGGAGGGAGGGTTTCTGAAACAGATATTTTCTAACCAATAGCCTTCTTAAGGCATGAAACATGAAATACATTGTGGATTTTGCTCCCTTCCGGAAGTTCCAACTCATAAGCCACCTCCCCAACTTTTCGAACTATCTTATATGGACCATAGTATCGTGGTTTGAGCTTTTCTGATCCTTTCACTTTCAAGGATGTTTTTTTATATGGTTGTAACCTCAAATAGACCAAATCATTCATTTGAAAAGTTATTTCCACTCTATGTTGATCCATATACTGTTTCTGTTGATTTTGGGCAACCTACAAATTGTCTTTTAGGAGTTTCAAAATATCCTGAATTTCCTCCACCCAATATTTAGCTTTTGGGGCTCTACTATCACCAAATATGTGCTCAAAAAATGTAAGTGCTTCATAACCATATAGTTCTTTGAAAGGAGACATGTCAATGGACATATGGAAAGTAGTGTTGTAGCAAAACTCACCCAAATGTAGCCATTTCACCCATGTTTTCTGTTGCTCACCAACATAGTTCCTCAAGTACCCTTCCAACCATTGATTCACTCTTTAGTTTGGACATCAGTTCGAGGATGATATCTTGTGCTTGGATTCAATTGAGTTCCAACCAACTTGAAAATTTCTTTCCAAAAGGCACTCATAAATCTGCTATCTCTATCACTCACAATGTTCTTGGGAAGTCCATGCAATCTAAAAATTTCTCTAAACAATAGATCAACCACTTGTGCAGGAGTAAAAGATGATTTAACGACAAATAAATGAGCAAATTTAGTGATTCTATCCACCACAACATAAATTCAATCCTTACCCAAAGCCTTGGGCAAACCCGTGATGAAATCCATGGAGACACTTTCCCATTTTTGTTGTGGAATGGGAAATGGTTGCAAAATACCAGTAGGATGTGTATGTTCAGATTTTTTTTACTGACATGACTTGCATTCATTCACATATTTCGGAACATCCTCTTTAAACCCTTTCCAAAATAACCTTCCCCTTAGCTACCTATGTGTTTTAAAAAAGCCAGGATGGCCTGCTAAAGGAGATTCATCAGCTTCCTTCAAAATATTTTGCTTGAGATTCGAACCATGAACCAAGTATATTCTATCCTTTTAGTAGATGATACCATCAAAAACCTTGTACCTATCATCACCTCTGACCCCATCTAACACACCACAAGCAAAAGTATCTTTGGCATATTCAACTATTCGCATATTTTTCCAATCTTTTGAAATGTTCATTAGAGAAAATGATGGTTTTCTAGATAATGCATCTGCTACAATATTATTCTTTCCCTTAAAATATTCAATTTCAAAATCAAAATCTTGGACTTTTCTTACTCACTTTTTTTTTCCTTTCATTGAGGTCCTTTTGTGTGAGAAAATGCTTCAAACTGTTATGGTCAGTTTTGACTACAAACTTGTTTCCCACCAAGTATTGTCTAAAATTTTCCAAGGCATGCATGATGGCTAACATTTCTTTGTCATAAATATAATAGAGCTTCTCATGTGGCTGCAACGTTCTGCTCTCAAGATCTATGGGGTGTTGATTTTGTTTTAGGACAGCCTCTATCCCTTCTCCTGATGCATCACATTCCAAGGCAAATGGTTTAGTAAAATCAGGAAATGTAAGTACTGGACAACTACTCATTACCTCTTTCATTTTTTGGAAATCCTTTTCATCCTCTTCATCCCACTTGAAATCATCCTTCTTGGTCAAATCAGTAAGTCGAGCAGTCAATTTAGAGAACCCTTTCACAAATTTTCTATAGTAAGTGCATATTCCAATGAAGCCTCTCAATGCTGTGATGTTTTTGGGTGATGGCCATTCAAGAATAGCTCTTATTTTTTCCAATTACACGTTCACCCCATATTTCCCAATGATGTTCCCAAGATATAAAACTTCTTTCAACCCAAATTCACACTTAGACAACTTAGTAAACAAAGATTGTTCATGCAAAATTTTCAAGACAACTTCTAGATGGTGCAAGTGTTCCTCCCATGTTTTGTTGTAAATTAGAATGTCATCAAAGAAAACCAAAACAAACTTACGGATTTATTTGCAAAATATCTTATTCATGCATGATTTAAATGTGGCTGGATAATTGGTCAACCCAAAAGGCATGACAAGAAACTCAAAATGGCCATAGTGACACCTAAAAGTTGTTTTATGCGCATCCTCCTCCTTCATTCGAATTTGATGGTAACTAGATCTAAGATCAATTTTTGAGAAGAATTTTGCTCCATGTAGCTCATCCATGAGCTCATCTATTATTGGGATGGGATATCTATTTTTTATTGTCTTTTTGTTGAGGGCTCTAAAATCAATGCAAATTCTCAAGGTCCCATCCTTCTTCTTCACCAAAACCACTAAAGAAGCATAGGGACTAGAGCTTGGTCTAATGAGTCCCAACTCCAAGAGTTCTTCAATAGCCTTTTCAATCTCCTCTCTGAAATTTTTGGGATGTCTATATGGTGGGATCTATATAGGTGAATTTCCCACCTCCAAAACAATGTTGTGCTCAACTCCTCTATCAGGTGGCCTTCTAGGAGGGAGGTCTCCAAAAACCTTTTCATATTTGTGTCGTAGTTTCCTTATCTCCTTGGGATGTTCTAAAATATTTATTTTTGGTTTGGGTGAAGTGATGTAACATTCAGCAACCCACTCAATATCTCCATGCCTCAATATGGACCTCATGTTGTGAGAAGTCACTACTTGATTCAGATAGGTGTGTTTCCCTCTCACAACCCTTTGTTTTCCTTCTAAATATTTGAATCTCATTTCAGGAATTGGATAGTTCACTGTATGCTCCCCTATAGAGTACAACCATTTCACTCCCAATACCACATTAGTATCAGCAACATCAACCACATAAAAGCTATCAAAAAAAGTGTAATTACCTATGGTGATTTCTAGCTTTGGAATCCATGTTTTGCACTCCATAGTGTTGTGACCTGGAATGATGACTGTGATGCAATCGAATGTTTCAGTAGGTATATTCCTCCTCTCCACCATGTATGCATCAATGAAATTATGTGTGGCTCCTCCATCTACCAATACCGATACCCTTTGTCCTTGTAACACTCCCTTGCATCTAATAGTGTGAAAACGAGGCACTGTTTAAAGTACTGTCATCCTTCCTTTGTCAGGTGAAGGATAATTTTCTTCTTGTTTCCCTTCTTCTGATGTATCATATCCCTCTTCTTGGTCTTAAATATGTCCTTCTTCCTCCATACCCCCTTCATACTCATCATTATCATAAAATACTTCAATGTATTGTGCTTTCCCATTATCACATTTATGCCCTAGTACCCATGGTTGGAAGCATGTGTAACACAATTTATTTCTTCTGAGTTCTTCCCTGTTTAGTCCCTCTTTCTTATTCTTTTCAAATGCATCTATGTGCCAAGGCTTCTTTTCAAATATAAATTTGGAATGGAAGTTAGGATTGGGAGGAAACATTGTCCTGGGTAGCACATTTTGTAGATATCTTGTCAAGTTCATGGAATCCTTCAATGAATTAGGTTTGTGGGCCTTAACTAAACATTTTAAGGGTTCAAGAAAAAATTAAGTAAAGAGCAATACTATTTTTACCATAGATATATCAGCCACCTTAACTGATAATTTTTGGAATTCCAACATATACTCAGTAGGGGTTCCAACTTGCTTCAATTGTTCTAGTTCTTTGAAAGGCAATTCTGGGTATTTCTGCTCAAATCTTTCTAATATCCTGTCAAAAAATCTCCATATGTTGTAACCTGATCATGTCCCAATTTTTTCAGACCATGGAACCACCAATCATTGGCTTCTCCTTCAAGATGAAAAATAGTCATTTTTAAAGCATCCTCTTCCACCATAGGATTCAGCTGAAAATACACATCTAGTTTTTGTACCCAAGTATTTGCAGAACTTTGAGATGAGCCATCAAAAGTGGGAAGGGGCATTTTTCCAATGACATAATTCAATTCTTTATTCTGAAATGGAGTCCTATTAACTTCCCTCATTTTGATTTTGTTTGCAACATTAAAGTATTGCTCAAAGGGTAGAGTCCTTCTACAATCTTCACTCAACTTTTCCCATTCTTTTACAATCTCCTGCATATCAAATTGGGTGTTAGGTTATTCTTTGGCCTCAATAAATTTAGGTGTAGTAGGACTTACAAAAATCTGAAATTAATTAGGCCTATTATGAGGTCATGTCCTTGAGAAAATGTTTTCACCCATTGCCTTCTTTTCCTCGAAAGAAGAACTATTGTTGCCTCATATTGCTCCTTTGCTTCCAAGTTGACTAGGAAAAATTCGAACTCTTTCATGATCTGTTTTGTCATGTCTTCAAAGAATGGTTTCATGAATTTAGTAAATTCCTCTTTATCCTCTGAGGTTCCCTTCTCATCCCTAGCCATAGTTTCAATAGAATACACCTCTTCTCCTTCTTCTTCCTCTTCACCAAAAGCACTTTCAGTTTCAGTTTGTAAAGGTGGGGGCTGATTTCTTTGGCTTCTTGTCTTCATAAATGGTCATCCAAATAAGGTGCAAGGACCATGCCCTATACCACTTGTAGTGTCCCTTTTAATGTATTTGTAAAAACTAGGGAAAATTGCAATTTTTGGCCAATTCGACCCTTAGACTAGTATTGACTCAACTGCTTCCAAATGGCTCCAAATGATTGTGAATTGGGTATGAACGAGTTTGGAAGGTATTAAGACATATAAATGAGACTTATGCATTCTAGGAAACTCTAAAAACACTTCTACAACATTCATTTATAATCAGGGAAAAATAGGGACTTTTACTAGTCAAATCGAGGTTCAAAACCCCCAGGGTGGGGGACAAAGATGGATTCCCAAACACTGTAATACCTTTCCAAATTTCAGAAAAGAGACATGGTACTGATAAAGGACTTCAATTGGCTACCAAATTCATCATCAATTAGTTTATATAGGCTTTTGGAACTTCCATAAATCAGATGTTAGTATACTAGCTTTAACATAAGGGGAAATGATAGTAAATCTTCACAAATGGTTATGAAAATTAATAATATTTCTCCCAATGCTTCTCTAATGAATATGAAACTTCTTAATAATATTAATGGTGCTCCACACAACAATAATATATCAAATTTTGACTGAACCATTCGAATTTGATACCACTTCATGTGCAAGCAACAAGGTATTGGGGAAATGACACCATTTATTCATAGTTTAGCATTTATACATGAAATCTCTTGGAGTTTCAACCTGAAAGTATTCTGAGAAGTAAATACAGAGTATATATATCATATTAAAAATATATGGGTCCTCAAGATCTATCCCAAATAGATCATCACCTCACCAAGTGCACCTCTCCTCAAGGAGCAAGAATATGCCAAGAAATGGAAGAATGGTTGTAGAAGAAAGTTGAAAAGGATGTGACCACGAGCTTCCCTAAATCTTCAACCTATAACAAAAGAATCCATTGTAGCTCCAAATGAAAGGTCTAAATGGCCTCTCCAATTGCCAATTAGGATGGGAATCTTTCACCCTCAAAATTGGTGCTAAGGCAAGTAGAATAGCACTCTCCTAGCTCTCCTCTCCAAATGCGAAATGTAAAATTATCAAAATATGTTCTCTTTCTTTGCTATTGAATTTTATAAACTTCCTAAAGCTTCCTTAACTCGAATTCCATCCATGAGCTTCATGCCAACTCAATTTGGGAAGAGATTCCAAAGTATGCCACTTGTCCCTCCAATTCTAGCCTCCTCCTTCACTCAATTCGAATAGGTGTCTCTTTGGCTTCCCTAACTCCCTTGTGCACCTTCTTGGAGGATATTTTTATCCCTGACATGTCATGTATGTCATATTTCATCCATCAGGTCTGATTTTGCCATAAGTGTCATAGGCATCTTCATCATTATTGTCATAGAAGCTAGGGAATCTAGCCCAAGTGTCCCACTAGCTCCAAAATGCCTCTTCCTCTTCCATGGGAGTTACTCCTCCTCTACATTTCGACCTCATTGAGTCATGCCAAGTATTATTCCCTTCCAACTCCCCCAAGAATAGTGGACTCCACCTTGGATTCGAATGGGTGAGAGTGGAATGCCATGTGGCATGGAGAATCTAGCTTTGTGTGGGTCCCACACCACCAATGTGTCTCCATGACCAAGCGCCATCTTATTTTCTCATCACAGCTATTTATTTATCCCATCTTAATATATTTATGTCAAGATAAAGTCCATTTGGGGTTTATTAGTCTCCTTATTCCAAATTTAATGTCTCCACCCCAACCTAGGAAACTAGTAGATTAGTGGAATTTTCTCTTCTTGAGATTTATTTGAATAGGGACATTACATTAATCTTAAAAAAATATTTTTAAAACAATATTCAATCAATTCATTGAATTTATATTAAATAGAGGCTATGACAGGATCAAAGATGAGACTTTCATTAGTGTTAAATGTAAGCATGATAATTATTCAAAGTAAAGTCTAAATCAAAAATGAAAAATTTCAAATGGGCCAACTTCAACTCTTTGTAGAAAGATTCAGCAAAATAATGTTTATCAACAAACCTAGAAAAATGATAATCCCAAATCAAGAATCAACATGAATGTCATAAAAGATCTCAAGGACTCAATTTAACAAACTCAAATTTAAGTGAGAAACCATACTTTTAATGAAAATTTTGAATGAAAGAAAAAGAGAAGATCATAAGAGTTAATCTACACATTTTAATAAATTCTTAGATGTATGTCAATGAAAAAATTTAAATATAATCTTAAATTAATCATTACTGACATCATCTCAAAATTGTGTAAAATGTAACCTGATGATTAATCATTAATCTGAAGAAATAAATTCATTATCATTCAATTATTTTAGTTTTATGACTGCTCACAATTAAATTCCAATTTCAAGACTTGTTGTAAAAGAACAATATAAAAACACTTAAAGCAAGTACAAAAAGAATGAGTTTGTGATTCTAAGACAAAAAACAAATTCAATATCTAAGCCCTATAATATTTCAAAGTTTAAATAAGATAAACAAAAACTATATATATCGCAAACTTTGAAATAAAAATAAGATGAAATATTGACTTCCCTGATATAAAACCATAATTGTAATCATGTTTTTTCTAGATGTATTGCTTGCTTTGAAATGCTTTCTAAAATTAGTAAACTCAACCATATCCACCTGACCAAAACCAAGCAGACATAGTTTTATCCTTAGCATAAAACATATTTATGGTAGTGAGCTTATTCAGAATTATGTTCATGCTCGCATTTTCTATTTCTACCTACAAAACCAAAACAAAAACAAAAACTAAGAAGCGATAAATTCTTCATTACACTAATCTATAATGAAAATAAATACTATCTTAATAATACTAAAACTGAAAAAAGGAACTACTCTATCCTATTGCTAACCTAAACTATATTTGTACAATACGAATCAAGTAAAATCAAACAACCAGTGATGCTAACGAAGCATCTTTAACCCTGCAGGAATGGAAGAATTATATGTCAGTATCCAGAATTGAAGTACTTCGAATAGACAAAAGAATGCATCGTGCTTACCATTCACCAAAAATATAGAAAATATGGCCCTACCATTGATCAAAAACTTCTTGAGGTAAAAATCTTCAAATCAATCTGCAATCCTATCATGAATTGTAAAATAATCAACATACACATATTGAGATGAATTTCTGGATGAGTGATCATTATTAATGTAATTGTTTGATTCAGAAACTGTACCAAAAGAATGAGAATCTAACATAATCAACAGTTGAAACTGAAGTGTTTTATGTAATGAATGACTTGAATCAAACAAAGTGTATGAACTATCATCCCTCTTCATATTAAGCATGTTGTTATTAAAAGGATGAGAACCATTAATATGATTAGTTTCATTAAAACTTTCAGTTTCAACTAATTTATCATTTAAATAACAATATTCTTCATTGATTATGAGGAGGGGAGTTGAATCAATAAAAGGCATTTTGAAAAATATGTTTTTGAAGATTTATTTTCTTCCCATGTAAAATATTTACAAGACAATAAACCAAAAGATTCATGAGAAGAAGGTTCACTATTTTCATCTCCTAAGCCTAAGTTTTTGTCTTCTTGCACCCTATTAGACTATGGATAATTAGGATGATAACTTTTTCAAGTGATCCGGATGATAACTTTTTCCAGCGTTCTTAGTATTCATAAAAATATACCTCCAAGATAACTCTCCATTTAATTCGACGTGCATTTCACCTGTACATAAGACAAATTTTACATCCTTATCATCAAAAAGAATGGTCGTGCCAACATACCACTGAAAGACTGAAATATTTCATGCCTACACCATACACTATCAATCACATGTTTCAATTTTTTTAATATTTCAAATATGAGAAGAGAAAAGTTGTGTATTTCATCTTTTGAAGTATCTTAACTAAAGTCTAAAAATCAACCACCTTTTCTCTTTTTAAGTTGTGTATTTCATCTTGTGAAGTATCTTAACTAAAGTATAAGCTAAAAATCAACCACCTTTTCTTTCTTTTTTCAAAGATTGATATGATAGTATAGGTTATGAGAATTCTCTGTGAATTTTCAAATATGTCAATGAAAACAAGGATAACCAAGCATGCCAAGTTATCTCCTTTATTCAATATTGGTGACGTAGATACCCAAGCTCGAGCTGAGAAATCTTTATGGAAAACAATTGAATTAATTCTGTCAGCCAACAAAAAGTTTAATTAAAGCTTTTATGAAAATTCTCCATCATTCACGAGAAGAACATAATTAAATTCACATTTCATGTGTAGAAAGGAATCTTCTATAAAATATAAAGGTTTAATTAAAGCTTTTATGAAAATTCTCCATCATTTAGGAGAAGAATTTAATTAAATTCATATTTCATGTAGAAAGGAATATTCTCGTAAATATAAAGGCAAAATAATTTGAATGGAAAAAGGTTGTGCACTTATTTCTCAAATTAAAAGCAAAGCATGACATATTCCAGCTTGAAGATATGAGTATGTAATATTTTTTTTACATTTTTTTGAAATTGACATCATAATTAAATATTTAATTAAGGACATAAAAATATTATAGTAAAGTTTTCTAATATTCTTCTTAACATTTATAGCCATTAAGTTTTCAAATATGTTTGTTGTTATGTTAATAATGGATAATATTTTAGCCATTTAATATTTTTCAAAATCAAAATGAGGAAGAATAATAATCACATTCAACATGAATGCAAAACAAAATATATATATATTTAAAAGTAAGTGATGCCATATTTCAAATTAAAAACTATCTGCTTGTCTCAAAACATTAATATAATTCTTCTGAGGTGTAAAATTAATTAGATGTAATTAAGACTTAATCAAATTATTTTAATTTTGTGTGAAATTACGAAATTACACAAAAAAATTTGCAAAATTATAATCAAAAGTTTAAAGTTTGTAAAATGTGATAGATCGCTCAAAAACTGAACTAAAGGCATGGTTCCTTTCTCTGATATGCACTCTTTCAGGACATGGATCAAAAATTTTAAAATAAACAGTTAATTAAATTGCAGTGATTCGTCAAAGTACTCATTGATTCATTTATGCATTATAGACCGAAAATTGGCAAGACTGTCGAAAGTACATGTTAATCAAATTAAAGCGAACTGAAGTGCATAAGCAATTTAGATAAGCTCAAATTTCAGCATGCAAGCATTGTTAAGTAAGAGAGAATCTCAAAGGGTCAAGCGGCACAAATGATCCAAATCACCAAATCTCCAAGCGAAAGAAAGGAGAAGCGTGGGAAAATCAAGGATCTAGGAAATGAAAACATTTAGTCGCCCTCTCAAGTCAAGCAAGCAAAACCAGAAGCAATATGAAAGCAATATTTACAAAATTCAGATGGGGGGCCTTTAATTTTTTGCAAAAGCTAGGGGGAATTGTTGGAGGCCCAAGAGATAGTCATTAAGATCATCAAAGAGTGTCAAAGAGTAGTCGTTGATATCATCAAAGAGTGTCATACAGTTGTATAGAAAAATTTTATATAAAAACCAACAATATGTTATTTAATTTTTGTATTGTATTGGGGATCAATATTACTATGTTGCACGTTGATTTTTTGGTAAGCAAGCAGTGTCTATATTAATATGTCAGAAATATGTATAGAGATAGTAGAGAATGCCTACATATCAATTTTATTTAACAGTCTTCCACATTCTAAAAGTCATGAAAACATGCATGCTTCATTGGCAAACGAGACCATTAAAAGAAACTATAACTCTCTGTTATTATTTTTGACATACTATAAACTACTAAAACTATCTATGTACTTAGCTAGATATCCCTGATACTATATCAAGAAAAGAAAAAAGTACTGTTAAATTTGCTAATCTTGGGCATGAGGAACCTGGGCAGGATGTGGACCCACGACACTCTGATGAGTAGCATCCTTAGAGGATGCAGCCTCAGGTTGATTTGCTAAAGGTAGTTCAAAGGCTCATCCCAACCTTCCCGCTATCCAAATGAATACCGTCATGAGGTGAGCATTTTTCTCCTCTAGGGTTTACATTCTCTGCTTCAACTGGAAAAAATCCTCATCTTTTGGAAGTGTTCCCTGGGAAACCATTGTTTTGGTATGCCAATAGAACTCTAGGGCCCTGTAGAAATGGAAATTTCGTGCTCTGGTGCAACCCAAATATGGAATAATCCCCCGCAATTACTTATCTACATCGTCATCCTCCTAATAAGCCCTGGCCAGTTTTACCTCCGCTTCCACAACAGACATTGCTTCATGTTCTTCCTCTAAAACCACATCATTGTATAAGTAGGTAGCTTCCACCGTCGAGCACCATTACAATACGAACAGGGGGTCTATATTCCTTATCAACACTATGAATCAGATCTATATTTTGGAGAGAGTGGAGCCAGAAATAGAGCACCAGGGTGCTTCCTTCCCAATTTATCTCATTACAACTCATTATTGTAGTCTGTCTCGGGCATACCAAGCCATTATTCTTCATCATGTGCTCGCTTGTCTACTCACGCGATCCTTCGAACCCATCTCCATCCCACCATTTGCAGATCTTTGCTGGTGTGGAATCACCTTAATGCTCAGGGCAGAGGATCTTTCCACATCCCCCTCGACTAACGAGTCACGTCATCATGAGATGTGTGGGCCTCCTCCTTTCAAGGCACGGCGGTGAAGGGATTCTTACACACTAGACACCCCATCCTTGAACTATGGTGCACATTGTTAAATATATCAAAATCAAAGATATGCAACAAAATAATTCGATATATGTCATTATGCTAATTATTGAATTGACAGTTGTTTATGCTCCCTAAATAAATAGGTAAGAAATGAACCTTTCAATTGTGCATTGTTCAAATGCATTGGAATTTTTATTTAACTCTATGAAATTAAAATTGGCATTTAATAGACGCAATAATCATGCTTTTCAAAATTTAAACTAGCATTTAATAGATGCAATAATCATGTTTTTCAAATTATAACTTTTAATTTTGGAATTAAAAACGACATTTGTGAAATTGAAATGACACTTTATCAACTGTAGTGGCACCTTTTTAATCGAAAGTCCCACTTTTGCAATTGGGAAACACGCATTTTGAATCAAAAACCTCAATTTCATAATCGAAAAATGCAGTTTTCAAATTAAAAATTACACTTTTTAAATAAAAAAATTGCACTTTGGGGGTTCAATGTGAATAAAAAATTGAGCTTTTGGAATTAGAAATTGCACTTTTTGAACCCTATTTTTGCACTTTAAAAAGGTTTTTTTGAGGCTTTAGAAAGTGTCTCTTTGGACTTTTTTAGTCCAATTTATGTGTAATATGTCCAAAATTAATCTGCACAAAGGAGCTACATTGAAAAGCAAGCTATTTACTTAAAACCCTAGTTTTGGTTTTGAGTTTTATTCCAAGAAAAATGCATTTCATGGGAAAATATAATGGTCTTACTATTCAATAATACATTAAAATCATAAGAAAATTTGAGTTATGTTGGAAAGTGCACTATGCAATAATCTAATAGATGAAAAATCCATATGGGGTCAAACATTTTGATTTCGGGAGATATTAAAACTTTCAGATAAAGCATATGAGAATTGTTTTTTGAGGTAGATAGTTGTATGTTACAAACATGGATTAGGAAAGCACTAAAGGTTTATTTTCATGCACAAACTTCCTCTTACAAGTTTAAAGATGTATTCAACAAGAAAATGTTATTATTTCTATAAACCCTAGTAGAAAACATACTTTTATCCATGTTAATTTGGCTAAAAGGTTGCAAATCCTCACAATACATATTCAAAGCACATAGATTGAGGGCATAAATGTTCAAATAATTAATGATTTGAAGATGGATAAGGGTGTAAATGTTCAATTTTTTAATGATTTGAAGATGGACAAATATGTTTGCATTGATATTTTCATGATCTAGATATGGATGATGTTGATATTTTTTTGGAATATCCTTTGATAGACTTAATTGGTACAATTGATATTAACATGCAAAAGAAGTGTATGAAGCTTTGGTATAAGAAAAATAAATTACATTACATGATATTTATTTTACTAAATAAGAATGGCTCTAGGGGGCACATAAGGAATCCCTTATAGGTAAAATAGTTGAAGTATCTATAGAAACAATAAATGAAGTATCTGAGGTTGACTCAAAACAAGTGGCTACATGATAAGAAGATGAAGAAAATCCCCAAGAAGTGCATAAAAAGAAAAACAAATTTAATAGGATATATGACTCAAAGGAACCACGTGTTGAAGAGTCAAACACTAAAGAACCAATAGATAAGCTTGTTGTATATTTTCACCCATGCCACCTAAAGAAAAAAATTGCATTAAGACAAGGTCATGAGTATTGGCAAAATTACTATGAACAACATGGAAATAGAAAGGAAACTTGTACAGTGGCACATAGAGAACTAAAATAAATGCATGGATATATCAAAGTAGCATAGGGGAAAGATGTAAAAAAATGAGCAACCAAAATGATGATTGAGGTGACAAGGAAGTAGTTGGACCACATGTCCACAGTTCAGTAGGATGGATGGATGTTCATGCTTGGTACTAGCTGACTACATTGCTTAGTAGATTATATTATATGACTTCCTCCAATGTTTCAAGGAAGAAACATGAGAAGGGTGATGGAATTTACTGTACATAGAGAAGATAATATGGGATACCTAGAGAGGTACCCAAGAGGATAATGAATTTAATATCAATATGCCCACTTGGTAATTGGCAGGTAATAAATATACCCACAAGGTGGTTAGAACAAATAATATAATAATAAAGGGTAGTTGGAATAGGAATACTCATGAGAAAGTATAAATACACATGAGTATAATTGCATTAAGTAAGTTAAATTTGGATGTGAGTGTTGAACTTTGGTTTTCATTAATGTCAACTGATGTAAAAAAGGATTCAGTATCCTTGTTCCAGTTTGAAGAAGTACATCCAGTTTGAATTACATAAGGTATATCTGCAAGTCACAATCCATATAGTCGTGTCACATCAAAGATAATGCCAAAGATATGGGTGGACATTTGCACAAGAGTCTCGGGAGAAAGAAGTTATTGGACATGTATGAAAGTCCTGGAAGTACGCAATACCCACCAATCGGAGGAAGTATACAAGTCTTTGAAGTGCACAAGAGTCTTGGAAGCAAGAGGTGGTCGGAGAAGTCAAGTGTGCAAGACCCAAAAGCAATGGTACTTCAAGGGAGAAAGACCCCTCACAAAGTGGTTCCCAAGTGTGCAAGACCCATAAAGCAAAGTACTAAGTAAGCACAAGACCCACAAGGTGTGATACCTCAGTGACGCAAAACATGACAAGTGGCAGAAGCATAAGTCGGCTTGACCATGAAGCAAGAATCCAATTTGGATATTTGAAATAAGCTCGAAGATGCGAATGTGGTAGTGCTTTGATTTGGCAAGCTTCTAATTTTTGGGTATCAACGGCTCGTGGAATCAGAACAACATAATCTAGTAGAATATATGGATGTGTAAAATGCAGCACAACATATGATGCACAGAAATATGAAGTGGTTTATCTGAGATGGATGTGCAACGACATAAGAGTAGCATAGCAAAAGACTCGCAGTATGATGAGGTTTATGTGAGACAACTGCGTAAGAATAGAAAGGCAGAATCGCAGATGGTACACAAAAGGTCACATATTATCTAAGACAGGATGCACCAAGACAGAAGTGTTTCATAGTGAGGGTGCGTAGAATGATGTGAGTGATATGATACATATGTGTGAGGTTAGAATAGAAGCACAACACAGGATGTGAAGTATCAGATGAGTTTGCAGATGCGCATAAACAAAATGGTATGTTGAATCAGCTCACAGATTGCAGAATGTTATGAAGTATTATATGAAGTGTGTAATGTTGATGTAGTGAAGTGAAGTACATGATAAAGTTCAACTATTGCAATATCTCAGTATACATAAGGTGCGCACAACGAAATGAGCTGCAGTTAATCTGAAGAGTGCATGGATCAATAGAACATTCAAGAAGTATTTTATGCATTCATATCAGGGTGGTGGGGCGGGGAAAGGAACAGGGGTTCGATTCCTCCTTCCAGTTAGAGATGGTAAATTAGGGATTTGGTGCTTCCTTTAGGTTGGTGCCTGTAAAACTAGGGGGTTGGTGCCTCCTTCCAGTTGATGTTGGAGCACTTCGGAATTCAGTGCTTCCATGAATGTAATCTTTTTAATATAAGCTAGCATTCTGTGGTTTTTTCTCGTTTGGGTTTCCACATAAAAATACTTTTGTTCTTTGTATTGTGCATATGATGTTGAATGTTTCTATTTATGGTAAATGCTTAATTTAATTATTGATTAAATCTAATAAGAAGTAAAAAAAATTCATAACTACGCTAATATTGATTCACACCCCTCTCAATATTAATAACATGCCAACAGTGAGTATTTGATTATAACAAGCATGGCTTATGGATTGATTCCTTCCATAAGTATCACATACCTGGCCACCTCTGTCATCCATAGAGATCGTGGGGTACTTTTCTAACCTTGTTTGATACCTCTCTAATATTATATTTCAAATTTATCCATGGAATGTAAACAACTCGCACAATAGAATTTAAACAAATATGGTCTCCCAAAATACACATAATTTCATACAAAATGTTACAATAAATTTAAGTAAATAATGCACACATAACATGCCAAGCAAATCCATGTAAACATATTCATTTATATTAAATTTGAGCAATATACAAGATAGAAGTTAACCATAGCATTACATTCACAATTAAACACTTATATGTAAAAACTGCTCCAATTGGATGCATGTGAAGGAACTTCCTCTAGTTGTAGGTTCTGTCAATCCATATATTTCTTTGACAGAACCACCCCCGATTTGGGGATATCAATCCACAAGGGCTAAATGCTCTTCTCAACTCAACTCTCATGCTACCCCTTGGTGCAAAACCCCTTCCAAAGTGGCTCCAATTCTCAATTGCCCTTCCCCATCAACCTGCACAATGCCAAGAACAAGCCCCATTGTCTGAGATAACAATCCCTCGAGTAGACTCTAATTCCATATTGGAATTCCAGCACATGTTGGACAAGAAGTCTCCAAATTGGGACTCTAAGGCTTGCAGTTGTAGGATAGGCTCCTCTCACGCACTAGTTTTCTACAAGGTTAAGGCATGGACAATTTGTACATGGTATCTCCAGTCTTCCAATACCACTCTCAAGTAGCAATCTCAATAGTTCTCTCGGTGAAGTCTGAAACACCCCAATGGAAAGCATGTATGCCTGAATGAATCCAAATAACCCCTCACCAACTAAAATCTCACTCGTTATGTGCATGGATTTTGGTTGACATATGGCTTGACCAAGACATAACCCTTAATCAAGGATTAAGAGTTTGGATTGGAGACTAAGGCTAATATTAAGGAGCTAATCCCACCATGGTCATATTTCCCCTTATCCCCCTAGCAATTTTTCCCTTGTGGAGTCATATCCCCACATCTAAATTTTGTCCTTCTTCTTCTATAGTCATCAGAGATTTTATATTAACATTAAACATGTATGTAATTATAGTGTTTTGGTCATCCTAACCATTTGTTTTTGGATTCCATCCTTTAGATAAAAAAATATACAAATTTATATTACGGGGTCAAACTAGGGGTGTTACATTTCCCTCCCCCATATTTTATGTACCTCCCTTGGTGCATAGTAGCACTATATACATTACAAAATATTCATCAAAACTTCAAAATAATTTTCAATATGCCTCCTGCATTGCATCCTCTAGCTCCCACGTCGCCTCTTCAGGCACATTTTCCATAATGTTCTTGGTATTCTCTTCCTTCAAGGTTTAAGGTCATGTCTCTATGTGTTTGGTCTTTGGATGCATATGCCATGCTATCCTATTTGTTTCTATTTGCATTTGATGGTTATATGGACATCATTCTTCCATAGTTTCTTTCACTGACTTGAAATGCTTCCAAGTCCTCAACATTCCAGCATATACTTACAGCAATCATCCAGGTAAAAATGCATATCATATCCATCCATATGCAGCAATTAGTTCTTTCATATAAATTTCAATTCATAAAGGAAGCATATATATTCCTAACTCAAGATCAAGTATGCAAACTAGCCCCATACTTATCTATATGAATATATTTCCTTGCTTCAAATGGATACCATGGGAGAGAATTCAGCTTAGCACTCCTATTTGCACACCCTCTATAGATACCCTAGTCCATATCACTCATCCCCCATCAACTTTCATAATGCAAGGAATAAGACCCCTTCTCTGAGCTAGCAATCCCTCAAGTAGCCTCTAGTTCCCTTCTAGCACTCCAACATAGGCCGGTGAGGGAATATTTGTGATAGGATTCTAAATATATCACGAATTGCTCATAAAAAATTCATTATAGTTTCCTCTTATTTGTAGTCACTCACCCTCCAGGCTCAGGAATCCCCTTCTTTGAGTTAACAAACCCTCAGGCGATCCATCATTCACTTAGGCTTTCTTGCACAAGAAGATCACAACTTATGCGGTTATTGTGTCATCACAATGGAAACCTCCATGTGCTTTCTAGATTTAGTAGGAATCACGTGTCCTCCCAATATAAATCTGATCATCTCACCTGTATCATAAGCACACAGTTCTTGTGAGACACCATTATCAAAGTTTCAAACTTAAATTTTAAATCTTCCTACTATAGAATCATATTTAGATGAGTCCCTCCTCATGGTGTTTTGCCTCGTGGGAAATATGCATGGCCTTATTCATGGTATTACTCTCACTACCATGTCCAAGACTCGCACACATGAAACCTTGTAATGTACCAGATCTTCTCAATGGCACATTAACTCAAAATATATGCAATTAAATCACACATCACATTACTGGGACTCAAAACTAGCTAGTTTGGAAAATATTGCAAGAAGAAAAATTCAAACTGCTACAAATTCTTTCAAAATTCTTAATAGGAATGGGTTAGGACCTGATAAGGATGTGGATCATATGGAAAGTAGGAAAATATCTTGAGATTATCAATTTTATGGGTATGTCACACCTGGGTAGACACATTGGGCTAAACCCAAGGGTACAAGGCAGTTGTCTGCAATACTTTTGTGGAAACCAAAGGATTATGGTGCTCACTAAAGATACTCAGACCTGGGGTATACTAATTGGCTCATGAAATACCTTTGAAAACATAAATATATAGGTTTTGTAGAAATTAAATCATATTTGGAGGCCAAACTAGAAAAGGAACAATCTAGGACTACATAGCTAGTCAACTTCCAGAAGACTCCAAACACAACCAAAGGGTCACGAATTTCAGGTTTAATGCTATGGATGACTAAATAAGGGTCTTAAAGCCCTGTATCAACTTACATACTGAGGAATGGATCTACATATATAAATCTACTACAAATTCGGTAAGACGAGTTAATTTGTATATGCAAAAGAGCAAGCATTGAAATAGAACTTTACAAATAGTCTTAGTTGCTCACGATTTCATCACCAGAACTGATATGTGAGACCAAAAACATAAAAATAATAAGAAGCGGGATTATTTTAGATTTTTATAGCAGCAAATAAAATATACTGGAATATAAATCTATAGGAAGTATTCAATCCTCGGGATTTTTACAATATGAGCAAGAATAATGAAGATGAGAGTAAGAGAGAGGTATGTCACCAATGGATCAGAGCCAAGATTTTGGATTGAACATATTATAGCTCTTCGAAGACATAGATGCAGTAGAAAAATCTCTCAATGGCGCACTGACTCAACTTATCTTCCTCTTCAACAAAATCACAAAAGATCATGAATGTGATGCATCAAATATCTGCACTACTTAGGAGGCTTGAGTTCTTCATGAATAAATATTACTAATACCTGCACCTCATACTAGATGGATGCAAAGAACTTATGAATATGACTAGAACAGTAGCTACTATGGGGCACATCACCCACATTTGGTTAGGGGCACATCTCCCAAGCCTTGAGATGCAAAGCTCTTAAAAGCAATTCTCAATTGACCAAAATATTTCAAAGTGGTGCACCCTCTTTATTTATAATATCAATTATGAATTAGATTAATTGAATGTGGTCACCAACTTTTTCTCATGCGACCTCCTTGACTAGATTTAGCATGTCTACTTTTACCTGCTTTTACCCTTGCTTTGTTTCCTTTCCGCTTTTGATTGCTTTCTTTCTTTTGAAAACATACTGCTTTTCCTAACTTTCCTCTTCTTCTCCTAGATTTTCTCTACTTTTCTTGTGTTGTTTCCTACTTTTATGTTCCTTCTTGCTTTTCCTGCCCGCTTTCGACTTTTCAGAACTAGTTGCTTTTTGTTGTTTTCGTGCTGCTTTCTATCTTTTTGGTGGCTTTGTGGATTTTTCTGTATTTTCTCATAGTTTCATTTTTAGATGGAAACTCTTAGGCCCACAAGACCACTAGTGCGCCCTCCTTGGCCATATAGGCACATTCTCAACATAGATTTAAATAATAATTACATAAATAATCATGACAATTTTATCTTAAGTCTTAAAAATTAAATATTTTAACAATTAATGCCTCAAAACTTAGCCCCTCCTTATTAAATTTTTGATGCCAATATCTATGGGGTTGATATGTAGCAGAATGTTCATAGATCCTTAGGGAGGGGACATTACAGTCCTCCCCACCCAAAATTTCTTGTCCTCAAGCAATTGTAGTCCTGGATGTTGCAACACTTGCTCATTCTCCCATGTAGCATCTTCACTTGGTAGACCTTTCCATAGAAACATATACTCCTGGATAATTATATTCCACAACTTTCTTTCTCTTGTTTGCAAGATTCTTTCAGGTACCAAAATTAATTTTCCCTCATCATCTAGTGGTGGAAGTTATGCTGACATTGTCACCTGCTTCCCAAGTGCTTTCTTAAGACATGAGACATGAAATACATTGTGGATTTTGTTACCTTTTGGAAGATCCAATTCATAAGTAGTTTCTCCTACCTTTTGCACAACTCTATAAGAACCATAGAACCTTTGCATTAAATTTTCAGACCCTTTACCTTTCAAGGATGACTGCTTGTATGGTTTCAGCCTCAAATACACCAGATCATCCACTTGGAAGCTATGTTCAGTTTTGCTCCTATATGCATACATTTTCAGCTGATTTTGAGCAGTCTGCAAGTTGTCCTTGAGTGCCTTCAAAATATCTTGACTTTTTTGGATCCAGTCTTTTTCCTTTGGTGCTCTACAATATCCAAAAAATTTATCAACATAGGGGAGGCTTCATATCCATACAGGGATTTACAGGGGGACATGCCAATAGACATGTGATATTGTAGCATAATTCCCCCAAATGCAGCCATATAATCCAAGTCCTTTGTTTCCCTGTAACATAGTTTCTAGGATATCCTTCCAACCACTGATTGAACCTCTCAATTTTCCCGTTTGTTTGAGGGTGGTAGCTTGTACTGAGATCCAAATTTTTTCCCACGAATTTAAACAATTCTTTACAAAAAGCACTGGTGAACTTATTGTCTCTATCACTGACTATCACTTTTGAAAAGCCATGTAATTTGAACACTTCTTTAAAGAAGAGATCAACAATTTGGGCTGCAGTACTAGTTGAAGGAACAACAAAGAAGTGTGAAAACTTAGTAAGTCTATCTACTACAACAAAAATACAGTCTTTTCCTTGTACCTTGGGGAGGCCAGTGATGAAGTCCATTGAAATTCTCTCCCATTTCTGCTCTAATATTGGAAGTGGTTGTAGTATTCCAGCTGGTTGTATTTGCTTATTTTAATTTGTTGGCATGTGTTGCACTCTCACACATGCTTAAGAACATCCATCTTGAGGCCCTTCCATGAGAACATCTCTCTAACTTTCCTATAATTCTTCAAGTAACCAGGATGTCCTGCCAAGGGTGAATCATGGGAAGCTTATAAAATATTTTTTCTTTAGAGTTGATCCTGGCACCAAATATATTATGTCTTTGTAATAGATTACTCCATCTAACACTTTGTACAAATAATCTTGAATCAATCCATCTAAAACATCACATGCAAATTTATTTTTTGAGTATTATACCTCTAACTGAACCTTCCAATCAATAGGAATTTCCATTGAAGTAATATATGGTCTCCTAGAGAGAGCATATGCCACTACATTCATCTTTCCCTTCTTTTACTCTATGTAAAAATCATAGGCTTGCATTTTACTCACCCATTTTTGCTACCTATCATTGAGCTCCTTTTGTGTCAGAAAGTGCCTTAAGCTGTTGTGATCAGTCTTGAACACAAAATTTCTCTCCACCTAGTATTGCTTGAACTTGGCCAATGCATGCATAATGGACAACATCTCTTTTTCAAAAATTGAGTAGTGTCACTCATGTGGCTGCAATTTTCTTCTTTCAAAAGAAATGGAGTGCCTATTCTACATCAGAACTGCTCCAATGCATTCACCGGAGGCATCACACTCGAGCACAAATGGATGAGTGAAATCGAGTAAGGAAAGGATCGGGTAGCTACTCATCACTTCCTTCATTTTGTTGGAGGCCTTCTCAACATTCTCTGACCAACAAAAATATTCCTTCTTTATAAGTTCAATCAAAGGTGTTGTCAACTGAGAGAATCCTTTGACAAATTTTCTATATTAAGTGCATGTCCCAATTAATCCTCTCAACTTAGTCACATTCTTGGGACTTGGATAATCAAGAATAGTTTGTATCTTCTCCATGTGGACCTTCACCCCCTCTTTTCCAGTCACATGGACAAGGTACAACAAATCCTTCATTCCAAACTCAGACTTGGACAGTTTTGCATACAATGATTGTTTTTCCAAAATTGTCAGTACAACTTCCAAATGTTGCAAGTGTCCATTCCAAGTCTTGCTATAAATTAGAATGTCATCAAAAAATACTAACACATACTTACAGAGCTCCTTACTGAAAAATCTATTCATGCAAGATTTAAATGTAACTGGAGCATTAGTCAAGACAAAGGGCATCACAGCATCCTCTGACCAACAAAAATATTCCTTCTCAGCATCCTCTGACCAACAAAAATATTCCTTTTTTATAAGTTCAATCAAAGGTGTTGTCAACTGAGAGAATCCTTTGACAAATTTTCTATAATAAGTGCATATCTCAATGAATCCTCTCAACTCAGTCACATTCTTGGGACTTGGATAATCAAGAATAGTTTGGATCTTCTCCATGTAGACCTTCACCCTCTCTTTTCAAATCACATGGACAAGGTACAACAAATCCTTCATTCCAAACTCAGACTTGGATAGTTTTGCATACAATGATTGTTTTTCCAAAATTTTCATTACAACTTCCAAATGTTGCAAGTGTTCATTCCAAGTCTTGCTATAAATTAGAATGTCATCAAAAAATACTAACACATACTTACAGAGCTCCTTACTGAAAAATATATTCATGCAAGATTTAAATGTAACTGGAGCATTAGTCAAGACAAAGGGCATGACTAAAAACTCAAAATGTCCATAGTGACAACGGAAAGTTGTCTTCTGAATGTCCTCCTCCCTCATTCTGATATGATGTTAACCAGAACAGAGTTCTATCTTGGAAAATAAATTGGGCCCCATGTAGCTCATCCATCATCTCATCAATCCTTGGGATTGGGTACCGATTCTTAATGGTCCTCTTATTAAGTGCTCGGTAATCAATGCACATCCTTAGTGTGATATCTTTCTTCTTCACTAGAACCATTGAGGAAGAAAAAGGACTTGAACTTGGCCTGATGAGACCCAATTCAAGAAGTTCCTTAGTCGCCTTCTCAATTTCATCCTTGAACTTTTTGGGGTGCTTATAGGCCCAATTCATGATGGGTTGAGTTCCCACCTCCAACTCAATCACATTCTCTACCCCTCTATCTAGTGGTCTTTCACGAGGAAGGTCTCCAAAATTCTTTTGATGTTTTATGAGTAGTCTCTTAATGTCCTATGGGTGTTGTGATAAATCAATGGTGGTTCCTTCAGTGGTGATTAGGCATTCATCATCCCACTCAATGCCTACATGCCTCGAAATTGAACTCATACTATGTGAGGAGACCACTTGATTTGGATAAGTGTTGATACCTTGCAAAACAATCTGCTTTCCATCAACATCTTGGAAACGTATTTGGGGAAATTTATAATTCATGGAATGATACCCAATGGATTACAACCATTGCACTCCCAACACCACATTAGTATCAGCCACATTCACCACATAAAATCTATCAGTTAAGGTATAATCTCCTATGGTCACTTGCAGCTTCGGAATCCACCTAGTACAGTCCATGGAATTATTACCTGGTATGATGACTGTGAAACCTTAAAAGGTTTCAGTAGGAAACATCCTTCTCTCCACTAGGGATGCATCAATGAAATTATGGGTAGCACCTCCATCCACCAAAATTGAAACCTTTTGTCCTTCGACCACTCCTTTGAATTGAAGAGTGATCCACATCGCAGTTGGCATTTGTTGTCGAATGTTAACTTTGACATATCCTCGACCAGTCATCGTTGTTGATACAACTTCGACAAGTTTTGACGCAACATGACTTCGACAACTTCAGCACTTCAATAGGTTTTCGATTTCGACACAACTCCGACGAGTCTCGACTTCGACATGTTGCGACATGTTCACACCTTCAACATGTTCTACAATCTTGCAGTTCACGACATCGACAAGCAGCATCGACATGCGACCAATGACTAACGAACTTCGACAGACTGTCTCTCTGTCTTCCAGTCGACTATAACGGTTGAACTGTTGAAACCGTTCTAACTTCTTCTTTGTAACTGAACGTAACGGGAAGACACCCAAGCATCTTAGACTTCTTTATAATCATGTAAATTATTGTACATACATATTATCTTGATCAATCTAGAATAATTCGCATTCTTGCATATTATCTGTGTGTATTTGTGGTATCTGTATTGCGTAATCCTGCTTTTGCTCCTTCTGTTTATTTAGCTTCCTCCATAACAGAGCCAACTCATTCATTCGAACTGTTGTCCCCCTCATGCTTCCTGGACATGACCCGAATCATTGGTATCAAAGCACACTCAGTTTTGTTTGTGCTTAAGTTCTGCGTATACACTTCTCTCGAAGTTACCTGACTTATGCTGGTTCAAACTCGCTCGCAAACTCAGCAATTCAAACAAACGCAATCTCCAGAAATGACAGAAGAAACAGACGATAGACTGCAGCCGACGAGACAGCACAGCTTATTGAGCAAGCTCTGGCTCGACAACGAACTGAAATGTTCACTTAGTTCAATGAGATTCTCTTGCAATTTGCTTCGACATCCGGAGGATCCTCGATGAGAACTCACTCCGATAAAATCATCCCCTTCAAAGTACAAATGAATCTGGACATACTGAATCTTGAAGGTAAGATTGAAACGGAATCCGTCGACAATTGGGTGCAACAATTGGAATCCTATTACACTGTAAATCAACTCTTCGAAGCTGAAAAGATCACCATTGCATCCTTAAAGATGTCTACATCCATGCACTGTTGGTGGTAGAACCTCTCGACAAAGATGGAGAAAAGCAAAGAACCCATCGAAACATGGGATAAATTCATCGAACACATCTAGAAGGAATTTGACCTGCCAAAATACCTCGAGTAGCAGTATAAGAAGTGGTAGCAGCTAAGGTAATGGAAAGACCAATCAATACAGATTTATACCGACGAGTTCTACCGACTCATGACAAGACTTGGCGTCCAAGAAGAAGAGAAATTGCTTGCTCTGAAATATACCAATGGATTGTCCCAGTACATCCAGTAGGAGATGGAGTTTCTGACTGTCAATATGCTTGCGGATGCTTTCCACTACGTCAGCAAACTGGAAACTAAGCAGAAAGGAAAAGCATATTTCGCGACAAATCCGACATCAGGACGACCACCCGATAAAAAGGCACCAGCCAACTTCAAAAAGTTGAAATATTCTCAGCCGACACCGCCAAAGATAGATCACGGAAAGAAGCCTTTTCACAAGAGGGAATATAGAAAACAACCGCTGACCGGAAAATGGTGCGATTACCACCAGTCATCTTGGCATGATACGTCTGAATGCAAAGCTCGGATGACATTTTTGACAAAAGTGTCGACCTCCAACGCGTTGGACAAGACGGTGGAAGAATTGGATCCGGATGCGACAACCCTTTTGACCTCGACCACATGAGCAGCCTCGACAATCGTCGACGAGGAGGAACGAGAACGTCTGTTCCATACATGGATATGGGTCTAGAGCAACCCATTGCATCTGATTGTGGACAACGGGAGCCAGAAAAACTCCGTTTATGAAGAACTTGTGAAGAAACTAGGTCTTGTTAGTACTATGCATCCTCAGCCCTATACCATCGGTTGGATGAAGGATGGACAAGAACTATGGATCACTCAACAATGAAAACTCGCCTACTTCATAAATCCTTTTGAAGATGAAGTACTCTATGACTTGGCACCACTCTCCCTTGCTGACACCCTGTTTGGGAAACCTTACCTCTGGGATAGACATGGAAGTTATCAGTCACGACCTCAGAAGGTGATTGTCAGAATCTGAAATCGATGGTTCAGCGTACCAGAGTGACAACCTACACCGACAGTTGCACTGATATCTTCCAAACAGACAAAGAAGCTCATCAATCATGCTCAGAAGTTCACATTAATCATGATAAAGCTGCAACATTCTAATAAGACTGCAGCGACAAGTTGAGTCACTGACCAATGCAACTCTCGACAGAAGCAGCAAGTCGATCATATTCTCGATGAGTACCAGAACCTCTTTCAAGCTCCAGACGGAGTACCGCAACATTGTCAGGTAAAACACTCCATTGAACTTGTTCTTGGTTCTTCTTTTCCTAATGCATCTGTTTACAGAAGATCCATTCTTGAAAATTAAGAGATTCGCAGACAAATCCAAGAATTAATCGACACAGGTCATATCAAACCCAGCTCCTCTCCTTGTGGAACTCCAATCGTCCTGGTTCCGAAGAAAGACGGGACTTGGCGCATGTGCATTGACTACAGAGCTCTCAACAAAATATTGGTGAAGAATCGGTATCCTCTGCTGCAGATAGACGAGCTTATCAACTGTCTGAAAGGTGCTAAATTATTTACTAAGCTCGACCTCAAGTCGGGATACCATCAAATTCCAATCGAGCCCTCAGATGTGTGGAAAACTGCTTTCAAGACCAAGGAAGGATTGTTTGAATGGTTAGTCATGCATTTCGGCTTAACCAACGCACCTGCGACCTTCATGCGACATATGGATAACCTTCTTTGACCTTTCATTAGCAAATGGGTCATTGTTTATCTCGATGACATATTTATTTTCAGTCGATCGTGGGAAGAACATGTCGGGCATCTTCGACAAGTCCTCGACACTCTCCAGCAACATTGACTCTATCTGAATATGGACAAGTGCTCTTTTGCGATGACCAGCATCAAATATTTGGGGTATGTAATCGACTCTGCAGGCATTCACGTCGACCCAGACAAAGTACAAATCCTCAAATATTGGCCCATTCCTAGAAGCATTCAAGAACTAAGAAGTTTTCTTGGTTTGGAAAATTTCTATCGGCGGTTCATACTCGGTTTCGGTCACATAACCTGGCCCTTGAATCAGTTGACGAAGGGAAACGGGAAAACTGTCTTCCAATGGACAGAAACACAACAAGCAGCTTTTGAACAACTCAAACATAAGCTCTACACTGCACCAGTACTTGTGATACCTGATTTGCATCGGCCCTTTGAGATTGAGATGGATGCATCAGACTATGCCTTGGGCGCAGTGATCACTCAGTCTAGTCACCTAGTCACTTTTCATTCCGAGACTTTTAACGACGCAATTAGAAGATACTCGACATACGAAAAACAACTGTACGCCATTGTGCAAGCTCTCAAGCAATGGAGGCATTACATCCTTGGCAAGGAAAAGGTCATTCTCACTGATCACAAGCCTCTACAGTTCGCTCCGACAGAATCAAAGTTGCAGACAAACCGACAACTCAAGTGGATTAATTACCTACAACAATTCCAGTTGGTGATTAACTATCGGAAAGGCAAGGCTAACGCCGCCGCAGATTGCCTCAGTCGAGCATCCATTACTCTCCTTTTGGTAGTGATGAATGCAGGGATATGACACGACCACTTGGAAATAGTTGTATGAGGACAACAGCGACTTCTCAGCAGTCTACCGACAGTTATAGACTAACAAGTCATCGACCTCAGATTCTGACTATTTCCTGAAAGACACCTTGCTATACAAGCTTGGACAGCTTTGTGTACCAATAGGTGAGCAATGACAGCAGCTCATTTAGGACGCACACTACAACAAGACTGCAGGACACTTTGGAGTAGCAAAGACACTTGCTATTCTGCAGAAGTATTTCTTCTGGCCTACACTTAAATCCGACGTCAACAAGTATATTCGATCATGCATGGTTTGTGCCATTTCTAAGCCACCTAATCGACGACAGGGATAGTACACACCTTTGCCAGTTCCTAGTTGACCATGGGAATCTATTTATTTGGACTACTTGATGGGTTATCCTACTACCAAACATCGGCATGACGCGATATTAGTAGTAGTCGATCGATTTTCCAATATGGCCATTCTCATACCGTGTAAGAAGACCACGATAGCGCAGCAGACCGCTCAGCTCTTCTTTACACATGTTTGGAAACACTTTGGTTTACCCACAGCCATCATTTCCGACCGAGATGCCAGATTCGTCAACATCTTTTGGAAGACCCTCTGGCAACATCTAGACACGCGACTCTCATTGTCGACATCTTTCCATCCTCAGACCAATAGACAGACGGAAGTTGTGAATCGCTTGGTAGTACAATTGCTTCGCATGTACAATCACCAGCATAGACACACATGGGATGAAAGTCTTCCATACATTCAGCACAGCTACAATCGTGCTGAACACAGCTCTACAGGAAAGAGTACCTTTGAATTCTGTTACGGATTTCAACCCTCGGCGCCTATCGACTTGATCAGCTCTGCGACACAGCCAAACTCTGACTCAGATCACATCCAGCGAGAAGCTGAAAAAGCAGTCAAGTTTCAAGAACATATTTGCGACATCCAGAAGCAAGCACAAGATTTGTTGCATAGAGAAAACAAGAAATCTAAGGCCCGACATGACAAGTATCGTATTCCTCATACATTCCAAATTGGGGATAAGGTCTGGCTACATCTTACGAAGGAGCGCTTCACAGGTCCTTTCAAGAAGTTAAATCCTTTGCGATATGGTCCGTACAGTATTCTTCGGCAGATTGGGGAAAACGATTTCCAGCTCGACATTCCTGCATGCCTGGGTCTGCATCCAGTTTTCAATGTGGATCTACTTCAACCATACCATGCACCTTTGTTGGAACAGAATGACTTCTCAACAGCAGAACCCGAAGACATCCATCCAGATGTTCAGGAGCCTCTTCCTTGCAACACCATTGTGGGACGATGAATACGCTTTACAAGGACAAACACAATTCCCTTGTTTCAGGTTTTTAAAGCTGGCCAGATCCCATCTCAAAGCAAGTGGTACTCTTCTATCTAATTGATCGACAAGTTTCCTCACCTTCACGAGCAAACAATGGGGTCCATTGTTTCTTAAGGAAGGAAGTCTGATCCACATCGCAGTTGGAATTTGTTTTCGAATGTTAACTTCGACATATCTTCGACTAGTCATCGTTGTTGATACAACTTCAACAAGTTTCAACGGAACATGACTTTGACAACTTCTGCACTTCAACAGGTTTTCGATTTCGACACAACTCCGATGAGTCTCAACTTTGACATACTGCGACATGTTCCGCACCTTTGACATGTTCTACAATCTTGCAGTTCGCAACATCGACAAGCAGCGTCGACATGCGACCAGTGACTGCCGAACTTCGACAGACTGTCTCTCTGTCTTCTAGTCGACTGTAACGGTCGAACTATTGAAACCGTTCTAAATTCTTCTTTGTAACTGAATGTAACGAGCAGACACCCAAGCATCTCAGACTTCTTTATAAGCATATAAATTATTGTAACATACATCTGATCTTGATCAATCTAGAGCAATTCTTATTCCTGCATATTGTCTGTGTGTATTTGTGTTATCTGTATTGCATAATCCTGATTTTGCTCATTCTGTTTATTTAGCTTCCACCATAATAGATATGACTCATCCAGTCGAACTGTTGTCCCCCTCGTGCTTCCTGGACATGACCTGGATCAAAGAGTGTGAAAACAAGGCACTCCTACAAAGAATGCAATCTTGCCACTTGCTGGTGGTTGTTGTTCTTCATCTGGAATCTCATATTCACCATCAAATTCAACTGCATCCTCTTCAGCTTCACTCTCTGATAATACCTCAATATAATGTGCCTTTCTTTTGGCACATTTGTGGTTGGTAACCCATGGTTCTTGGCAGGTGAAACACAACTTGTTCCTCCTCAATTCATCTCGATATTTGGAATTGTACTCCTTCTTAAAGGTTCTAGTCAAATTTCTCAAAGGAGGCCTTTGATTCTTGAATGTAGTAGGCATAGGATCCTCGGAAGGAAATCTAGTCTGTGGGATGGCATCTTGTAGATCTCTAGTTCTACTCATTGCATCTTGCAAACTAGATGGTCTATAGGCTATGACCAACCACTTTAATGGCCCTGCTAATACTTCTATGAATAAGAGGATCAAGCGAGATTTTGATATATCAATTACCATTACAACTAGCTTTGGGAACTCAGAAAAATAGGCCTCGAGAGTCCTCGACTGTCTCATATGTTCTAGATCCTTGAAGGGGCCTCGAGAGTCCTCGACTGTCTCATATGTTCTAGATCCTTGAAGGATATCTCAGGATCCTTCCAATCAAACCTCTATGTCATCCTCCTTGTGAACTCCTCATAAGTTGACACCTGATCATGCCCCAATGTTTTCATTCCATAGAACCACGAATCATTGGCCTCTCCATCAAGATGCAATGTTTCCGTTTTGATGGCATCCTTTTCAATCATGCGATTCAACAGAAAATAGGTATCCAATTTCTGGATCCATGCACTCGCAGTACACTTGGATGAGACATCAAAGTATGGGAGAGATATCTTACCAATGAAATTCCTCAAATCAAAATTTTGTGCATCCATCTAGTTGCCTCCTCTTGGATTGGTTTTGTATTGAGCTTCACAAAAATCCGTAAAGGGTAAATCTCTTCTATGACTCTTCACTCAAGGTTTGATATTCGGCATAGTGATCCTCCCATGTAGCGATGGATTCGCTCTGCACTTTCGGTTTAGCCTTATTCTCTTCAATGAACTTGGGAATTGTATGTCTTGGATTCCCTTTTTATTCACCTTTGAATTCATGGGGCCTATTTTGAGGTCCTGTTTTTGAAAATAGGTTCTCACCAAATACCTTCTTGCCTTCAGATTGGGAGTCACTACTACTCCCTTCTCCATATTTGTTTACCAACTACTTGGTAAGAAATTCTCGAGTCTCTTGACCTGACTTGATGATGTTATGAGATATGTCTTTCATTCCTTTCAGCATGCTCTGAAAAAAGTACCATAACTCCTCTTTTTCATCCATCTCAGACATATCCTTTCCTCCTTGAAGCTTTCCTCCAGTGTATTCAACCTCCCCTTCAACAAGAGGTTCTTCGGGACCTTTCCCTTTGGGTGGTGGAACTCTCTTGGGACTTATCACAAGTGATCAAGAGAAGGTTCGGAGGACCATTATCTCATACCAATGTAATGTACCATATCTTCTCAATGTCACATTAACTCAAAATATATGCAGTTAAATCACACAGCAGATTGCTAGGACTCAAAACTAGCCAGTTTGGCAAATACTACAAGAAGAAAAATTCAAACCGCTATAGATTCTTTCAAAATTCTTAATAGGAATTGGTCAAGACCAAATAAGGCTATGTATTAGATGGAAATCAGGACAATATATTGATAGTAGAACTTTTATGGGTATTTCACGCCCGAGTAGACCCCTTGGGCCAAACCCAAGGGTACAAGGCAATTGTCCATGGGAATTCTGTGGAAACCCAAGGATTATGGTGCTCACTGAAGATAATTAGACATGGGGTAGGCTAATTGGCTCATGATAGGCCTAATACAACATAAATATATAGATTTGGTAGCAATTAAATCATATTTGGAGGCCATACTAGCAAAGGCACAATCTAGGACTGCACAGCTAGTCAACTTCCAGAAGACTCCAAGCACAACTAGAGGATCACGAATTTCAGGTTTAATGCTATGGATTACTAACTAATGGTATTAAGGACTTGTATCAACTTACGGACTAAGGAATTTATCTACAAATATTAATATACTGCAAATTCTGTAAGACTAGTTAATTTGTATATGCAAAAGAGCAAGCATTGAAATAGAAATTTACAAATAGGATTAGTTGCTCACGAATTCATCACCAGAACTAATATGTGAGACCAATAACATGAGAATAAAAGCGGCAATCTTATTTCATAGTTTTATAGAAATAAAGAAAATATACTGGAATCTAAAGCTACACGAAGTATTCAATCCTCGATATTTTTACAATATGAGCAAGAATAATGAAGATGAGAGTAAGAGAAGGGTTTGTCACCAATGGGTCAGAGCTAAGATCTGGGATTGAACATATTATAGCTCTCTGAATACATAGATTCAATAGCAAAAACACTCAAGGGCGCACTGACTTAATTTATCTTCCTCTCCAACTAAACCACAAAATATCATGAATGTGATGCATCAAATTTGTGCACTACTCAGGAGGCTAGAGTTCATCATGAATAAATATGACTCAGACCTGCACCTCATACTAGATGGATGCACAGAAATTCTAAATATGACTGGAACAGTAGTTACTATGGGGCACATCACCCACAGTTGGCTAGGGGCGCATCTCCCAAGCCTTGAGATGCAAAGCTCTCAAAAACAATTCTCAATTGACCAAAATATGTCAAAGTGGTGTTCCCCCTTCTTTTATAATCTCAATGATGAATTAGATGCATTTATTTTGGTCACCTCCTTTTCTCATGTGCCCCCCTTGATTGGATTTAGCATGTCTACTTTTACCCTTGCTTTGTTTCCTTTCCGCTTTGGATTGATTTCTTGCTTTTGGAAACATCCTGCTTTTCCTAGATTTCCTCTAATTCTCCTATATTTTCTCTACTTTTCCTATTCTTTTGCCTTCTTTTATGCTCCTTCCTGCTTTGTGGACTTTCCTACTTTTCCTGCATGCTTTCTACTTTTTAGAACTGGCTGCTTTTGTGTTGCTTTCTATCTTTTTGGTGGCTTTGTGGATTTTTTTAGATTTTCTCATAGTTTCCTTTTCAGATGTAAACTCTTAGGCCCACAATACCACTAGTGCGCCCTCCTTGGCCACCTAGGCACATTCTCAATATATATTTAAATAATAATTACAAAAATAATCATGGCAATTTTATCCAAGTCTTAAAAATTAAATATTTTAACAATTAATGCCTCAAAACCTAACCCCTCCTTATTAAAAATTTTGATGCCAATATCTATGGGGTTGATATGTAGCATAATTTTCATAGAGCCTTAGGGAGGGGACATTACAAACATGTGCTTCCTGACAGATCCACAACATTCAACAATTGTTAACGTTTCACCAAAATTTTAAATATACTCCCATTCAAACTTTTAACACTCATGATATACTTCTCATGATTTTTATCTCTTGCAATACATAGCACATGGTCTTCCTACGATGTTTCCTCCTAACACAATTTACAAATAGCTAAATGGTCATTAATGTTCAACATATTTAAATTTCATTGCACTCACAATAGATCATGAAATGATATCATAATTATAACACCAATAGTTTAGTCATTTTCAGTTGTCAACATATTAAATGAAACAAAATATCATTCACCATGTATGCATTACCAACACATCAAGCACTCTCACAATACAATCAACACAGGTTCCAACATGCACACTTACATAATCTATTTATGCGTATTTAGTCAATGCATCCTTTCATGATTCAAGATTTCCAAGATGCCAACTCTTATTATCTTCCATGATAAGTTTAAGGATTCAAACAAACCTTGACACATCATCCATACACCTCCCAATTACTTGTTTGATCATTTGGATACCCTTGTTGATGTATATGTAACTTCGGAATGTATTTCACCTATGTATATTGTACTCCTATAGAGATGTTATTATTCCTCTATACGGAAGTGTCATCATTTGTATTGACAAGTATTGCAAGTGTCGTAACTTGTTGTGATGGGTTATTAGACCACCGAGTGTGGGGTCGGCCCTAATTAGTATTAACATGGGTTATTAGACTGAGTTAGACAAGTCGGCCCTGCTAGGTTATTAGGCAGGTCAGGTCATGTATAAATAGAGATCGGGAGATCTCTATTTGATCATCTCATTATTCACTTCTACACTACTCGGAAAGTGGCGCACAAGTGAGGAGGAGGTTCAGCTTCTAGGAGAATACTATCTCTTGTACTTTGGTTGTATCATTTCTCTTTCTATCTCTGAGGAAGTTGTGGGGTTTTTCACCTTTATGGTTTTCCCCAATGAAACTCTGTGTGTCTATTGTCTCAAGTGATTGCTTGGTGTGATTGATATGCATTGCTATGATTAATATGTTTTACATGTTATTCTCTCAGTAAAGATCCTAGAGTATGTTGAATTAATACTCAAAAATTAACAACCCTCCTATTCATCCCAAACACAACATGAAGAATATACTTTTTTAGTGCTCTTTAGTGTCGACAAAGATGTTGCATTCCAAGACATCGATCACAAGCAAGGACATTATTGGATACTTGTGTGGTGCTATAGCCTTCCCAATTTCAACAACACATATCCTCACTCATGGTTATCTCACATGGCATCTATTTTCCAAGCATGAGTATAATACTCATTTGCAATGGTTATTAACTCTTAACCATTTCAATCATGAATGCATCAAAATATTTTAAGATATTTTCATACCCAAGGATTTATTCCTTAACCTCAATTGTGTATCAATCGCATACATGCATTTAAATTTCATCATGAACATATCAATGAATATATCAAGCATGATTGAAGGAATTCTTACCCAATTCGACACTCTTTCATCTTAAGCATGATCAATTCCATACCTATATGGTTTGCATCCACACCTCATATGTTACCTAATCATCTAGTGTTTCACGGGAACTCATGTGATTTCCTCCATCAACCTCTTGACGATCCCTTTCACTGTCCTTTTTCATTGTGATATTGATCTCCATAGGAAGTTGCATCATCAACATATTCAACCATGTTCTCAACCCTTCTTGTTTATAAAACACATCAGAAACCATACTTAGTATCATGTCATTCCCATTGCGTATCAAAACATATCACTCTTATCCCATATGCAATATCGCATGCATTGAAGTATATTCCCATGCTTTCCATCACATATTATTTCTCAATATGCCTACTAGTGCATATGCATTCCATCTATGTTACACTCTTGCATTCTTAACATTCTCATGACATAAATCTATCTATGCATAGATACTTTCTTAACACAGAGGAACACAATCAATGCAAAAGAAGAGTCAAGGAATTTCTACCTCTCCATTCCTCTTCATAGCATGGAATTGCATAGCTTAAATGATCTCTTCCATGACCTTTCTACCAATTATATAGCAAATCATTATCTACAATATTCTCACCCAAGTAGCACTAATCAATCTATGCATAGGTTATACTTGCTACTTCAAAAATTTACAACTCTATTCTAGAAACAAATAGAGATTTAGGGTGAGGAAATATACCTCTTTTGTATGTATGGCTTGTTAGCCACATGCACCCTTTACTACTGCAATCAATTCTTAGCATCTTTGTAACATTTTTTAATGCTTTGGTCACTTTCATTGCACTTCTCTTCAAAATTTGTTGCTCTAATTCTTTTGAGAAGTCCTACCCAATCCCAACTTAACATCTCCTTATCCAGCATTTCCTCTCTCCTTATCCAATCCTAGAATGTTTTTCTCTGCATTCCGTAGAGAGTTTATTAGCAAACTCCACTATCTACCAAACTCTATCTCACTAGACACTTTACACAATGGAGTTCCTTACTCCCTTGATAGCATCTCCCATCTGAATTGAATTTCATCATTCACTTCACATTATTTATACATTATTTGTTGGCTCATATCCAACAACTCTATCCAGCATACACAAGGATTATATGTCACCCATCTCATCCATAGTGTACTTACACTCTTCATCTTGGTAGATTCTCTCTAACCTCTAGCCACTTTTTTATGGCCCCTTTCTTGTGAAGACATTGTGTCTCCCATGTTTTTCAACCTTTATTGCATGGTTTCTTGTCTTCTTCTATACAAAGGGTTTATAATTTACACCCTTCTTTTATGCATAGCAATGCCATTTTCTACAAGTTGATATTTGACATACCTCTGCTAGTAGTTCTATTATTGTACCAAACAACAACTACAACAACCAAGAGATCCACATCTCCTCTTCAATTTATTCCCTACAATCTAGATTGCATAAGATGGTTACAATCAATGCATTACATGCATTATTTGAACAATGAAATAACATCCTTAGTTACGTATTATAATACTTTATAATACCTGGTTCGATGCAGGGAAAATTTTAAGGATCCATAATTTTCTCAAAGTGTAGAAACCATGGCAAGTATTACTAATTCTTAAATTTGCAACCATAAAATGTTTGGTGATTTTAAAAAATATATATTCAAATTTCTAAGGACTTTGTATAGTTTTGGCGATTTCTAGAGTAAAAACAAATTATCCCATGGAATTTGGGCGAATCATCTTTGAAAAAAAGGCAAATTGGCGAATATTTTTTTGAAAATAAAGGTCGAAAAATAGCCCATGGGATAAATTTTGCCCCTAAAATTTTCCTTGGTTTGACGCAATGTCAAACTTCTCCATCATCGTTTCTAAACCATGCATATTTTGCACACATCAAAACATCACCTTCGATGTATTCCTTGTCACTACACTATCGACTATTACTTGTTAGCACTCTCCTGCAATGACCTTCTCTATTGACCTCTGATACATCACTCTGATGTATTGATATGTCACGTCGATGTTTCACTCTACATGCACTTATTCAACTCTTATATTGAACCTATGATGACCACTCTCTCATCATACTATTGGTTCCTATCCATCAACACTCTTTCTTGATGGCCTCTCCATAGACCTCGATACATATTCCCCAATGTATCGCCCCTCTACTTTAGATTTTCCTTTGCAATGCACCCTTGAAATCCTAAAACACATACTATGTCTCACTACTACATGCACCATTGGAACGTCTTCATCGGACCTTACCAACCAAACCTTTCTCTGGGTTTTTCCAAAGCACCTCCAACAATTGCTCTCCCCTTGATCCAGGAGGATCATAACTGGTCAGAAGGTGGTCATAAATTTACAGTCTTTGATTATGAAACAGACAGAACCATTGTGCAGGGCTCATAAATACCCTTCTGGAAACATTTGAATCATCTCAATCTGACTTTGTCTGCAGAAGATATGGTCAGTGGAGGTTGAAGAAGTCTAAGCAGAGTGTTTCCACATGGACCAATCACATGTTGACATGTGGTCCAATAAAAATTCAACAAGTGGCAAGGTTAAGCTCCAATTCCTTGACAAGTGGCATCATGTGGAAGGTGTGAATTATTTAAAGTTTTAATATTTTAAATATTAAAAAGGGAAATGAATTTAAAATATAATCTACCATGGATGTGATGTGGATAAGGAAACATGTATCCCTAAAACCATGGGATACTATAGTATGACAAATGGAAAACCATTTCCTAAACTTTAGGAAAGTGGTTAATACATTTCCATGAATACATCATATTCCACATTCAAAAGGGAGGCTAAAACAATAGGCCACGAATATAGCAAAGTCTTGGGTGGTTAATACTTTACATATCATATGCCAGAACATTTGGTAACCGTATCCTAAACATTAGGAGGTGATTAATATATGGTCAAAGGGAGCCATCATATTATGATAAATTCATTATTGTATTTCAACCATATGCCACGACATGTCTCAAATATTTGTAATATGCACTTATTTAAGTTGGATGTTAAAACTAATGCCATATTTGCCAATGTTCTAATCAAGGACTATGCTTGTATATGGAATATGGGTAAAACAAACTTTGGAAATTATTTTAATGGAATAACCATATATTATTTGTCTCATTGTGGAATAAGCACTATGTAAACTCCCATGCTCCAACTATAATGTCCCCCTCACCCAATTTGACCATCGGGAGGGACGTTGACCAAACCTGGGCTCTATAATTTTGCCCCAAGTCCATAATACGATTTTCAACACATATGCAATGTGTGTAGATCATAAATAAACATGCACAACAGAATTCAAATCTATCTGCACACATCTAATATGTAAATACAAGCATAAACATTACATGCATCAAATAAAACATTTCAGATTCAAATACATAAGAATACTTATATTTATCCAACACAGATCCAAGCAACTAAGAGCGCTTTTCCACCCAACCATAGGCACTCAGTCCATCATATACTCTTTATGCTAGGAGGCCACCCCCAGCTGTGTTATGAGGCCAACAGGGCGAAGGAAACATCTACAGGATTCTATCTCTCATCCCACAACCCATTCTGCTCTATGTGCTTAGCCAAATGCTCATACAGAGCTCTACAGGGGTCTCACTCAGCCCTCACAGCCTTGGATTCCACAATACCTACCCCACACAACACCCTTCTAGCTCAGGAATCCCCTTCACTAATCCACGGTTCTCTTGGGATATCCATCTTGATGGGTTCTTCCAGTGTGTGCATAGAAGAATTCCAACCTGGTATTGGCTGCTATAGAATCCTCCTGCATCCTCAATCTATGGCTTCTCAAGCACCTACGAGCAGCAGAACTCAAGGTTAAGGGTTCCTAGCTTGCCCAACCTCTCTGCTCACCTACAGCCAACAATACCCACTTCCCAATCTGCAACATGGTCTCCAAATTAGAATTTATGGGTTCAAAACAACATGATAAGTTCATGGACATCAAGGGAGAGCTCTGCATCCTCCAAATTTGTGTGAAAGAATGAGACAAAAGAGGGTTCGCTCCAAGGGATATGGGAAAATGGTGAAAAGAAAACTGACATGACTTCTAGCAGTAGAATAAAGGACTCTTGGCAACTGCAGACTGACTTATGTCATGACAGAACTGTCACAAAAGTGCAGTCAATCCCATGCCTCAATAACTACATGAAGTGACTTTTCCCACCAACCACACACATGCATTAATGATTGGAAAAATGGTAAAAAAAGTAGATGATTGGTTTATTCTCATCACATGATATAATTTGGGGTGAGCTATAAGGTGGACACTTGGCATCAAGTATTTAGTTCCCCATGGACCCCCCTTTCCTCTTCCCCTCTGGTGGAACCATATCCCCTTTGGTGCTCTTTACACAACCAGTCTTAGACCATTTTATTATTTATGCACATAATATTTACATATATTATAAATCAACATAAAATCCAAATAAAAAGTCCAAATGAAATATAAACATCATACATGCCTAGACATTCACTAGCCGGGCCTTGGCCTTGAAAACCCCACTAGGAATTCACACTAGCATATTTACATCATTTTCATAATTCGATTAAATACATTGCATGGGTCAAACTGGGGGTATTACACCACCATTGTGAGACAAGTTCAGAGAAAATTCCGGATTCCAAGGCCTCGTGCCTCTTTTCTTTTGTTAGTGGAATTGTGTTCCATGTATGGGTAAAAAAAAACTCCTTTGTAACAAAGTTTGAAGTGGTGGCTTAGTGCATAGGAATTCCACTTTGCTTTTTATATTCAAGTGGGTTCTCCATTTATGCATTATGATGAGACTTTTGGTAGTGAATCTTTGTGGCTTTTGTTTTGAAGAAACAATCCAAGAACTCAAGATTAGAAGATCATTGTAAGAGAATCATTTTTTACCAGAGATTAAATAGATCGGTTGCTCCATTGGAGAATCGGACCCAGAGACGTAGTCCACATCGGACGAATTCCGTTATCAATTTCGGTTTGTCATCTTTTCTATGTGTTGTTATTATTTCATTGTCATAACTATTGCATTGAATTCATTTATTCTTTTAAATCATGATATAATCATTCTTTTATATATTTGTGGCATTATTATTATGTAACGATAATGAAATGGAATGCATGATGACATTTTCACATTTACATTAAAATGAACATTGTCACTGGATCCTTGGGTTATCCTGGATCAAGTTGGTATCAGAGCAGGCTTGACCGCATTTTTGGAGTGTGAATGTTAACCAGGTCCGGATCTAATCTTAGAGAGGGAACGATTGTGGAAGGTGATCCTAAAATTGGCACGAGGAGAACATTTTCATTTTTCATGAGTATAGATTTTGTCTCCAAAGGAAGGTATGGGAGGTTAAAATCATTTTCAATCTAATAAATAATTATTTGAAGCATTCATGAGTTTTAAATCGATGGTGGAAGAGTTGTATCAAGGATACAATGAAAGAACTGAAGGGTGTGGTACTTCTACATCAGGTAAAGGAGTACAAGGTGGTGGTGACCCTCCTGAACCACCAGTTTCTTCAAATGTTACTTCTACTTCGAATCATGAACTATGTATTTCTAATGTTCCTTTGTTGAAAGGAAATCATAAGGGAAAGTTTAGAAGGACGTCTACTATGAAGAGGAATGATGAGAGGCCGTTCTCACTATGAAAAGAAGGGCCATGTTTAGGATCATTGCTAGAAATTGCACCTGGAATTGAAGTCAAAATGGGATAGGCATTAGAAATGTAAAAGGAATACCACGGCCACAATTCAAGGTCATGGATTGGATTCTAGAGATGAATCTGAGGTGATCGCCATGGTTCTTGAAGGTGATGTTTATGTTGCTAGTTGTTAATATGATTCTACTTCCAGTTTTGATGTAAGCCATGATGAAAGGAAGGAGATTGAATTGTTATATATTCAAGTTATTTCCCATCATACTGATATTGATACACTTGTAGATAGTGGATCTCAAGTTAACTTAATCTATGAAGACAATGTTAAGAAACTAGGGTTGGAGACCAAACCACATCCAAAACCTTATCCATTAGGATGGGTTCATCAGAATGTTTGATTACATGTGTCTAAGCAATGTAAGCTTCGATTTGCTATTTCTGAAAAATTTGTTGATGAAGTAGATTTGAATGTGATCGCACTTAATATATGTGGGATTGTGTTGGGAAGCCCCTATCTTTATGATAGAAAGGTAGTGTTTTACAGGGAGCATAACAAGTATCATCTCTTCAAGAATGGGATGGATTTCATTGTAAGAGCTCACAAGATGAAAAATGATTTGTATTTTATTGCAATAGGGCAAATGAAGATGTTGGTGAATGCAAGCAAAATTTTATCGCTCATGTATCTTAAAGATTATGATCTTGAAAATGCATTGGTTCATACTAATTATGCAAAGATGTTTCAAAGCACAGAACATGTATAGCATGGGGAATTGCAGCAAGACAACATCAGTGACAACAAATAAAGCCTATTGTTTAGGGAAAGATTCATATTGGTTTATTTTCTTACACATCTGTTTTCACAGTTTTATGCTTGATTTCATTATTATTCGGTTGTATTGGGATGGTAGCGTCAACATTAAAAGTCGATTTGTGTAGGGATGGTCCAATGCTTAATTTTGTCAACAATTTTATGGGTGTGCTCATGTTTATGATTATGATCCATGTGATCATTACTCAAGCAGGTTGGATGATGGACACGGGACAAGTGGGGATAGATTGTCCTCACTCTTCTTCTGAATAAGAACAATATTTTGGGGTCCAAAATATTCCTAGTGGGGAGGTTTGATACAATAGGATCATCACCAGTCAAAAATTGATCAGAAATTTATAGTCTTGGATTCTGAAAAACACAGCACCATTGTGCAAGGCTCATCAATACCTTTCCAGTGACATTTTAATTATTTCAATCAAACTCCATATGCAAAATATATGGCGGTGGACATTGAAGAATTCTAGTGATGCAGGAGCATCCTGCTCTCAACCCAAGTCCAATGTTTTATCAAGACCTTAGGGGTCTTCATTTTCTGAATTAGAGATCTTTAATGAAATATTGTACAAATACTATGTTTTAAGTGTGATTCTAGATAGGTGATGAGTCACTAGGTGAGTGATGAGTCATTGAGTGAGTCATGTAACTAAGTACACATCTAATGGAATCATTCGATGAAGATCAAAGGATCTCATGAGCGAGTCATAAATATAGGGTTAAGAGTCTGCTAATCTTAGAATTAGTTAGCAGGATGATAGGGGTGTGTTGAGAGTTTGTTGGATCTGAACCAGAATTGGTTTCAGAATCATGTTGTATATATTGTGTGAGCCTACGAGGCATAGGATATAACCAATCAATGTAAATCGGTCTAAAGGAGGGTGGCCAAACAGTGGTAAATCAGGCCAAGGAAGTTGGTCATGTTTGTATCTAGATTAAGAGGATCAGAACATGGGTTTTGAATCAATGTGAATGTATTGGTTATTATGTTTGAAGGAAGAAGGATAATTATGCATGTCTCTGTGTGTCTAATTCATGAATCAATTGATAGTTGAATACTTGCTGGTAGATTCATAGATCTATGTGTATGAACATCCTGAAATTGGGGTTTTAGGTAATTGAATGTTGTAGAGGGTAGTTGACTAATCCCTGTGTGTGGGCACATGAGTAATTGTTCTAATTTGCAGTGTAAACCCTGTATCATCGACCACTGAAAGGATCGATGCTTTGTATATACGAATCTGCAGAGGTGAAGCTCAGTGTTAGATCGGATCAATCCTGTGAAGTCAAATTGGGTGAATCAAATTGAATTTATATTTCTGTCCAAGAGATGATGATCAGATCCAGTGAAGGGGATCAAGTCCAGCGAATATCAGTGGGATTTGATTGATCGATTCTCTGATCAATCAACGAACAGTCGTAGAGATTGTGTTCGGGTTATTTGACAGATTTTGGACGATCCAGATCGAAGCAAGAAGATACATCAATGGCGAGGAAAGGTTTCGCGAAGTGAACTTGCATGGAAGATAGAGATCTGCAAATCCAAAGTGAGCGTTCCGCAGTTGACCACAGATCGAAGGAATCCGTGAGGAGATCAATGGCTATTACAACATTCTGTAAGAGAAAGAGTTCGGGAGTTAAAGGCCAAAACAGATGCAGAATTAGTGCACAAGATTGGAGTTCACCATTGATCTTGATCTGAAGGTCCAAAGTAGTTCTGGAAGGTAAGTTGCGAAAGGCATTTGTGGAAGGGAATTGTGGAAGGCAATTTCGGTTGTGGAAGGAAATTGCAGAAAGCACACCCGCAATTGAGGAAGGAAGGTGATTGCAGAAGGGTATTTTTGGAATCCAATTGCGAGAAGCAATTGTGGAAGGAACTTTGCAAGAGGCAATTGGAGAAGCTAGTTGAAGAAGGAACTTTGCAGGTTGGATTGGTTTTGTTGATCCCAACTGCATTATTTGGTATCAGAGCAGAAAAATATTGTGCATGCACCGAAAGGAGATCAGAGCCTAATTCGTTCTGGGAATTAGAGAAATTAAGGTGATGTAGGTCTGTGATAGAAGATTGCAGCAGACAGAGGATTGGTATGTTTAGAAAAGGTATGCTAGTTCAAGGGAAATTGAACAGAGAAAATTTGAATTGAATCAATTGAATTAAATAGAGGAAAACATATATAGGGAAGTTCATGAGAAGATCCCAGAAGCGTGTGGCAGAAAGTTGTCCATTCAAGTACAAGATGTGGAAGACATCTTTCAGGTATTGATTGATGCGTTTATGTTAACTCTGGGTTGATATTATTGCATATTGAAGCCTATGACAAGGTTGATAGTAGCAGACGGCTTGAAAGCTATGGCAGAGAACATGTGTGCTCTTGATGAGAAGAGTTTGTGAACTCTTAGATAAAGGAAGAAGCAGTGGCAGGACCTAAGGATCCAACGGATGTTGGACAAGAAGGGGACAAGTTGAATGTTCTCAGAGAGGAAGTGGATTTGCATAAGCCCAAGTGGAGCAAAGGAAGTTGCTCAAGAGGTTCTAGAAGGAACGTATAAGGATACCAAAAGGACAAGCTCAAGGAGAGATAGCTTGTTGAGGTAAAGCAAGTATGAAGACTTGTTTAGAGAAGGCTTGGGAGAAGTCCACAAGTGAACAAGATGATGTTCACAGAGGAAGAGGAGATAGAGACAATGACTATTGCAAGTCATTGCAAAGGTTCAAAGGAAAGCCACAGCATAAGAAAATATGCCAAGGTGGAAAGCATCAAAAGAATGAGTCAATAAGAGTATGACAGATAAATAGTTGGCATAGGATTGCAACTTATTCATTTAGAGATGCTACTAAAGAAGGGAAACCATAGAAGAGGATGGAACTTGAAGAAGAAACTCAAGTGGCCAGTGATGCAATTGTTTGAAGAGAAGCTTTGGATAAGCTTAGAGTAAATGAAGCATAGAATGGATTCTTTAGAAGAGAAGGAGAAACTAAGAGAAACTGTTAGGCCATTGACAGAAGAAGGTATTCAGTATTGTGAACCAGAACAAGGAAAAATCCTTGGAGAGGATGATGGTGAAGGAAAAGAAAGAGACTAACTGAAAGTCTCATGGATTCTTTAAGAAGTGCATATCAACTTATGGAGGAGATGACAGTGGGGAAAAATGAGACCAAGAGGTCTTATGTTTTTTAAACTAATGATTTGGTTATGATTATAGGTTCGGTTGCAGATGATAGGTAGTCTTTTGAAACTGTCTCAAAAATGGATGAAGCCAAATATGATGAAGAAGGTCTCTCAAGTGAGAAGCAGTTTAAAGTGTTGCAACAAAAGGAACTCATTGATGAGTTGTTTAATGGAGGAAAGTAGTCAATTGAATTTGTTACAAAGATGAAGGAAGAAAAAGAAATGTACAAATACATTTCCAAAGGACATAATCAGAATTGCATTCTGATGAAGGAAGAAATTGAACAGTCATCTTGGACTATCAAAGAAATTGAAGAAGGAGAAGATATGCTTTCTGAAAGCATAGAAGCATAACATAATTCTGTTGTAAGAGAAGATGAGATGGTATCCTATAAAGGCAATCAGGATGAAGATTGTATGCATCCTGTAGCTCAGACTATAAGAGAGATAGATGTTGGTGAGGACAAAAGGAGGATACCAGGAATAATATCAACAAAGACTTCAGGGCCTCATGTTTTTTAAACTAATTTTTGGTGTGTGCTTGCAGGTATTGAAGAAAGTGAAGGCATATAGGAAAAGAAATCTGTCATAAAAAAGGAAGAGACCATATTGTCTCAAAAGGATGATCAGTACCTAGAATAACTTGATGTTGCCGAGTTGGATAATGAATACAGAGAGAAACTTTATGATCTTAGAAAGTATGATGAAGAGTTAGAAATACTAGAAGATTGGTTGATCACTCCAAGTATTGATAAATATCCTGAAGATATAAGTAAAAATCCTGAAGATATAAGAATGCAGCAAGTAATGGATAGTAACAACATAATTCAGTCAAAGGAACAACAGCCATTTCAGAACAAGGAGATACAATAGCCAATGAATAGACTATACATGGAGATTAAAGAAATGAGGATACTGATGATGAAGGTACCTCAGAGAAGACATGAGGATAAAAAGAAGATCTACATCAGCAAAGCAATAAAGAAAAGCAGTAGTAGAATACAAGTGACCAGGGAAGATTGCAAAAGCAAGGCTAGTGGAGCATTACAGCAGAAAGTATGGAAGCCATGAGAGTTGCAGTCAGCAACAAGACAACAGGACAGCCATGAAGCAACTGAAAAGCTTCAACATAAAGTTTGAGACCCAGGCATATTGAAGATTGAAGGTTATGACCAGGAGGCCATATTTCTTTCTTCCTGGGGATGTTGATGCAAGAGCATCCTGCTCTCCACCCAAGTCCAATGTTTGATCAAGACCTTAGGGGTCTTCATTTTCTGAATTAGAGGTATTTAATGAAATATTGTACAAATATTATGTTTTAAGTGTGATTCTAGATAGGTGATGAGTCACTAGGTGAGTGATGAGTCATTGAGTGATTCATGTGACTAAGTACACATCTAATGGAATCATTCGATGAAGATCAAAGGATCGCATGAGCGAGTCATAGATATAGGGTTAATATTTTGATAATCTTAGAATTAGTTAGCGGGATGATAGGGGTGTGTTGAGAGTTTATTGGATCTGAACCAGAATTGGTTTCAGAATCTTGTTGTATATATTGTGTGATCCTACGAGGCATAGGATATATCCAATCAATGTAAATTAGGTTAAATGAGGGTGTCCAAATAGTGGTAATTTAGGCCAAGGAAGCTGTAACAAATAATTAATAATACATTAATATTAATAATAAGTAGGAGTAATAGTTAAATGAGAGGATGCGTCCCCTCAAATAGGCATTTCCCAAGCTACTATAAAAGTGGGCCAACAATTGTATATTTATCATCTTATCTCATCAATCTATAAATGTATATATCATTTTTATATCTATGGATATGTGGGTTATTTCAGAAATCATGGGTTCAACCCTAACTAATTGAGAATATCCAACTATGGATATTACAGTGGTATCAGAGCTTGTTGATTCCGGCTTGTGGCCAAATTGTCAAAGTTTCTTTGAGATTTAGGTTTTTAACCTTACATTGGGCTTTTAGCCATCCTTATTGAAGAAAAAAAAAATTATTAAAAGAGGGAAAAAAAAGAGAAGGGAATAAAAGGGAAGTTAAAAAGAGAGAGAGAATAAGAAAGAAGACCGCATAAAAAAAGGAGAAGAATAAAACCACACATTGCCTTGCTTTTATAAAACCATCCCATGGTTTTATAAAACTAGCCTTGGTTTTATAAAGAAACCATTATTTATAATAACTCATACCTTAATTACGATGAGTTTAGTTATTATATGACTATAATAATAACTTCGTAATCCAATTAAAAATTAGTTTTTTGGAAAAACAAACTATATATATATATATATATAGTTTATAAAACATTAATATAATAATATTATTAATTAATTAATAATTATTATTATTATAAATAAAAAAATTGGAAAAAAGGTTATTTGACCTGGTATTTATCGTCGAAAAAGAAGTGAAGGAAGACTAGTCAAATATTTCAAAGACATTTCGAATATTTTTTCACAAGAAGATCAAAAATCAAGACAAAATATGCAGAAAGAATTAGACAAAGTCATCAGGGACAAAGAAGAAGAGATATCACGTTTAAGAGATCATAATCAGAAGTTTCTCTTTCAAGTCAAAAAGGAAAAAGATAGGGCACAGGACCATCAAAATATAGAGGAGGAAAATCAAGATCTCCAGAAGAAACTATTAGAGCTTAAAGACGATGCAAAATCTCAAGAAGACACGATCAGGAATCTTAAGAAAGATAAATATTTACTCGAAAACAAGTTGGCGAACATTCAGTAGAGGACATCAAAACCTTTGGGCTCAAAAAAAAAATTGAGGAAAAAGAAGCAAATACAAATCCAGTCATCAATACAGATAAAAAAGAAGTCAATCCAGCAGAAGAACAAACAACAAAAACTCCTTATCAACACCCCAATTATAAAGGTCATTTTGACCAACGAAAGGGTCAAAATGAACACACATGGAGGAAAGATGATGTCAGACGAGCAAGAAAATCAAATCAAAATACAAAACAACAAACAAGAAGACCCATCCCACAAAGCAATCAAATAGCTTCGATCAAATTAGATTTGGGATGGAACACATCAAAGACGATGCGGAAATTCTTCTGGGGAATTCGTAACTCGTATCGCCTCGTTTCATCAAATGTTGCAAAGACTAAACACAAAAGATCAAGAGATGACAATTAAAATAAAATAAAAAAACATAAACCTCGTCTTCAATAAAGCTTTGAGGACAAAGCTTCCCTTAAGGGGAAGGCAATGTAACAAATAATTAATAATACATTAATATTAATAATAAGTAGGAGTAATAGTTAAATGAGAGGATGCGTCCCCTCAAATAGGCATTTCCCAAGCTACTATAAAAGCGGGCCAACAATTGTATATTTATCATCTTATCTCATCAATCTATAAATTTATATATCATTTTTATATCTACGGATATGTGGGTTATTTCTGAAATCATGGGTTCAACCCTAACTAATTGAGAATATCCAACTATGGATATTACAGAAGCTGGTCATGTTTGTATCTTCCTTAAGAGGATCAGAACACAAGTTCTGAATCAATGTGAATGTATTGGTTCTTGTGATTGAATGAAGAAGGATAATTCTTCATGTCTCTATGTGTCTAATTCATGAATCAATCGATAGTTGAATACTTGCTGGTAGATTCATAGATCTGTGTGTATGAACAACCTGAAATTGGGGTTTTAGGTAATTGAATGTTGCAGAATATAGTTGACTAATCCCTGTGTGCAGGTGCATGCGTAATTGTTCTAATTTGCAGTGTAAACCCTGTATCATCGACCGTTGAAAGGATCGATGCTCTGTATATACGAATCCACAAAGGTAAAGCTCAGGGTTAGACCGGATCGATCCTATGAAGTCGAATTGGGTGAATCAAATTGAAGTTTTATTCCTGTTCAAGAGATGATGATCGGATCCATTGAAAGGGATCAAGTCCGGCGAAGATTAGTGGGATTTGATTGATCAATTATCTGATCAATCAACGCACAGCCGCAGATATTGCGTTCAGTTTATTTGACAAAGTTTGGACGAAATGAACTTGCGTGGGAGATAGAGATCCATAAATCCAAAGTGAGCGTTTCGCGGTTGACCACAGATCGACGGACGAAGGAAGCCACAAGGAGATCAACGGCTGGTACAATGTTCCGCAGGATAAAGATTTCAGGAGTTAAAGTCCATAACATATGCATAATTAGCGCACAAGATTGGATTTCATCATTGATCTCAATCTGACTATCCAAAGTAGTTGCGGAAGGTAAGTTGCGGAAATCACACCCACAATTTTGAAGGAAGGCGATTGCGGAAGGAGATTTGTGGAAAGATATTTGTGGAAGCCAATTGTGGGAAGCAATTGCATAAGGAAATTTGTGGGATGCAATTGTGGAAGCCAGTTGAAGAAGGAAATTTGCAGGTTGGATTGGTTTTTCTTATCCCATCTGCATCATCTAGGAACAGTGTTTCCACATGGACAAATCACATTTTCACATGTGGTCCAATAAAAATTCAACAAGTGGTAAGGTTAAGCTCCATTTCCGTGTAAGTGGCATCATGTGGAAGGTGTGAATTATTTAAAGTTTTAATATTTTAAATATTAAAAAGGGAAATGAATTTAAAATATAATCCATCATGGCTGTGATGTGGATAAGGAAACGTGTATCCCTAAAACCATGGGATACTATATTATTCCAAATGGAAAACAATTTCCTAAACTTAGGAAAGTGGTTAATACATCTCCACAAATACATCATATTCCACGTTCAAAAGGGAGGATAAAACAATAGGCCACGAATATATCAAAGTCTTGGGTGGTTAATACTTTACATATCATATGCCACATCATTTGGTAACCATATCCTAAACATTAGGAGGTGATTAATAGATGGTCAAAGGGAGCCATCATATTATGACAAATTCGTTATGGTAGTTCAACCATATGCCATGACATGTCTCAAATATTTGGAATAGGAACTTATTTAAGTTGGATGTTAAAACTAAAATAACTTTGATTTCAATTCACCTAAAATAACTCTGATTTCATCCCTTGACATCCAATAGGCTGTTGTCACTTATCACTATGGAAAGGCTCCATTGTACTTCTCATTGGACCTTTCCATCAAACCTTCTTTTTAGGTCACCTACAAATAACTTTGATTTTATCCCCACAACATCCAATAGGCATCTGCCACTTGTCATCATGGAAGGGCTCAGTTGTACAAATTTGAACACTATCGGACCAAAATTTTGAGGCTTCTCCCATGTGCCACTAGTTTTACCTTCGATGCAAAAATCTGATAAGAAACCAAAATATGCCACTTGGAACCACGGTGGGGCTCAGTTTAATGGAATCCTATACATTGTTAGACCAAAATGTTCGAGGCTTCGCCCATGTTCCACTAGTCTTACCTTCCATGTACAACTTCAACAAGCAATCGGAATTTTCCACTTGGCACCATGGTGGGGATCCATTGTATAGACTCTTATCCACCATTGGACAAAAAAAATTGTGGCTTCTCATGTGCACCTATGGTTTTAATCCCGACGTGTAACTAGAACAAGAAATTGGGTTCTTCCACTTAGCATCATGGTGGAACTCTGCTATATGGACTCCAATACACCATCGAACTAAAACATCTCATATTTTTCCCCGAGCTACCACTTGGAATACTCCCATAAACATATGTATGTATACACTTCACACTTAACCAATAGGGAGTTACCACCACCCCTCCACCAACAAAATATTCTCCGCAAGGGAATTCAATCAAACACCTCCTGTACAACTCATCAATCTACCTGTAAAACCAATTTCCATCCCAAACTCTCCCAACATTGATAGTTGCTTTAATACTACTTTGTCGCGTACCTGGCCACCTCTATCATCCATAGAGACCGTGGGGTACTATGTTCAAACTTGTCGGATACCCCTATTACCTCAATACTGTTATATTTGTAATTTATCCATGGAATTTAAACAACTCATACAATGGAATTTAAACAAATATGGTCTCCAAAAATACACATAATTTCATACAAAATGTTACAGGAAATTTAAGCAAGTAATGCACACATAACATGCCAAGAAGTTCCATGTAAACACATTCATTTATAGTAAATTCGAGCAATATACAAGACAAAATTTAACCATATAATTACATTCACAATTAAACACTTATTTGTAAAAAATACTCCAACTGGATACAAGTGAAGGACGTTCCTCTCAGCTGTAGGTCCTATCAATCCATATCTGTTAGAGAAAATAATCCTCTACCTAGCTACCTAGACCTTGACCTGATGAATCCAGTGGGCCAAACCTCATCCAAATTGATCACCTGAGTCAACCATGAGATGGTTCCTAGATTTGTAGGTGCCTTCCTTGATTTGGGGGTGCATTCCCTGATTTGGGTGTGATTAATTCAATTGTTAGTTAAGGACTAGATGTGCTCCACTAATCTAGGTTCTAACAGACCCTCTACTATCATTGGTGCTCCAGTTCAATCAGTAGCACCCCAATTGAGATATTTTAGGGATTTGCATGCACTTGTTTAGTTAGAACTAGTGGTCAGTGAGTCACAAGGTCAGTTAAACCCAGTCTAAGTCATTGTGCATGGATAAATAAGGGTATTTGGATCTAGTTAAGCCTGACTAGTTTCCAAGCACTGCTTGAGCAATTTGAATATCCTCCTAACCTGATTTGAATTTCCTCTCTATATATTGCATTCGCCTCCATTCATTATAGTTAATGAAATACATCATTCTTTTATTCTTATATGTTCTAGTTTTTGTGTAATGATATATGATAAATCATTTGTTACATGAATGTTGACTTAATTTTAACTCTGTATGTCTCTTATTTGTGTTCCTATATGTATATGCTCAATTTTTTTATGGTATCAAAGCTAAAGGGGTACTAAACTAGTAAGTGTTCTAGTGATTTGTTTCCAGGGATCAAGTTTTTGTAGGTTAAAGAATGGCTTTTGTAGCCATCAAAGAGATCATTTGAATCCATTAAAGATATCATTTGCATCCATCAAAGATTTCATTTGTAGACTTCAAATATCTCATTTTCATCCATGGATTTCATATCTCCCTAGCTTAGTTGCTACATAGTTGGTATGCTAGATCTAGTCTAGTTATTTAAGGAGGCCCCAGAACCTTCACAACATATGTCTTACAAGGAAATATTCACATACATTGAGAGGATTAAAGAGGCCCCAAAATATTTGCATCATATGAACTATAAGGACGTATTCACATCCATGATCCACCACTCAGCTGAGGAAGACCCTATTACAGGCCTAGAAATCCAAGGAGCGCAACAAGAAATCTAGTTGCATGTATGCACTTTCAACAGATTCTACTCCATGCGTTCTTGAAACATAAGACTTTGGATAACTTGTCCCAAATCAAGTTTTGATTGAAGAATCCATTGGATAACTTTTCCCAAATCAAGTTCTCAATGAAGAAGACATCCAACATGTCTCTCCAGACTCTGAAGCTACAATTTTTGCTCCTACTACTAACCAATTTCCACACAAAATTTTATAAGTAGATTAATTTTTTACATTCTCTTTTATGGGGGGGGTTTCCCATGTGTTTTTCTCCCTCTTACCCAATTTACATAGAATATTGTGTGCATGGGTACCTAATATGGCTGCAAATTTTTGGGACCCATTTTTCATTTCTTTATTTTTTCACCTAGTTAGGCTTATGGGGGGGTGTTAGAGCAAATAGCCCTCTGCCTAGCTACCTATACCCTGATATGATGACTCTAGTGGTCCAAAACTCATCCAAATTGATCACATTATTCAATCATGAGTTGGTTTCCTAGATTTGGGAGCGCCTTCCTTGATTTGGGGGTGTATTCCTTGATTTGAGTGCAATTCAGTTAGTTGTTAGTTAATGAATAGATATGCTCCACTAATATAGGTCCTAAATGACCCTCTACTATCATTAGCACTCCAATTCAATCAATATATCCCTAGTTGAGATATTTTAGGGATTTCCATGCACTTCTTTAGTTGGAACTAGTGGTCAGTGAGTCACAAGGTTAGTTAAACTCAATCTAGTTTAGTGTGCATGGATAACTAAGTGTATTTAGCTCTAGTTATGTAATATCCTAGGTAAGATTTGACCCAGATATTATCTCAACTTCAATTTTTTTATAAATTTCATAAGTACAAATTTTGACAATTTTTAACAAATAGTGCAGTTGGTAAGTGATGGAAAGCTGAGGCAACAACGAAGATGATGGGATGAAATTTTAATTATGATATTTGTATGAGATGTGTGCAGTAGTAGAAAATCAGAGGAATATTTCCTAAGAACCAAGCACTAGGGCCATTTATGTTTCAAGCTTCAGCCAGCTGAAGTCTACTCTAAAGCTACCTAGGCACACCAACATATGCTTACTAGACGAGGACAAATGAGGATGGTGGGATGGATATTCAATTCTGGAATTTATATGAGGTATGTGCAGCAGAATAAAATCATATCAGAGGTATAGTCCTAAGCACAAATCACTGGGGCCATTTATGCTTCAAGCTTCAGCCAACTGAAGCTCTACTCCAAAGCTTTCTGGGCACACCAGCATATGCTTACTACACTGGGAAAGGTCCTGATGGTCCAAGGCTGAGTTATAACAGTCAAAGGAGTTAAATAAACATTGTGGACAACATTCAAAAGGATTTGGAATATGAAGGAGTGATTTGGGAGTCTTAAGCCACTCCGGGATTGCTGAGCTAGGAATTTTCCAAACTTTACAAACAAAGGTTAAATGCTTCCAAATTCTGAAATTAATGAATGATATGGATATTATACTGTATCATTGACCACCTACAACTTCCAGAAAGAAAAACTGACTCTTAGAATGGATTTGGCAGTCATTTCAGTAAAACTAGTCATAAAACAATGCTCAATGAGCTAGTCTTCCATTCTGGATTATTAAATGACCTTCATTAACTGTAATACTCTGTTCTGAGGTGTATATGGTTCTGATATAATATATATGACAGCATCAAGTCGAAATATACCTCACTGGACCAAGCTTGTGTCCATTTAATGATTCTTCAGCAGAACAGTATCTTAATGACTAGGAAATCCTCACATAGAGCCCAGGATGGACTGTGTGAGATATGAAATGATTAGATATCTGATATTAAAGTACATTGTGATCATCTACAGGTATAGAACAGAGTATGATATGAAAACTAGATCTTTGAGAAAGAATATGGAGTCCTTCACTTGTCTTCTTCTTCTAGCAGAGAAAACACGTCCAAATCTAGCCGTGGTTGAGAGAATGAGATAGAAGAGAAGGATAGTTCAGTTCTGAAGATGATTTCTGATATGTGGATCTTCTAATGTCTGCAAAAATGGCTGAACCATATCTCCACCAATTCTTGGGTACATTCACTAGATCAAACTTCTTCAACAGGAGAATCTTCACCAAAACTAGTTGTAGTTTCACTATCTGAGGGATCTGCTGTCATGTCCCAAATTTGGTATTGGGTCACAATGGCCTAATCACATTGGCCCTATTCATTAGAGTTTGTCAAATTGATGCTAAAGGTCAAATAATTGCCAAGGAGGAAAATTACTAGTTTCCTAGGTTTGGGGTGGAAGCTTTGGGATTTGGAATAATGGGGATAATAAATGATGTTTGAACATTAGAATGGCATAAATATTTAATAAAGGAGCTAAATAAATATATACAAGTGAAAATCAAAGTGGCATTTCATCATGAAGACACATGGAGGAAGTGGGACCCACATATGGCTAGATTTTCCCACTACACTTGGCATCATTCTCTCACCAATTCGAATTCAAGGTGAATGGTAACATACTTTGGGGAGTCCAAAAGGTATTATTCATTGCATGACTCATCCAAGGTCGAAATATAGAGGAAGAGTAACTCCCATGGAAGAGGAAGAGGCAATTTGGAGCTAGTGAGACACTTGGGCTAGATTCCCTAGCTCTATGACAACAATGATGAAGATGCTATGACACCTATGACACAAATCAGACCTGAAGGCTGAGATATGACATATATGACATGTCAGGGCTAAAACTAGACTCCAAGAGGGCGCTCAAGGGTGTTAGGGCAGCTAAGATGCTTCCACATGTGATTTGGTGGAAGTGGGAGACTAGGAATTGTTGTACAAGTGGCGTTCTTTGGAATCTCTTCCCAACATGAGTTGGCATGAGTCTCTTGGAATGAATTCGACCCATGGAGGACATTAGAAGTTTATAAATGTCAATAACAAAGAATGAAACCAGCTTTTGATCATTTGTAGAATTTGCAATTGCATTTGTGAAGAGGGAGAGCTAGTGGATGACTAGTTTCTTGCCTTAGCCAATTTCGAGGGTGAAAGATTCCCATCCAAGTTGGTAATTGGAAAGGCCATTCAGACCTTTCATTTGGAGCTTTAATGGAGTCTTTATTTGCAGGTGTAAGCTACAGGGAAGCTCATGGTTTCTTCTATTGCAGCTCACTCCTTCAACCATTTCCGGTTTTGATGGCATATTCTTGATCCTTGAGGGAGGGCGTTTTTGGTGAGCTATTGTACTCTTTGGGGAAGCTTTTAATGCCCCATTTCTTTTGTAATATGAATTAAATACTCTGTTCTTCATCTCCAAAAAGTTTCAGGTCGAAATTCCAAGTAGAAATGTATAAATCTCATTTTTAATGGAAGAACAATGCCATTTCCCCACTACCTTGTTGTGAACCAATGTATTGATGATGATTTCGAATGAATGGATGATTCTCTGATGAATTTTTTATTAATGGACTGCCATGGATGTATTTTACAAGTTTCATGTACTGTACTTGAGCATTTGAAGTATTTTTACTTAGTATAATTGCATTGGGAGAAGAAATAGTGCCATTTCCCCAAGGGTCGAATTGGTGATTTTTGCAGTCGAATGGGAGAGGGTTGGAACAGATATAATAATCAATTAATGGTGCACATGAGACCTTAATAACATCCTTAATACATTCCCTACCTCTTTTCAGAAATTTGAGTGGCTTTGGAGGCATTTGGGAAGCCATTTTCAATACTTACCCCAGGGGGATTTGAACCCCAAATTACTAGTAAAATTGCATACTTGGTCCAGAATCTTAAGAGAGTTTTCAGAGGTATTTTGGTGGCCATATATCATCCCTGAACATCATATTCAAGTCTTAATATCATTCATACACCTTCCTTGAATATTTGAAGGCATTTGGAGTCAATTCGAGACATAGAGACCAATACTAGTCAAAGGCAAATTACTAGTAAAGTTCCCTACATTGGCCAGAATTGAAAGAGTATTTGCAGAAGTATTTTAAAGGTCCAAAGGCATCCTTAAAACACATATTTATGTTCTAATCTCATTCATATACCTTCTCAGAAGATTTGGAATCATTTGGGGCAAATTTGGGACCTAGAGATCAAAACTAGTCAAAGGTCGAACTAGGGAAAAAAAGTGGAAAATTGGGCATTTTAATAAAATTTGAAAAAGGGATATTACAGTGGTATCAGAGCATGATCTTGGCACCTGATGTGGTCTAATATTCATGAGGACAAGAATTCAGGTACCACCATTAGATATTGAAACCAAAAGTGCTTTTGTTGAAGAAAAAAAAAAGTAGGAGAAGAAGAGCAATTTTTTTTTAGGAAACTATGACTATGGATGAAAAGGGAGCCTCATATGATGGTGAGGAACATATAAAAATTATGAAAACAATATTTGAAGATATGACCAAGCAACTTAAGGAAGGATTCAAATTGTTTTCTATCGAACTTGTGGAAAAAATTATTGATTTTAAGGAAACCAAGGGGCAAAATGCATCAGCTTGCTTGAAGGAGCAAAAGGAAGAGATATCACAAGATCATGAAGAAGATTCTATTAAAAATATGGAAAATCATTTCGAGACACCTTCTAGCTTAGACATGAACCAAAGAGCATCTACTGATGGATGCTTAAACTATGAAGGAGTACCTACTGATGGGTGCTCACACCTCTATGTTGGTGACATAGAAATCACTTTTGAAAGTGTTGCTGCAAGCCCAAGTTCCATTAACCATGATAATGAAGACCTTGCAGCAGTTGAAGAAGAACCAAGATCAACTCCCTCATCACCACTTGAGCTTCATGAAGTTGGTCCAAGAAAAAATGAAGAAGATGAGGAGGTTCATTTGCAAGAGCCTCATTTTCTTGAAGGGTCCTTAAAGATGAATGAAAAGAAGATCCAAGAGTCCCTCAGCATTCTCCATGACACTCAAGCATTGGTGTCAAATTCTTGTTGGAGAGCTACTTCATTGGAGGAAACATCCTTCCTTGAAGACATGGAGAAGATTCAAAGAGCAATGTGCCACATCAAAGGTAATTTCATGTCTTTGCTTTTTGATAGAAACCATTTGTTTGAGCTTAATGAATTGTTACATGATGCATACTTGAAGAATAATGAGGATATTCATAAGCTCACAGTTCAAAATGAGCAACTTCTTGAAAAGTTGCAAGATACTTGTTTTTCCTCCTATGTTTCAGATTGTCAAATGGTAGATTGTTTGGAGGATTCTCATGACATGGTGGATCATGAGAAATGTGAAAATTTGAATGTTCTTGATGTGTTTGAAGATGAACTTGAAGAGATCCAAACACTTGATGTGGTGGAAGAGGAATTTGAATTGCCTCTTGATGAAGGTTATGCAATTTTTAAAGAAGAGCATGATTCCTCTACATTGGAACCAAACTATGACAAAGAGTTCACACTTTTGAAGGAGCTGCATGATACTACCCATATGGATCCTTCCCATGATGAAACTTCTGCACTTTTTGATCATTTGGGTGAGTTAGTTCATTCTCCTACTTCCTACAATTCCATGTTTTGCAACATTAGTCTCAATGAAGTATGGGTGAAAGGGTTCTTTTTGATGGTGCCACATGAGGAGCATGGAACTCCTAGATTTAACTTTTATGATGACATGGTTGGAGCACATTCTTATTCACATTTGCAGCAGCATCATTTGTCACTTTATGATGATTCACATCTACATGGATGTACCTATGATATGGATTTGAGTCACTTGAAGACTCATGGTTTTTCTTGCTCAACACTGGGTTCATTTTATGTTAGAAGAACTTCATCCAACACTTGGGTGAATAGATTTATGATGGGAGAACATTTTTGTTGGCAGCAACATACTTTGTTACATCTTTATGATTCTCACATTCATGGATGTATGGGTGAGACTTCTTTGAGTCATTTGAAGTCTCCTTGTTTTTTCTGCTCATTATTTGGTTCAGATTTTAGTGGAGATTCTTCATTCACTTCTTGGATGAAAGAATACATGGTTGAATATTTTGATGCATATCACATCCTTTTGGAGCAGCATTATAGGACATGGGATCCTCACCTATGTCATTGGAGCAGATTTGATTGGTCACTTGAAGCTTGTATGCAGTTGGAAAATGGTGGTCTACTTGCTTGGAGGTATAAGCACCTTCATGACTCTTTGATTAAGCATATCCTTGATGTACATTTTCATTATGTTGTTATGTACTTTGATGATATATATTTGGTACTCATGATGTTTGGAAGGATGCATACAAGAAAATGGGATCCAGGAATCCTCTTAACTAATGGTGTGGGTTGGAGAGCACTCTTAATTATTGGGGTGCAATACAAGCAATGGGACCCTGGAATAATTTTTATCTCATTGGTTTCAAATTTTTTGGGGAAACAAGCAGTATGGGATATGGATTTCCCCACTTAATAAAGTGATTTTTATCAGAGTAGTGCAGCAGCAAGCATGGTGGTTCCTCTCTAAAATCTTCATGGAAACTCAAAGACTCAAGGTTGGGCAATTCAATGGCAACTTCAAAGAATTATACAGAAAGCAGGTTCTTCAACACCCATGTTTAAAATTGCTTGAGGACAAGCAATATTGGGAAGGGAGGATTTGTCATGTCCCAAATTTGGTATTGGGTCACAATGGCCTAATCACATTGGCCCTATTCATTAGAGTTTGTCAAATTGATGCTAAAGGTCAAATAATTGCCAAGGAGGAAAATTACTAGTTTCCTAGGTTTGGGGTGGAAGCTTTGGGATTTGGAATAATGGGGATAATAAATGATGTTTGAACATTAGAATGGCATAAATATTTAATAAAGGAGCTAAATAAATATATACAAGTGAAAATCAAAGTGGCATTTCATCATGAAGACACATGGAGGAAGTGGGACCCACATATGGCTAGATTTCCCCACTACACTTGGCATCATTCTCTCACCAATTCGAATTCAAGGTGAATGGTAACATACTTTGGGGAGTCCAAAAGGTATTATTCATTGCATGACTCATCCAAGGTCGAAATATAGAGGAAGAGTAACTCCCATGGAAGAGGAAGAGGCAATTTGGAGCTAGTGAGACACTTGGGCTAGATTCCCTAGCTCTATGACAACAATGATGAAGATGCTATGACACCTATGACACAAATCAGACCTGAAGGCTGACATATGACATATATGACATGTCAGGGCTAAAAATAGACTCCAAGAGGGCGCTCAAGGGTGTTAGGGCAGCTAAGATGCTTCCACATGTGATTTGGTGGAAGTGGGAGACTAGGAATTGTTGTACAAGTGGCGTTCTTTGGAATCTCTTCCCAACATGAGTTGGCATGAGTCTCTTGGAATGAATTCGACCCATGGAGGACATTAGAAGTTTATAAATGTCAATAACAAAGAATGAAACCAGCTTTTGATCATTTGTAGAATTTGCAATTGCATTTGTGAAGAGGGAGAGCTAGTGGATGACTAGTTTCTTGCCTTAGCCAATTTCGAGGGTGAAAGATTCCCATCCAAGTTGGTAATTGGAAAGGCCATTCAGACCTTTCATTTGGAGCTTTAATGGAGTCTTTATTTGCAGGTGTAAGCTACAGGGAAGCTCATGGTTTCTTCTATTGCAGCTCACTCCTTCAACCATTTCCGGTTTTGATGGCATATTATTGATCCTTGAGGGAGGGCGTTTTTGGTGAGCTATTGTACTCTTTGGGGAAGCTTTTAATGCCCCATTTCTTTTTTAATATGAATTAAATACTCTTTTCTTCATCTCCAAAAAGTTTCAGGTCGAAATTCCAAGTAGAAATGTATAAATCTCATTTTTAATGGAAGAACAATGCCATTTCCCCACTACCTTGTTGTGAACCAATGTATTGATGATGATTTCGAATGAATGGATGATTCTCTGATGAATTTTTGATTAATGGACTGCCATGGATGTATTTTACAAGTTTCATGTACTTTACTTGAGCATTTGAAGTATTTTTACTTAGTATAATTGCATTGGGAGAAGAAATAGTGTCATTTCCCCAAGGGTCGAATTGGTGATTTTTGCAGTCGAATGGGAGAGGGTTGGAACAGATATAATAATCAATTAATGGTGCACATGAGACCTTAATAACATCCTTAATACATTCCCTACCTCTTTTCAGAAATTTGAGTGGCTTTGGAGGCATTTGGGAAGCCATTTTCAATACTTACCCCAGGGGGATTTGAACCCCAAATTACTAGTAAAATTGCATACTTGGTCCAGAATCTTAAGAGAGTTTTCAGAGGTATTTTGGTGGCCATATATCATCCCTGAACATCATATTCAAGTCTTAATATCATTCATACACCTTCCTTGAATATTTGAAGGCATTTGGAGTCAATTCGAGACATAGAGACCAATACTAGTCAAAGGCAAATTACTAGTAAAGTTCCCTACATTGGCCAGAATTGAAAGAGTATTTGCAGAAGTATTTTAAAGGTCCAAAGGCATCCTTAAAACACATATTTATGTTCTAATCTCATTCATATACCTTCTCAGAAGATTTGGAATCATTTGGGGCAAATTTGGGACCTAGAGATCAAAACTAGTCAAAGGTCGAACTAGGGAAAAAAAGTGGAAAATTGGGCATTTTAATAAAATTTGAAAAAGGGATATTACATCTGCTCTTCTTCTGACTGCAAATCTTCAATGATGGATGCAAATAGTTGATAATGGCTTCCAGTACATGTTCTGGACCTGCATAACACTCTCTGGAAAACTAAAGGACCTTGGGGCACATCACCCAAAAGGAACAATTGAGGCACATCACTCAACTAGAGAAGCTCAGAGCTCTCAAACCAAAATTACAAATGACAAAAGTTGTCAAATGGAGTTGGTTGGATTATTTTATAAACTCCATGATGACCTACTGATCAAGTTGATTGGCTTGGTAACCTGTGAGATTAGGTTACCCACTTTCCCATCCTATTCCAAAGCCATGAGGGCACCATCTTGAGATACTTAGCAAGTTTTTTCTTTGAAAAACTTTCCTTCCTTTACCTTCCTTCACTGAAATTGGCAAGTGCGCCTTAGTGAGATTTTTTGGATGTTTCTATTTTCCTTCTGATTTCTTTTCTTCATCTTCCCACTTTCTTTACTTTCCTCTTTTCTACTTTTGCCAGTTTCTAATTTCTTTTCTTGCCTTCTTTCCTCCAATTGATTCCTTGCTTTTCCTGAGATTTTGCCACTTAGGCAAGATTGGCCCTACTTGCTCAAATTCGACCTCCTAGTCTTATCATCACCACTTGCCAATAATTATTAGCCAAAATTATTAATAAAAATATTACAAACTCAATATTACTCCAAAATTCAGAGTTTAATTAATTACTTAATAATTAATCAACCATTATGGTATAATTGCCTCACAAATACCCCATTAATTAAATTCTCATTTAATTAATCACTTAGACTTAGTGTTGGGCCCAGGTTGAGATAATGTTTTGGAAGCATATTTTTGAGGCAAACAGGGAAAGCTGAGCTGAGTGCAGCTCAGAAATACAATTTTGGCTAAGTATTGAGGATGCTACGAAGTTACGCGCAGCATCCAAGTTTTGACCAGACTACGGAGTTGCGCGCAGCATCAAAGTTTTGGCCGTGATGCGAAGACCTGTACTGCGCCGAAGCAGTGCTGCGGAGTTAGGAGGCCACGTGGAGCCAACAAAGCGGTGTGCTGGACAAGTATCAAGTGTAGCTACCGACTCGAACGGTAGCAGCCATTTTTGGAAAGATATTTCAGGATTGCCGAGCGGCGGACATAGGAAAAACAGGAAGGCAGCCACGCATGGGTTGTTAAGGAAAGCGACGTTTGGCACGCTTAGAAGGTAAAACCGTTAGAGAGAAATGGTTCGGCAGAAACAGCTTGTAGGCACGCGTGCGACAGGAAGTCTGATAGCGACAGAATGAGGACGTGGAGATCCGCCATGATCAAGCAGACGCTACCAGGAGCCAGCAAGCCGGTTTGGAAAACCGACGCAGTTTTGGAAACCCTTAGGGTTTTGGGTTTTAGGTATTCGACATTGTACAGACATGACCTTCGGGCATGATCTATTTAAGAAGACACTTTTGTATGGGATGGGGGTTGCTCTATTTTGGATACTAGATGCTAGTTATTAGAGTAATCTTGAGATAACCTTTTTGTATTGTAAAATCTCTCTGAGCTGAGAATATTGTAAAGGCTCTGCAGCTGTGTGCGCAGAGACCTAGTCGAGAGAAAGGAGAGTCTGCAGCTAAGTGCGCAGACTAAGAACAGTTGCCCCATCCCTTTTGAAAGAAATATATTACCAACCGTTCTTGTGGACGTAGCTTTCTATCCGGGGAAGTGAACCACGTTAAATCCTGTGTTATGTGATGATGTTTATGAATGGATGACTGTCTATCTGTAGAATGAATGTTTGAATGTTTCCTTGCATGATGTAATAGGAGAACTTTGATATGCATTTACCAATAGGCGAAGTTTGGAAATGATATGCTATGTTCCACGTGAACAGATGAATGGCGAACATTTTAATTATATGTTAAGATCGCGAATCAGTCATTTAAGCTTAATACTTTCTTAAACACAGTGAAGGAACGCAGCACAGTTAGTCATGTCTATCATCTCAGTTCACGTTGTAATAACCCAAGTTCTTGAATGAATGCTAGAAAGATAACCAGTAAGTTCCTGAAGGAATGGATGAGTGATATTCATTTCAGTGCCTTAACGTTTCCGAGATATTCCAAGTAGAGGATAAGTGTGGGTGATTCGCAGTTCCAGTAGAAGATTCGCAGCAGTAAGAAACCCTTAGTGAGGCCCGCAGTGTTGCCTCCACCGCGCAGTACTGCTCGCAGCGTATATCCTGCTGCGTACCGCATCACTTTGCCCCGCAGTGCAATCCTTCTATCCTGCGTTGTGCAGCTTGTTCATATAAACAACTCATCATTTATTGTGGAAACCTGATTCCGCAGTACCCCATAAGATACACCTCGGGTGAGACCTCAACCTGCTCGCAGGCTGTTGCTGAAAGGGCTGGTGCAAAGGGGTTTTGTTGGTCAAAGGGAGAACCACAAAGAACCTGGGTCTAATTGGAAACCTCTGGGTCAGTTTAAGCCAACAAATGGTTCTGTTGCCACGCTAGAATCCATGATGAGTTGCAATCATGATGTGTGAAGAAGAATATCAGTTCCCCGAAGGATCTGACTATTGGCATCCCGAAAAGACAGAAATCCAAGCTTGGTGGGATAAGACCATAAGAGATTTTAATGGACAAGAAAATAGACATCCACATCTAAGCGACACACAGTGGTCAGATAGATATCTGTTGGACGACATTCACGAGATATTTTGGGCATCGTTTCCAAACAAGTTGCAGGCGTGGATCTCGCGACTCGCAGAGAAGAAAAACTGTTTCCAAGGAGGAGTTCCTACATAGTGGACTCCCGAACTCACAGCGCAGCTTAAAGCGTTAGAAAGCCCGTTGTCACGCGCAGTTGATTATTGGGTCGATCATATGCTATAAGGATTTGTAACAAAATTTGTTGTAGACACACTCAAATCCTACAACCAAGCAGAAGCACACTTTTTCGGAGGATTCCAAGGTAAGTTTCTAAAGAAGCACACTTTTTCGGAGGATTCCAAGGTAAGTTTCCAAACAATCTCAATCTATACATTAAGATGATGTTAGCTGAGAAAGGTGTTCTAAGAATGCAGCAATATTCTTGAAGTTTGTCATGATAAACAGTACATATATTGATTCTGACGAAGAGACACATACTCTTAGAAGTGGTAAGAGATATAAAATTAATAAGAATCCGGAAGGCCCTAAACTTCATATAGATACTAAGATCCCCTGCGATCTTGATAGCGAAGTTGCACAACCATTTACCCCTGAGAATCCGTCGGCTGCACAAACCGCGCCACCCTTATCGCAGAACCCACCCGCTACGCAGCCCACCCCGCAGAAGACTCAGCCTAGCCCATCTCTCCCGATAGTCCCATTTGTATTTACTGCGCAGATCCCTTTACACCAGTCGCGCACTAATCCTGGTGCTCCACCACCTAGTAGCACAATGGCAAACACTGATATGAAACTGCCAATATTCAGAGGAACTGGCCTAGAAGACCCTAATCAGTATTAGTTCCTTTGTGAAGCCGTATGGAGTGTAAGACAAATCCAGGATGATGCCATGAAGTAAGCATGGCTCATCACCACTTTCAGGGATAGAGCGCTACATTGGTTTATGAAATACTCTACCGTGCAGCCAAGAACCCTCGCAGAAATTAAAGCCGCGCTGGTGGTGGAGTTCAAGAAACCTAAGTCTGAGTCTCAGTGTATAACTAAGCTGAAGGAAATAAAGCAGAGACCAACTGAAACGGTCTGGGAATTTGATCAGAAATTTAAGACCTTACTAGACCAAGTAAGTTTTGTTATACCACCAGAACAGCATAAAGAATGCTTCATTGATGCGCTGTTACCTCATATCAGATTACCATTGATGCAGCAGAAGGTTCTATCCCAGGCAGAGGCCTTGGAAATTGCAATGAAGCTGGAAGCTTCACCGATTGGTGATACTAGTTCTGGGATGTCTCAGATCCAGAACCAGCTGACCACCCTGACACTTGAACTGCAAAGTATGAAAAATGGTAAAGAACAAAGATATGAACCTAGACAGGAGGTATGGTGTACAACTTGTAAAGGAGAAGGTCATTACCGCGAGCATTGCCCTCTATTCCGCGACTATCTTAACAGTGGTGCACCTAACCCATTAAATTAGAATCAGGCCCCATGGTGTGAAATTTGCAGAACCACGGGACACAGACCTGAAGACTGTTACCTCATCCAGAAATATGTGAAAACTCCTAAGAATTTATACTGCAATTTCTGTAAATCAGATGGACATGATGAATCCAACTGCCGAGCATATGAATTAATTAATGAAAGAAAAATGGATATGGACTCAATGCGAGGCGTTGGCTTGTACCGCATACAAGAAGATACCCAGCCGAAACAAGAAAATGCACAATATGACCAAGGAGGATACAGAGGTCGTGGTGGTGGATACCGCGGTAGAGGAAGAAATGTTGGTCCGGCACAAGGAAGAGGCCGTGGCCAAGTCATTTGTTATAACTGTGGCCAACCTGGGCACGTATCTAGAGATTGTGTTAACCCATGCACTACGTGCAATTATTGTAAATCGTTTGAGCATGTCATTAAAGATTTCCCAGTATTAGAGGTGGAAATGCAGAAGAGAAGACGAACAGAGGCTCCGAATCCAAATGTCCAGTGGATCGTAGTAGAAAATAGACCAGTGGATCCGAGAATTAATGTGGTCACGCGCAGTGGTGCTGAGACAGGCCGCGACAGAGGAGCGGAAGATTCAACATCAGGAGAGGCACATACGAAGAAGGATCCCCTTGAAACAGTATGGATAAGGAAAGCTCCAGGAAAAGCACCCCCTCTTAACTTACAAAAGAACAAGGAGATCTTCATTGACGCGCGGGATACCTTTAGAGAACTAGCAGATAAGTCATCAAGGATCCCGCTACGTAGTGAAACACCGCATGTTGAAGACATGCCGGCTCCTTATGACAAAACAAGAACTGCGACAGATGTCCATAATTCTGTTGCGCAGTTCTTGCGAAGCTGCATGAAGTTACTAAAAAGAAAAAAAGCCATAGTAGAGCTCCAGAAGCTCATCAGCCAGTATGAACCTCAGATTGCAACAGAGACTCCAGATAGTGCTGTACATCATATAAGGAAGCACAAAAGAATAGGCTGAGAGATGAGGCTTACTACACAGATAGGAGATTTTGAAATGGATGAAGTCATCCTTGATCTGGGATCAGAAGTGAATGTCTTGACTAAGCAGACATGGTAGCAGATGGGTCGACCAAAGTTTCTCTGGTCACCTATTCAGTTATGAATGGCTAATCAGGAGAAGGTCATACCTTTTGGCCGCTTAGCTAATGTAGTAGTTGACATCGACAGAGTACAGAGTCATGCAGACTTTGAGGTTATTGAAATTGTGGATGATAGTCAACCTTTTCCAGCAATATTGGGAATTGATTGGCCTATGGATAACTTGGCTATCATAAACTTGAAGACAAAGAAGATGATATTTTAAGGGAATCATCTTAGGGTCATCGTACCATTGGATCCTAAAGATGGTGATAGATACAGTGAGCTGATTCAGGAGGAATCCCAAGCTCAAGATTTAGACCGACTATACCAGCTGACTGCGAACAAGGAAGACTACATTAATCCTACTGTGGACGGTGCGCTCAACTGGCGATGTGACACTTCTTGTATCTCTGACTCGGATACAGGACTGGAGAATTGGCAAAGCTGCATGCATGAAGTATCAGCAAGAAGATGTGCACATGTTACGAAATCACTGCGCTGGATCGGAAAAGAGGTGAGTCCTATTCCCACATATGATGGTTCTGCTAATGTTTACAGTTTCATAAGGGAATATACTGCAGCTATACCAGATGAGCATAGACTGCCAGATTTAGATATAGCATTGCGCCATACACCTGCTAGATGGTGGAATGCACATAAGAAAACATTGACCACTTGGGATCAATGCAGAACTAAGATGCAGATCCGGTTAGCCGAAAAGGTTACTTTACCCTTTGAAAAGTATAATGGACAGACAGACCCTAATCAGCATATTGAAGTCTATTCAAAGGCATGGGTGGAAAGACCACTTACAGAATGGGTACATTTATTTGTACATACATTGGATGTGGGTATCCCAGAAAAATGGTACCTCGACCTGGAGCTGTGCAGTGAACTCATTGATTGGGAGCTGCTCGTTGTGAACTTCCGGAAGGACTTCAATTTTGAAGACAAGAATCCATTAATCCATGAAGCATTACAGGTAACGAAGAAGCGCATATTCCAAGATGACTGTCCTCATCAAAACATAACATTGCAGGAGTTTTTTGGGATAGAGTGCGTTCCTGCACACCTACAGTCAGAATGGAAGGAACATGAAGAGCACTTTATCAAGTGTTACAACTTAGCTGAAGATACCAATGATACAAATGAAGATGATGAGGAGGACCCATGCAACATAGATATACCAAAGTCAGAAGGCGCGCGTGAGGTAGAAGGACCTCCGTTGGAAATCCCAGATATGACTGGACCAGTAAAAACACAAAAAGTGAACATTAGCACAGACAAAGAGCCGAAGTTCACATCAATAGGAGATTATTGGGACGATCAGACTATTGCAGAGATCGTAGATACCTTACATGAGTATTAGGAACTGTTTCCAACAAAATTTACAAAGATGAAAGGAATTTTGGGAGAACTAGGGGTCATGAAAATACCTTTAAAGCAAGGTGCTAAGCCTGTCAAGCAGAGGCCATACAGATTGAATCCGCGCTACAAGGAAAAAGTCCGCGCAGAACTGGATAAGATGCTAGAAGCAGGAATAATTGAACTAGTCGAAGAATCCGAATGGATTAGCCCCATGGTTGTTCAAGACAAGAAAGCAAAAGGAGAGATCAGGATTTGTGTGGATCTCAGAAAGTTGAACGATGCTTCCATGCACAACCCATTTCCTACTCCATTCACAGACGAAGTGCTTGATAACGTTGGAGGAAATGAGGCATATTCTTTCACTGATGGTTTCTCTGGTTACCATCAGATCAGGATTGATCCTGCGGATAGGCATAAGACGACATTTGCTACAGAATGGGGGTCATTCCAGTACACCATCATGCCTTTTGGGCTGAAGAACGCACCCGCCATAATCTCTAGAGTCGTCATCGCAACATTTAAATATTTTATGCACAAGTTTTTAGAAGCGTATTTTGATGATTGGACTCTATTTTGTCTATTGAAAAATCATTGCGCGAATCTCCGCATGATGCTCGAGAAGTGTCGACAGCATCAAATATGCTTGAATTTGAAAAAGTGTATTTTCTGTGTGCCCTATGGAATTTTACTTGGCCACATTGTCTGTAAGCAAGGATTGATGGTAGACCCTGCGAAGATTGCAGTTATTGCAAACTTACCAACACCAAATTCAGTCAAGATGTTGCGATCTACATTAGGCCATACTGGATATTACAGGAAATTTATAAAGGGTTATGCACAGATAACCGCAGCAATGGAAAAGCTGTTGAAGAAAGACGCATCGTTCATTTGGAACGCAAAATGCGAATAGGGTTTTGACACATTAAAAGAAAAGATGGTCACTGCGCCTATTCTAGTCTTTCCATACTGAACGAATCCATTCCATGTCCATGTTGACGCATCATGTATTTCCCTAGGGATCGTGTTAGCTCAGCCAGGAGAGGGAGGTATTGACCACCCTATTGCATTTTCTAGCAAAAAGCTTTCAACAGCAGAGAAGAACTATACTACTACTGAGAGAGAAGGGCTTGCGATGGTATATGCCCTACATAAATTTAGACACTACTTGCTGGGATCGCACTTCCTTATGTTTACTGACCATTCTGCGTTGAAATATTTGGTCAACAAGCTAGTGTTAGGGGGACGTAGATGCCGATGGCTACTGCTGTTCCAGGAATATGACTTTGAAATTATTGTCAAGCCAGGTAGACTGAACTTGGGACCTGATCATCTGTCAAGGATCAATTCAGGAGAGGAGCTGACGAATATTGAAGACAGTCTGCCTGATGCGCAGTTATTTAGTATACAGGTTGCCAATGATTATTACAAGGATATCATTGACTTCCTAACCACAAGGATGGCACCCCAGGAATTCTCGATCCAGCAGAAAAAACAGTTAGTGGTGCGCACCGCAGACTTCACTATAATTGCAGGACAGTTATACAAACTTGGGCCGGATGAAGTCCTGCGCAGGTGCGTACTCAATCATGAGAAGCCATTTATTCTAGCCGACGCACACTCAGGAATCACGGGAGGTCACTATGAAGGAAGGGCTACTGTGCAGAAGATACTGCGCGCAGGGCTATGGTGGCCTACGCTCCATAAAGATGCCAAAGAACATTGCAGGAACTGTGATGTCTGCCAGAGGACAGGAAAACCATCACGCCGAGATGAGATGCCATTGAATCCACAGTTGACACTGCAGCCATTTGAAAAATTGGCAATAGACTTTGTGGGTCCTATAAACCCACCAGGAAAAAGAATGGGTGCAAGGTATATTATTACTGCTACGAATTACCTCACCAGATGGGCGGAAGCAAAACCAGTTAAGGGCTACAGCGCCAGTACTGATGTGCAGTTTATTTTTGAAGAAATACTCACCATATTTGGTTGTCCGAAGATTTTGATGAGTGACCAAGGTACTCACTTTTTGAACAAGACGATTGAGGTGCTTACAGAGGAATTCCACATTCGTCATCAGCGCAGTACTCCATATCATCCACAGGCAAATGGTACTGTAGAGGCTTTCAATAAAATATTGGAGAATGCACTCACTAAGGTGTGCAATGTAAATAGAGATGATTGGGACCTGGGCGTCTCATTAGTGCTATGGGCATACAGGACCACATGCAAGAAATTGACAGGATAGACACCCTTTCGGTTGGTTTATGGGCGGGAGGCTATAATTCCTATGGAATATATTGTCCCTAGTTTGAGAATCGCTGCATTCATAGGGATGGCAAATTGCGAAGCTCTAAAAGAAAGATTGCTACACTTACTGGGCTTGGAGGAAGATCACTTCATCGCAGGCTTCCACCAGCAAGCTCAGAAGGACCGCGAGAAAGAACAAGTGGTTTCAGGTAGGTGATCTAGTCCTCCTGTATGATAGCAAATTAATGAAATTCCCTGGTAAATTTAAGATGCATTGGCTTGGCCCATATACTGTGATACATGTTACTAAATCTAGTGCAGTCCAGTTAGCCAATTTAACTGGTGATACCTTGGCAACTTTGATAAATGGAAGTAGGCTAAATCTATACCATGATAGCACTGCTTCGCAGAACCCTGAATAACGAACAAAGGAATTTTGTTCTAAGTGTCAAGTATAGTTGAAAGTGGACACTAGAAATGTAAAGGAGTCTGTACATGTATGATAAAAGGAAGAAGGTATGATAAGAAGAATGATCTATGCACCGCGCAGCACTGTTGAAGCTGTGCAGAAGGGAAAAAAAAAAAAAAATATATATATATATATATATATATATATATAGTGGAAGCCGCGCAGTTGGAAATTTTTTGCAATGCGAAGTAGCCGCGCAGGGCTGCAGATGGCTTGCCGCGCAGTTCGGCGCAGCACTCGGACAAAAATAGTCGTTGCATGGCTTTTCAGAAAAATAGTCGTCAGATGACCGTTGCAGCAACCGCTTCAGCATTTAAAGAGAAGATAGTCGTTCTAAGCACGCTGAAGACAGAAAAGACCGAAGGATCCGCTCAAATTCGCCAACGGACACCACATTAATTGCTTATCTAGTCGTTGAAGGGCGCGAGAGAGGGTCTGCTGCGCCTATAAATAACACCGTTGGAAGACTCACGAGCGTTACCGAGCACTTAGAATTTTCTTGTGATTAACCTCTCTGAGCTAGTAGCCATCTGTATTATGTCTTCCTTAGCCGCTACCTCATTAGTGAATGTCCGAACCTTCCTATAGAGACAAAGAACTGACCATTGAAGAAGCACTGAGGATCTTTCAGCACGAAGGGATTCAGCAGTTAATGAAAAATCCAGTTAAGAAGGTCGTTGTAGAACAAGGTGAAGGATCCCGCAGATCACCAAGAATTAATCCGACGATGTAGGAAAAAGAAAAAGATAAAGGAAAAGTCGTAACTGCACCTCGATCCAACATCATAAAGATGGGCTCCTCGGCACAGAAATCGCCAGTCTTTCAGACATAACCCTTGAAGATGACACTCGAATATATCTCCCCACGAGCATTGAATTCCCCTGTGTTTAAATTGTCCAAAAATGTGAGATACGACATCCCGTTGTCACCTATCTCAAAGCATGTAAACACTGCTAAGAATTTGCTGGGAAAGATAGCAGATTGTAAATGGGAGGATTATGACCTCTTGGGAATGAAGAAAGACGAGCCAAATGTTCCCAAATACCCAAATTTTCAACCAGACCAGTATATGTGCTGGAAAAAGGACACCAAGGGAACTCTGAACTTGGTAGATGACAGTTGGCTAGCACCTGTCGTTCAGTCGGGGTTACTGAACTTGCTGACATTACCACATTTTGATCGTTCTCCAGAACTTAATATCATGGTTCGCACACTCATGGCACGAATCCACCAAGTTTATCTGTGGCTGGACAGGAACATTGATATTAACATCGATTTGATCCACCGCATCACCGGGCTAAGAAAGCACGGTAAGGATCCTAAGCAATTCTTCGAGGGAAAGAGAAAAGAAAAAGAGGCTATTGAGAAGATGAAGAAAACCCATCCGGTGGTGAAGGAAAAAAGAGGTTTCCCGACAGAATATATAGAGGACAGAGAAACAAGATTTGTAACGCAGTTACTCGCAGGAAAGATACTCAAAACAGCTAGGCCTTCGAAGGTTCCTGCGAGCACAATACTCCTTGGTGCCGCAGCGGCTGAAGGCAACAACTTTAATTGGTGTCAGTTTCTGTTGAATGAGTTCCTTGAAGAACTCAACGACACACAGGTGAATGGCGGCCAGTTCCATTTCACCTGGCTCATCGTCCTGATTGCTTTGTGTGGATGGAAGGAGCCACAAGATTATGCGAGCGTCATTATGGACACCAAGGATCCTAAAGGGTTTAAGTTCGTCAACCTATGGGAAAACACAAATGCAGAGCGCCAGCATGCAACGGCAAAAGTCTTTTACCAGTACTATATTCAGCTACGCGACGCAATCATGAAGACACCCCACATTACAAAGCAGGTCACGGCGAAGTATATCCGCATCATCGACTTTGAGGCAGATATGAAATGTATATTCATATCGCTGAAAGCACAAACGAAGAAACCAGAGTGGTTCCTAGGGAACTACATCATGTATGAGCAGGATATTGAGGACCTCATGAAAGATTGGCCACCAGAGTTCCGCATAGATTTTATGGATGTAGAGACAGACTCAACAGAAGATGAGCCAATCCCGCACTCATGCCCAATCATTGAAGAAACAGGGAAGAGAAAAGAAGCTGAGACTTCGGAGAAGCCAAAGTCGAGGAAAAAGGTGAAGGCCACAAAGATTCAATCGGAGGCAGTACTCAATGATGATGACTACGAGATGATAAATGAAACAGTCTCAGAGCAGATGAAGGAGCTTATGGCGGCTAAAGAAAAGAAGGACATGGTCATCCAGGATGACCTGCACAAGACGTGACTCTCAATGCAAGGCCTAATGAAGAAAATGGACGATGTCCAGAAAAGATTATTTTTCTGTGGGAAGCAGGGGCTGAAGGGAGGTCGGTAGGGACCTCGCAGCAAGGAAGCCAATAGCTGGCAATAACGCTGCCATCGAAGACTAGAATTGTCCATGTGGACCCATTAGCTGTTGTGTTGCCGATGGCAGAACAAGTTGTCTTGGACACAAAGGGAGTCGAGAGGGTAGAGCTTGACTTAGCCAAAATTCCATTACCAGGATTGCACTTCATCCACACGCAGATCGTTGAGGATATGCATGAACAGACGGTTGAATCGATGAAATCACAAGCAGAGCTCACCGTAGCAAACAGGAAAATTCAGCTACAGGAAGAAATACAGCTACGGAACGAACTGGACCGCTAACAAAATTTGGAGACTACCATATCCAATGTGGCGAAGGATATTGAAGGCATAGAAATCTAGGATGATCCTGTAGACACAATTCTGAGGATCAGAGATAAGGTGAGATCCTTGCAGTCGGAGATGCAAGATAAAGAGATTTATTATGAGGTCGATATTGCCACATTGAAGGATAAGCTTAATAAGCAGGCACCATTAACTGAACAGCAAGTCAGAGAGCAAGCAGTGAGCGCCACCTCAAAAAGAATTACAAGTGAGATGGCTAAGTGCCAATCGCTCCTGGATAAGGTTTCACAGGCAATGACGACCCTTGAAGAGGATCAAGGGTTGCTGCAGGTCAAAGCCGCAGTACAAGAAAAATAGACCGCGCTGGACAAGTTGAACGCAGAGGTTAAAGATATGCCACCCAGAGAGAGGTTGTCGAGATACAAGGAGATATCCGGCTTAAAGAAAGAAGTACAGGAATTACGACAAAAAGAGACTGAGATGGATAATCAGTCGAAGCAGCTCCTGGAGAATGCCATGGCGGTATCGCAGCAGATTGAAGATAAGTTAGTAGAACTGAGCGCTAACCAGGAGCAGGTACAAGACCAAATTGGACAGGAAATAACTCCAACACTTCTTGAGACAATTAAACAGGTTGAGCACGATACAAGAGAAGCAGTGGTGTATTTGTGCGGTACATATGACAAGTTTGCGGCCAAGTTCGTTCCACCGGTCACGGCGCAAAGTGAGACAACTGAAACAATCAGTGGCTCGGGGACGAGCCACATGTAAGTGTTAGGGGCATGTTGGGCCCAGGTTGAGATAAAGTTTTGGAAGCACCTTTTTGAGGCAAGCAGGGAAAGCTGAGCTAAGCGCAGCTCAGAAATACAATTTTGGCTAAGTATTGAGGATGCTGCGAAGTTGTGTGCAACATCCAACTTTTGACCAGACTGTGGAGTTGCGCGCAGCATCGAAGTTTTGGTCGTGATGCGAAGACCAGTACTGCACCGAAGCAGTGCTGCGGATTTAGGAGGCCACGTGGAGCCAGCAAAGCGGTGTACTGGACAAGTATCAAGTGTAGCTACCGGCTCGACCGGTAGCAGCCATTTTTGGAAAGATATTCCAGGATTGTCGAGCGGTGGACATAGGAAAAACAAGAAGGCGGCCACGTGTGGGTTGTTAAGGAAAGCGACGTTTAACATGCTTAGAAGGTAAAACCATTAGAGAGAAATAGTTTGGCAAAAGCAGCCTGTAGGCATGCGTGCGACAGGAAGGCCGATAGCGACAGAATGAGGACGTGGAGATCCGCCATGATCAAGCAGACGCTACCAGGAGCCAGCAAGCCGGTTTGGAAAACCGGCACAGTTTTGGAACCCTTGGGGTTTTTGGTTTTAGGTCTTCGACATTGTACAGACATGACCTTCGAGCATGATCTATTTAAGAAGACACTTTTGTATGGGATGGGGGTTTCTCTATTTTGGATACTAGATGCTAGTTATTAGAGTAATCTTGAGATAACCTTTTTGTATTGTAAAATCTCTCTGAGATGAGAATATTGTAAAGGCTCTGCAGCTATGTGCGCAGAGACCTAGCCGAGAGAAAGGAGAGTCTACAGTTGAGTGCACAGACTAAGAACGGTTGCCCCATCCCTTTTGAAAGAAATATATTACTAACCATTCTTGTGGACGTAGCTTTCCATCTGGGGAAGTGAACCACGTTAAATCCTATGTTATGTGATGATGTTTATGAATGGATGACTGTCTATTTGTAGAATGAATGTTTGAATGTTTCCTTGCATGCTGTAATAGGAGAACTTTGATATGCATTTACCAATAGGCGAAGTTTGGAAATGATATGCTAAGTTCCACATGAACAGATGAATGGCGAACATTTTAATTATATGTTAAGATCGTGAATTAGTCATTTAAGATTAATACTTTCTTAAACACAGTGAAGGAACGCGGCACAGTTAGTCATGTCTATCATCTCAGTTCATGTTGTAATAACCCAAGTTCTTGAACGAATGCTAGAAAGATAACCAGTAAGTACCTGAAGGAATGGATGAGTGATATTCATTTCAGTGCCTTAACGTTTCCAAGATCTTCCAAGTAGAGGATAAGTGTGGGTGATTCGCAGTTCCAGTAGAAGATTCGCAGCAGTAAGAAACCCTTAGTGAGGCCCGCAGTGTTGCCTCCACTGCGCAGTACTACTCACAGTGTAGATCCTGCTGCGTACCGCATCACTTTGCCCCGCAGTGCACTCCTTCTGTCCTGTGCTGCATAGCTTGTTCATATAAACAACTCATCATTTATTGTGGAAACCTAATTCCGCAATACCCCATAAGATACACCTCGGGTGAGACCTCAACCTGCTCGCAGGTTGTTGCCGAAAGGGCCGATGCGAAGGGGTTTTGTTGGTCAAAGGGAGAACCGCAAAGAACCTAGGTCTAATTGGAAACCTCTGGGTCAGTTTAAGCAACACTTAGTCATGGGGTTAATAACTACATGGGGGGGGCCTCCTTGTCCATTTAATTCCCAAATACAACCTTAGGCATCTTCCATAAGGTAGTTTCCATACTTGCTCATTAATTAAATAATTATTGCCTAGGTGACTTAGGCAAAATTTACCCCATGGACCATAGCAAAATTTGGGGACATGACAAGTTAAGTCTGACTAGTCTCCAAGATCTGCATGAGAAATTTGAATAGCCTCCTAACCGAATTCAAATTTCCTTGTTATATATTGTGTTCACCTTCATTGATTACAGTTAATGAAATACATCATTCTTTTCTTCTTATATATTCTAGCTATTGTGTAATGATCACATATCTCTCTTCTTTATGTTCCTATATCTATATGCTCAAATTTTTCGTTGTATCAAATTTGTAGGGGTACTAAACTAGTCAGTGTTCTAGTGATTTTTTTTCAGGGATCAATCTTTTGCAGGTTAAAGAAGGGATTTTGCAGCCATCAAAGAGCTCATTTGCAAACTTCAAAGAGCTCATTTGCAGACATGGATTTTCTATCTCCTTAGATGAGTTGCTACATAGTTGGTATGCTAGATCCAGTTTTATAAGATTCATAACATAAGTCATATGAGTACATATTCACATACATTGAGAGGATGAAAGAGGCCCCGGAAGCTTCGCAACATATGGACTACAAGGATATATGCACATCCATGATCCACCACTCAATTGAGGAATACTTTTACAGGCCTAGGAGAAAAGGTGATCTACAAATTTATTCTCTCCAAATTGAGTTCTGATTACAATATCTTTTATGCTTTCCATTCTACTAAATTGGTTCTTGGAGCCTCCTACAAAATTCCTTCTTTGGATGCATTTGCTACCTCCCTGCTTCAAGAGCAAGATAATATTTCACAAATGGGCCTCCAAAAGACCTCAAAGGTGCATGAACATGCATCCAATGAGGGGAAGAAGTGCGCAAGCAAGCAAAAACCCCCATACAAATTCAAAAACGATAAAAAACCAAGGATTTCTCATTAATATTTTGAATCTAATGATGCCAAAGACCGATGAGGAGCAGCCATGGTGTCCTTAATACAATAAAGGACCACATAAAGAAAAAGATTGTATATACCAAAAAAAATTGAAGAAAAGGAGACCAACAAGAAATCCAACTGCATGTATGTACTTTCAACAGTTTCTAATCCATGCATTCTTGAATCAGAATACTTTGGAGAACTTGTCCCAAATCAAGTACTGATTGAATAATACAATGGAGAAATTTTCCCAAATCAAGTTCTCATTGAAGAAGACATCCAACATGTCTCTTCAAACTCTAGAGATGCAACTTTTGCTACTACTACTCACCAATTTCCACACAAAAAATTCTTATTAGATCAATTTTTTACACTCTCTTTTATGGTAGGATTTTTTTTCCATGTGGTTTTCTCCCTCTTACCCAATTTGCAAAGAATATTGTGTGCATGGGTACCTAATATGGCTGCAAATTGTCGGGACCCATTTTTCATTTTTTATCTTTTCACCAAGTTAGGATTATGAGGGGGTGTTAGATAAAAAAAAACCTCTACCTAGCTACCTATAACTTAACCTGATGACTCCAATGGGACAAACCTCATCAAATTGATCACCTAAGTCAACCATGAGTTGGTTTCCTAAATAATAGATTTGTGGGTGCCTTCCTTGATTTTGGGGCACATTCCCTTTTTTGGGTGTGATTCAGTCAGTTGTTAGTTAAGGACTAGATGTGATCCACTAACATAGTTCCTAATTGATCCTCTACTATCATTAGCACTCAAGTTCAGTTAGTAGAACCCCATTTGAGATTTTTTATGGATTTGCATGCACTTCTTCAATTAGAACTAGTGCCCAGTGAGTCACAATGTCAGTTAAACTCAGTAGAGGTGAGTGTGCATGGATAAATAAGGGTATTTTTATAATTTCCCAAGTCCCTATGACCCTAATAAAACTGAGGATTTATAAATTTAATGGACAACGGAGTTCTTAAAGAAAATTTAAAAGAATTACAAATTGTGAAATTTCAATATTGTGACACTTAAATTTTTAGTAGAATATGTACATGTAAAGTAATAATCAGATCCTAATTAACATATAAACTTAATATATCATGTCAGAAACCTTTCATCCAAGTTTAAACTCAAATATTCATTAAGATTCAATAGCTAAACAAGCATTCTGCAACCTTTCTCACTATGTCTAGTTTCAGTAAACTTAAGCAATTATTGGAGTACAAGTCTTGGACTATTAATAAAACATAAGAAAAACATATGGGTCTAATATAAAATAATTTATATCATGTTATACGTGTCGCATTAACATAATAAAACATTCATTCCCTACAGCTAGCACATCTTGTAGAAAAGAGACTTTTCAACTATGTTTCCTTCTTTCAATCAGACCAAGAATTTAGCAAATTATTAGTGATTCATTATTTCATATTTCTAACATTTGTTTGCTTTAACATATCATATATTATCAAATCTAGATATTTGATAATAATCATATTTACAACTATCTCTATTCTTCAAGAAAAAACAGAATTTAACGAGTAAACTAAAATCTTCTTTCGGATAAAACTGTAAATCAAATCAATCGGTTGTTAAGGCCATGGATTGACCTGCTAGGATGATATCCTATCAAAATATGTAATACATATCCAAAATTTAATATCCCCAATATATAATATGGGGATATTAACTCAACCCCTAACTCAAGAAATCTAAATTTCTCAAACTAGGTGTTTTTTCTTCCAAACAAGGCACATGGAGACTGCTTGATTCCAACTGGATCCTTAGTAACACCTCTATTCCTCTTCGAATTCCTCAAGGAGGGATGTTAGGGTTTGTTATAGACTAATCACATCGTATAAAATCTTTAGACAGACACCCAACTTCAACATTTGCACATTTTTTGGGTGCATCACGCCTGGGAAGACTCCTTTGGAGAAACCAAAGGCTTCAAGGCAATATCCCCAAGACTTATGTGGAACCCAATGGATTTTGGTGTAGAACTGCAAGTGGCTGGTATTTCATGCAAGCTATGAATAAAAAATCAATTACATATTGTACATCATATACTCATATAAATCAGATTTAAAAAAAAAAAAAAAAATCTTAGAGCCATTAGATAGAATGCAAACAGTGAGCCACTCCATTAATATTTAACTAATTTGAGTCAACAAGATCTATTAAAGAGAATAGCATATCATATATGAATATGTCCTTTACAAATCAGAAATAAAATCCTCCAGGGATCGAATCCACCATGACAGAAAACTTATTACATAACAATTTACTTATCTTGACAAGAAGAGCAACTGAAATCGACAGAGCAATGTTCCATCCATCCATTGGAATTGTCAATCCAGATCTTACTTTGACAGCCCACCCCCAATATGAGGCCATGAATTACATAGGAAGGAACTTGAATCCCTTATCAAACTACTCCTCTGATATGATATGTTCACAATGAATACCCTAACCTTCTACTTTCGTGTCTGTTTCTGCACTGCCTATAGGGAGATGGCCTAACTAACCATACCCATTTATTGGCTTCTTGTGCAAGAAAACCTAGATTAGTAAGGCCAAAAGAAGGGGAGAAGAGCATGAATAATCTAGAATAAATCTATATATGGAGGAGTAGAAAAAGAGAAGAGAGGACTTGCAATCAAACACTCAGTCTTCAACCCTGTGAAGCAAACCCTCAACCCTCTCTTGGAGCACTCAGAGCCAAAAATGATGAATCAATGCTTTGGGATTTGTTTCCTCAAATGGAAAAATCAAGGCTTAAGTATGAAAGAGTTAGAATTCCAACCACTCATTCCAACTAGGGTCATACAGAGGGGTTAAACTCATCCACAAAGAAGGAAATTTGAATTATAGAGAGAGGGACAAGTGGCCAACTCGAATTCATGAGTGGTTAAGTGGGCCAAGTCGAATTCAAGTAATAGGACAAGTTACTAAAGGATTCACTCTTCCTAGAATAGAAAAAGCCAGCAGTTGCAAAAATCATAGGCGGGTGTCATGGGAAAGGAAAAAATAGGGAAAGATCCATAAAAGCAGGGAGGGCGCACTTTCTCATTAATGAAGGAAACAATTGAGGAGAAAAATCCAAGAAAAGCAAGGAGGGTGCAATTGTGCTTTGTGGAGGCAAAAATCGAGTGGAAGCACAAATCAAGGATATGGAAGCACAAATATAGATCACAATCCCTAGAAACTAGGAGGAGGGCGTCTTAGCTCATAAATTATCCAAATAAATCTCAAATTTAATCAAAATACTAAAAGCACCATGCACTATGGTCTAGCAAACTACTAGGAGTGAAAATAATAATAATGCACTAGGAAAATAAAATTTTTCACCCACAAAATTCCAAGGGGGGGTTGTATTAGTGAAAGGGGTACATATAACAATGAAGTAGCCCTACTGGTATCCCCACATACTAAAATAAACAGAATTAGGGTCCTCTTAGTAGTGTTAGGGTGAGAATCAACTCCTAACCCCCAACCCCCAGACCTGTGGAACCATGGCCCCCATGCTATTTTAGTTGCCTATGTCGATCTAGTTTATTTAATTAATTAATAATAATAATATCCAAATCATGGTCCTGGAACCTAATGCATTAATGTTTAAATCATATTTATAGGGGCTTAACACTAGGGATGTTACAATTTGGCTCTAGTTATTCATGCCTAGTCTCCAAGCACTGCATGAGAAATTCGAATAGCCTCCTAGCCTAATTCAACCCACCTTGATATTTATTCTGTTCACCTCCATTCATTACAGTTAATGAAATACATCAATCTTTTCTTCTTATCTGCTCTAGTTTTTGTGTAATGACCTATGATAAATCATTTGTTAGATGACTAGTTGATTGTTGATTTAATTTTCACAGTATATCTCTCTTGTTTATGTGCCTAGATATATATGCTTAATTTTTACAATATATTTATTTGACAAAACCACCCCCGAGTTGGGGCTATCAATACACAAGGGATAAGTGCTCTTCTCATCTATATGCAGCTCAATGGTTGCAGAGCTCAACTCGCATTCTACCCCTTGGCGTAGAACTCCTTCCATAGTGGTCCTAATCCTCCCTTACCCATCAACTTGCACAACGCCATGAATCCCCTTTCTTTGAGATAAAAATAACTCAAGAAACCTCCAGTTCCATATCAACACTCCAGCATAGGTTGAACAAGAAGTCTCTGAATTGGGACTCCAAGGCATGCAGTTTTAGGATAGGCTCCTCTCATGCACCAGATTTCCACAAGGTTAAGGCATGGATAGTTTGCACATGGTATATCTAGTCTTACGATACCACACTCAGGTAGCAGTGTCAACAGTTCTCTTAGTGAAGTCTAAACCACCCGAATGGAAGGTGTGTATGCCTAAACGAATCCGAAGAACCCCTCACCAACTAAAATCTCACTCTTTTATGTGCATGGCTTTTGGCTGTCATCTGGCTTGATCAAGACATAACCCTTTATCAATGCTTAGGATTTTGGATTAATGACTAAGGATAAGGTTAAGGATCTAATCCCACCATGGTCATATTTCCCCTTAGCCACCTAGCACTTCCCCTCTTGTGGATTCATGGATCCTCATCTCATCTTCGTCCCGACTCCTTCTTCCTCTGCAAACGTTAGAGATTTTATATTAACATTAAACATGTAGATAATTACAGTGTTTTGGTCATCCTGACCAATTTTTATTGGATTCCATCCTTTACATAAAAAATATACAAATTTATATTACAGGATCAAACTGGGGGTGTTACAATAAGGAATAGTTGATGGTGTTTCCCTACCTTAAGGGTTTTGATATTAATAAAGTATAAATCATTTATTAATATCATTGTTTGTGATTTAATAAAGTCTTTGTTTTCTTTTGTTTTATTTTATATTCCTATATAAGTTACTTAACCTTTGGTATTAGAGCCATTTCTTGGGGGAAATGTGGAGGAACTTTTTCCTTTGTTTCTGCAAATTTTTCAAAGGAAGAAAATAGGATGATGGCTTTTAGACCCATTTCTAAATATTGTTGTGTATAATTTGAATAATTTTTGTGTAGAAAAAATATCCAAGTTCAAAAAACAAATCATCCAAATCAGATTCTACGAAGTGGAGTTATCACTGATTTAAAATCAGTTGTTTAAGAGTTTTTTCAGTGATGGCTTGTGAATTTAAAATCAAATATATTTTGATAGAGTGTTGGGATTTCAATCAAACCAATGCTATTAGATGTAGAATGATTGTTGCGTTTCATAATTTTAGTCATAATAGAAATTCTAGGAAAGATTAATGGAGTTATGAGCATTTCAAATTTCCAGCCTCAAAATAGAAAGGATCTCCATTGAACAGTGCATTATTTTTTGAAAATCCTAGTTATATTGTTGGGTTATAGAAAGGAGGATGTTTATTATAGGAAAATGTGATCATCCTCTAGCATTGATGAATTCATAAAGTACAAAAAATAATTATGGGAAGAGATGTGGAAAGTTGATCTACACTATAGTTTCAAAGAAGATGCTACCATATGGTGGTGGTCATTGGAATTTAGTAAGATTATGGAACTAATTAATGAAGCATATGAAAACATATTTTTAGAAAAGTGGTTACATGCCTAAAATAAGGATAATGGGAGTGTATGTTTTAAACCTATGAAGAGAAGCAATACATACATATTCTTAAGAAAAATAGAGATTTACACAATGGCACACACATAGTTCACAAAGATTTACCTTAGAAACTCTTGAAGGGAAAAACCAACAAACATAGAGGTGCACCTCTATCTTTCTCATTGTGTTTCTTAACCATTCACAATACAATATTTAGGTATTCCACAGCATCCAAACCCTGATATGTTAACCCAAACTAGATATAGACCCCAATCCCTTAACCATGATTAAATTACATATGTTTATAAAAAAACCAAAAAGAGATGGATGTGTATGGTAGGGTGACACACACCACACCCACATGAAAAGAATACAATGTATACCCAATAGGGAGCACCAAGGGTCTATTTTCATGTGAAAACTTTGTATTATAGGTTCATGGATGTCTTCAACAAGAGAAAATCAGTATTTCTATTTACACTAGTTGCAAGCATAATTTCATCAATATTAACTTGGATAAAATGTTGCATGTCCCCACAAATCATGTTCGAATCACACATATTGAGGGTGAAAATGTTTAAATTTTTAAATATTTGAAGATTACTATGGATATATATGTGTTAGATTTAGATTTTCATGCTATATATATGGATGGTGTGGATATTTTTTGGGGATATACATTGATAGACTCAATTGGTACAATTGATATTAATGTGCAAAAGAATTTTATGAAGCTTTGGTATATAAATAATAAAAATAAAAAATAAAAATTACATTGCATGATATTTACTTTACAAAGAAAGAAAGGCTCAAGGGGGCACGTGAAGAATCCCTTGCACGTAAAATAATTGGCGTATCTATAGACACAACATAAGAGTTTGAAGTTGAATTAGAAGAAGGGGATACAAGAGCACATGAAGAACATCCTTAGGAAGGGCATAAAAAAACTCAAAGTAATCATATGTTCTTGGAGAGTCAAAGACTAAAGAACCAATATCTAAGGTTTGTGTATATTGCCACCTACACCACCCAAAAAATGGTCATTAAGGAAAGACCATGAGCATTGGCAAATTACTATGGACAAACATGGAACAAGAAAGGAAACTGATATGGAGGAACATGGAGGACTAAAAGAAAATACATGGTTATATCATATTAGCATGGAAACCCCATAGAACCAAAGGACAAACCATAATGAACATCGAGGTGGCAAGGAAGTAGTTGGACCCCATGTCATTCACCAGTATGGATCGATTCTCATGCTTTGTTCAAGTTGACTACATAGCTTAGTAGATCATATTATATGGCTTCCTCCTATGTTTTGAGGATGAAACATGTGAAAATGGGTGTATTGTAATGTATGTAGAGACGATTAGATGGGGTACTTAGGGAGGTACCTAAGCTGATAGTGAATGTAATGCGAATAGGCCCAATTGGTAGTTATTGGGTAATAAATATGTCCACCAAGTGGTTAGAATAAATACTATCATAATAAGTGGTAGTTGGCATAGGAATACCCATGAGAAAGTATAAATACACATGAGTATTATTATATTAAGTAAGTTGAAAGTTGGATGTGAGTATTCTATTGTAACAAGCATGGGTTTTGGAGTGATTCCTTCCATATGAAATAATAAATGGTGTTACCCTACCTTCAAGGTATTCTTTACATTATTGTTTTCATTCTATTGTTATCTATTGTGTGGATCTATTGTGTTATTCACAAGTTAATGTTTATATTCTATATTCATATCTAAGGTAATTAACAATTTTGCAAGTTGGGTTATGAGTTAAGGACATATAAGGCTTCCAACTTCAATGAGATTGTGAAAAGAGGAAATGAGACAAAGGCTTGGTTGGTTAACATTGAAAAACACATGTTTCTATATGGTTTCAACCCCTTAGAGAAGACTAATTTCACTATTTACTAGCCAATAGATGATGCAAACCTTTGGTGGACCACCTTTAGAAGAAAGAAAAGTTGGTTGAGGAGAATCTTGGTTGGTAAACATTTAAGAAAAAAATCGAAGACAAGTACTTGGTTTAGATGTAATACCATAAAAATAAGTCAAATATGACCATGGACATACTAAGGAATATTGAGTCAATAGACTTATTAGAGGATGTGAAGATCATGTTAGAGATAGAGTCCATGTACCTTCACACCAAGGACCCTATTAAAAGTGATATACAAAAACTAACTATGTGGAGTATAATCCCAATGAAGAAAGGAATTAAGTGGCAAACTCAACCATAATATTAATCATTATAAGAATACATGGAAACAAAAGTGTGATTAGTGGAATTTTCACTTGGATACATCATTAGGGTCCAAGAATAAAGGCATAACACAAGAGATTGCATGACCTACTAACTTTAGAGTCAAATTATTTTAATGCAAAGGATATGAATACAAATATTTCAAGTTCCATAAGAGAAATAATTAGACTAAGGAACTAGTGAATCATCTGGAACCAAATGGGACAAAGGGGGATGTAGTGAAAGGAAATATATATGAAACAATTAATAGTCATTAGTTGGATAATTGTAAGCTTAACCATGAGAACCTTCAATATCCATGGAGGGTACATATGGTGAATGATGCTAGGAAATGGATAGACCATGAAATCAATAGGTGTGTAGTGGTTCTAGGTGGATGGGACTAGTGACATATGTTTCCATGATCTAGCCTTTGGGGCTTGCGATGGAATAACTAGACAATACTATATAGAACTCCATAAGGCCAAGATAGATTGTCATGTGAAGAAGATAGAGTGTGTAGATGATAAATTTCTAGTTACAATAATTTAAGGAGAAAACTTCTCGTAACGATAAAAAAAAAATACTAGCCATGTAAGCCAAGAGCATTGTGTGCAAGAGTTGTAAAGACTACAACATTCATATCATTGAGGCAACTGAGGGATCCAATATGAAGGAAAATTAACTACCAATAGTAAAGGAGTTTGTAGATATGTTATTAGAATAGTTACTAGGGTTACCACCAACCCAACAAGTGAATTAAAAGATAGATCTAATGTAAAGAGAAACCCCAATATCAAAAGAACCTTATAGATTGGGGACTAAAACGTTTAATGAGCTCAAGATGTAATTGAAAGAGATATTAAACAAATATTCCATATTCCCATGTGAATAAGCCTAGAGAGATCCTGTATTGTTTGTTAATAAAAAGGATAGAACCTTTTGGATTTGCGATTAATTTATGCTTAATAAAGTAACAAACAAGAACAAGTAACCCTTACCTAGGATTGATGACCTATTTAATAATATTAAATGGAAAACATATTCTCAATTTTGGACTTAATATTTAGGTATCATCACATAAGAGTGGAAAAGGTTGTCATATCTTATAAGGTTTTCTTTAGGACTACATATGAGAATTGTGAGTTCCTAGTTTTACCTTCTGGATTGACAAATACCCCTATAATTTTCATGAGATTAATGAATAATTTATTCCAAACTATTTGGAAAATTTTGTGTTCGTATTTATCTGATGAAATGTTTTGCTTCTCTTGTGAGGAGGAGCATCAGGAGCATATCCACCTAGTGTTACAAAAGTTACAAAATTCTTTTGGACTTAAGATACAGGTATCATCACATAAGAGTGGAAAATGTTGCCATATCTTATAAAGTTTTCTTTAGGACTACATATGAGAATTGTGAGTTTCTATTTTTACCTTATGGATTAACAAATATCCCTATAATTTTCATGATATTAATGAATAATTTATTCCAAATTATTTGGACAATTTTATGTTGGTATTTATTGATGAAATTTTTTTCTTCTCTTGGGAGGAGAAGCATCACGAGCATATCCACCTAGTGTTACAAAATTTACAAGAACACTAGTTGTATGATAAGCTAAGTAAGTGTGATACATTCAAGAAAGAGACCCAAAATATTAGGCACATGATATTTGAAGAAGGATTACATGTGGATTCTGAGAAAACAGAATCTATATTTAGCCCAAATAATGCAATTGAGATAAGAATATTCTTGATATTAGCTATATATTATCATAGATTTATCAAGTGTTTCTCAAATATTGTAGGACACTTGTCAAATTTGCAAGGCAGTTGAGATAATACTCTTCTTGTGGATGGGTAGATATTATTAGATATTTATTTAAGGTTTCTTGAGGATCATTGGACCCTTGTCAAATTTTCAAGGTAAAGGACTCCAACTTCTATGGATATCCTTGCATGAGGAAATATTTCAAGATCTTAAGCAACTTTTGCATGCAATCACTTATGTTTATACTTCCTAATAATATTTTGAAAAATATTTATTGGTGTGCACTAATGCTAGTGGTGAACGTATTGGGAGAGTATTGTAGGAGGGAAGAGTAGTAAAATATGAGTCAAGAAAGTTATTCATTCATGAGTATAAGTACTTAACTCATGACTTGGAAATATTAATGATAGTACATGACTTGAAAGCATGGTTGAATTAATTGAGTGACAAAATGTTTGAACTATGAATATATTATGAGAGTTTGAGATACTTATACTCAACCATAGTTGAACACTAGGTAGTGGCATTGGGTGGAATTTTTGAGAAATTATGACTATGAGATATTGCATATATAGGGGAAAGAGAATACGGTGGAAGATTCCTTGATTCAAAGGTGGGATATGGGAGCTCCCTAATTAGTTGGGACAATGTGGAAGAGCAATTCCTTAAGGAAGTGGCACTATGGAAGAGACGGAAAGTATAATAAAGCGTGTGCAGTAAAGTCCAAAGATTTCCTAGGATAGGAATAAGAGCTACATAAATTAAAATAAAGATTCAATATTGGGTAGAAATTATTTCTCAAATCTAATCCAAAAAGTATCTCTTTATGCCTGGGTAAATGGAAGAAATTGGCATCGAAATATTTTGCATCATTAGATATTTTGGCGTAGATGGGTGTCATTGTTTACAAATTAGTATTACAACCGCATGTGACTATACATGACATTTTCCATGTGTCCTTTATTAATAAATATGTTCATGATCCCAACCATGATTTTTTTATTTTTATACTATACAAATAAAGACATCAAGGAGTTTTTCAGCTAGCCCTTAATGATCATCAACACTAAGAAACTACACATGTGGAGCAGAGTTATAGATTAAATCAAGTTCCATTGGTAGAAGTACTCCGAGAAATATGATGAAAAAGTTGTATCCTTATTTTTTTAAATGATGACCTAGCTCCAGAGACATGGCCCTTTTTATTTGAGGGGGACTATAACACCCCTAGTGCATTATGTTGTTGACCTTGCAATTAATGTTCATTAGGAGGTAGAGTGGGAAATATGTTGTTATATATGTTATTATTAGAATAGGGAATTTAGAGTGGAAATAACATAATATATAAATATTTATAATGAAAATGACATAATTACTATAGCGAGACAATTGGAAAGAACCAAAATTCACAAATAACAATGCCTTTATTGATGAAAACAATGTTCACTTTCCTCTTCAAGGGGAAAACCTCCAGGTGAACAAAGCTCCAATTACAATATCCTTCATAAGACAAATCATTGCATTGATTATAATTCTTTATATAGTTTCTATCCTTCTAGGAACTTTCTAGTACGAAATACCTTATAGTAATCCTTCTTACAATTCTCTACCCTCTTGCATGAGTACATCTCTGATTCCTTTACCTAAGGTTTCACAATAGAATATAAATGTATTAGTGAATTTGGGAAAAGAGATTACATAGGTGGTACACATAGCCTCCTTTAAGTCTTGGAAATCCCTTTGTACCACTTCATTTCCATTGAAATAATTTTTGAAACAAAGCTATGAGTAGAGCTACAATCTTAATGTAGTTCTATACAAACTTTCTAGAATAACCAATGAGTCCAACCAAACCTCTTAGTATTTTAAGAGTTATGGGGCAAGGCCAATCCTTCATTACTTCAATGTTATTTGGATCCATACGCACACCATCCTGACTAACAATATCGCCCAAATGTTCCATTTCAAAGACCAAAGGAACATCTTCTATGTTTTGTGTGATTTATTTTCCCGATTAAGGGAAAGTGGTCATCATTGATTGGATGTATTATTGTATGCCTCACTTAAGAACCAACCTGAAATCAAACATTCCATTCATCAATGATTCTAAGGAAACTTTTGAGAGAATCAATACATCGACTTTCAAATATTCATCTCTTAGGGGTACTTTAATCCTACCTCTATTGACATGTTACTTGGACTCTTCTTTTATCTTTATTGTATCCTTGCTATCGTGACCATATATACTACTTCAATGGTTCCTTCAAATAAATATTTTGTGCCTTCACACTCAATCCATTATCAATTCTTTCTTGTTGATAAAGATTCATTTGTGATTCCCAACCCATCAAAAATTGGTTATTTAGGGACAAGTATGTCTTTGTCTATGGTCAAAAATGCTTATAAGGCTATTATTATGGAATTTTCTAACGTTAATCAAAATATTCCCCTTAGGGAGGAGTATATTAATTTTTCTTCGCCCATCCGAATTGTTAACTCTACTAAATCTAATGAGTTAATAGACACATATTTTACTTATAATAAATCCATATTAGAAGAATTTAGTTCAAAACATCCTTGCGAATATATGCATGATCAATCATATTTTATCCCTAAGCTCAATAAGATGAAAGTCAAGCCCTGATAGCCTTGTTTTTCTTGGTGATTTTGATTGGTACAAGTGCCCCATTCTTACATAATATGTTTGCATCAAGGGTATCTATCCAATATTTTGAAAACCTTACCTGTTGATATCTCCATCAAATTTTTCATTGCCAAAAACATTATGATTGGAGTGAATTGTTCTCCTCAATAAATTGAAGAATGCATTACCCTTTTCAAAGAGTTTCAAAATGTCTTTGTTTGGTCCTATGAATAAATTCCAAGTATTCATCCTTGGATTTTAGAACATGAGATCAAAAATTATGATAATGTCAAACTCATTCAACAAAATATATGGTTGGTTAATCCAAAGAAATCAGTTGTTTTCAATGTAGAGGTGTAGAAAATTATCTTCCCTAATTTCATTTATCTTATCCCTCTAATAGAATGGTATCCAATCTTGTTCCCATTGATTAAAAAACATGGTGCAATTTAGGTCTGCACTGATTTTAGGGATTTAAACGAGGACTATCCAAAATAAAATTATGCTACCCCTTCATGGATCACATAATTGATGAGTGTGCCGGGAATTCTATCTTCTCTTTCACGGATGGTTTCTGTAACTATAATCAGATATGTATATTTGACCTAAAGACAAGCACAAAACAAACTTTATCTATCCTTGGAGTAACTTTACTTTTTTCAAGATGTCATTTGGTCTAAAAAATGTTGGAGCCACTTTTCAGTGGTCCATGCATTATATTTTCATGATACTAAGCACATTTTTGAATCCTATCTAGATAACTTAGTTGCTTTCTCCCAATAGTGAGTCGACCATTCATCTCACCTTCATGCCATTTTTAAATGATGTTGACATTATAACATTTAGTTAAACCCTTACAAACAATATTATGTTTGGTATCTAGGATATTAAGTAGGTTCATTGTGTCCAAGAAGGGGATCATGGCTAATCCCTTTAAGGTGGAAGTAATATTTCAATTTCCTCTCCCATGTACAATTTGACAAATTCACAGTTTGCAAGGGAAATAAAAATTATTGTAAAGGTTTATTGCAAATTATGCCAAGATTGAGAAAGGTTTTATGCACCTATTAAAATAGGTTTTCCTATTTATTTGGGATGACCAAACCCAATGATAATTTGACACCTTAAAGACTACTCTTGTTTCTTCTCCTTTGTTTAGTCCTCCATATTACTATAAGTATTTTTTATTATCCATCCCAGTGTTTGATTTGAGCATTTGCATGGTTTTGATCAACGAAGATGGATCACAATAAGATCATGTGATTTATTACCTAAGTAAGGGAGTAGTTGGTTCTCAATTATGATATTCATGTCTCAAGAAATTAGCATTGGCACTAGTTCATGGTGTCCATAGAATTAGGAATTATATACTTATTTGTTGCATTGTTGTGATTGCAAACTCCAACCCAATGCAACATATTCTAACTCGATGCATAATAAAGGGACAATATTCAAAGTAGATGATCATACTCAAGTAGTTTAACATAGAGTTTCTACTTCTAAATCTATAAATACCCTCGCATTTGTAGAATTAATGCCTACGATCCCCTGAGAAAATGAAACATCATCATTGATGAGTCCTCCATGGATGAAAATTTATTTCTCATGTTCTCTTTTGCTCCCTAGTATGGAGATTCCTTAGTAGTATCTTCAAACTTAATGTTCCCTTTCGCAGTCATCTCATGATGAGCATTGACCTATTTTCCATCAAGCCAAAATCTATGTGGTCGTCGGCGATACTTTGTATTATCATGGGGTATTGGTTTTTTGTCGATTCTTAGTACATGAGAAAGGTGATACATTTTTAAATGATTTCCACATTGGTGCATGTGTCAATCATATTTCTAGGATGGAAATAACCTAGAAAATTTTATGTGCATGATAATTTTAGCCTTCAATATTTAAAGATTGTATTAAGTGCATCTATATGTGCCATATTTGTCAAAGTTTTATGAAAAGAATGCACACCCCTCATGATCCACTTCACCCTATATTTATTTTTGACCCCTTTTCTAAGTGGGGGGTTTATTTTGTGACATGTAATCTAGCCTTGAATAATGGTCACCATTACATTGTATTGGTTTCGACTACTTTACTAAGTGGTTTGAAGTTTTGCCTACTTAAATGAATTGTATAAATACAATGGTACTTTTTGTGTTCAATCATGTTATTTCTCAGTTTTTTGCCCCTCAAGAAACCATCATGGATCATAGATATCATTTCCAAAATTGCATGATGATATAATTAGCATCCATGTTAGGTTTTAGGCAATAAAAATTTCCCCTTATTATCCTCAGTCCAACAACCAAGTTGAGGCTATGAACAAAGTATTAAAAACTATGTAACAAAGGACCATAAATAAGAACAAAATCGACTAACATCTTATTATTTTTCTTCTCTATGGACACTCTGAATTTCAGTTAAGACTACCATGATATTTACTTATTTCCAATTTGTACATGGAATAGATTCAATTACACTGATTGAATGTTAAATCCCTTTGTTGACACTAGCTATTGAATTCCTTGGCTAAAGAATAACATCTTGTATACTTATGTAATGTACCCAAACCCCCTTTTAGGAACACTAACTCAATTCTACTTCTTGGACACACAGATGATGGGGTTGACACACGTACAAGGCTTCAAATAAGGTGGAATCAAGGTCAATACTTCGACAATTGCACTTTCAGGAGTACGTCACGCTTGGGTAGACTCCTTTGGCTAGGCCAAAGGCTTCAAGGCACTATCTTTGAGAATTCTATGGAAAATCCAATGCTTCCGATGTAGTACTGGAAGTAATAAAAACTTAGGTAAGATAAATTGGCTTCCCCAACCTGATATGGACTCAATAGGACTTGGGAATAAAGGTCTAGCAGTGAAAACTCCAAGTAATTGCAAAAGGGATATACTTGGACTAGTCAAGGGGATGATTTACAAATAATTTCAAATGGCCTCTAGGGTTTCCTAATTTATGTTCTGGAGGTGTGTATAAGATTTAGTACATATGAATTAACTTATAGGACCTTCATATCATATATTAGAAATGCATTAGACAATTAAAATCATCCAGACAGAAAACTAGTCAATTTCTACTCACTAGGGTGCAACCCTTGGAAACAATGAATTAAAAACAACAGTAAATTATCACAATTTATGAAATAAACATCATGGATGAATCTAAAAGAATTCCTTTCAATTATATTTTAATTTAATCGGACATTTATAGCATAAATTGATAGTCTATTGAATCCAAAATTACATAATGTCCATGATCCTTAAGATCTTACAACATTGAAGCAGGAATATAGTATATGAGAATAAAAGAAAGGAATTTCACCACTGGATCAGAGCTGTGGGAAGTAAAGGACCATATTACATCTCATTTAAGGCACATGAATAGTTGCAACAACTCACAGAGGGTGAAAATGCTCAAATTACCCTCTTCTGTGGCCAAAACATATCACAATCGAAACACTACTACAACTATCTCTTCACAATCTCTTTGGATTCAAACTTTTTAAAAATATGGATGGATCAGATCTGAAAATTACACTCTCCTGGATGCATTAGACTCTATGAATAATATTGAACATCCTCTTCCTCAAGCATCCAACAGAAGACCTCTCAATCTTTCAATTGGATCAAGGTTTGCAATGGGGCACATCACCCAATGCTGGCTAGGGGCGCATCACCCAAACCTTAAGATGCAGAGCTCTCAAGACAAATTGTCAAATGAATAAAATATTTCAGTGGGTGCACTCCACCTTATTTTATAACATGAATTGGCTTCAATATACAATGAATGGGTTCATCCACCTCAACCAATGCGCCCTCATTGACTAATTTTGAACCAACAACTTTTACCTTTCTTTTTCCATTTTTTTTTGCCCTTCTGCTTTGGTATGATTTTCTGCTTTTGGAAACATCTTTATTTTCTTGGATTTTCTCTGCTTTCCTGATTTTCCAAATATTTTCCATCTTTTATGAGCTTTCCTTCTTTTCTTCAGTGTTCTGCTTTTTTTAGTTTTCATGCTTTTATGTTTCCTTCCATCTTTTTAGTGGATTTATTGATTTTCTCTGCTTTTCTCCTAGTTTCCATTGTGGATGGCATCTCCTAGGGTATACAATATCTCTATGCACCCTCCTAGGCCGCCTAATCATATCCACTCATCACATAATTAAATAAAAATAAAATATTTACATTTTATGCATTACACACTTCCCTAAGTTTCGAATTAAATTAACTAGACAATTAATGCATTCAAAATTAACCCTACACTTTATTGATTTTTTTCAGAACCTATATGGGTTTATAATGTAGGAGGATGACCATGGAGCCCTTAGGGAGGGGACATTATAGTCCTCCCTGCCCAAAATTGCTTGTCCTCAATAAATTGTAGTCCTAAATGTTCAACTATTTTGTTTGGTGGTCTACCAGTAGGAAAGTTCCCAAGAACCTTCTCACGCCACCTTCTTCCACCTCGCTTATTGCTGACACAAAGATTATTTTGAAGACTCACAAAACACTGAGAAGAAACATAGTGTTTCCATCCATTATAAAATTTCCCACTTAGGAAACTAAACCACTGCTTCCCATGGATAGACTATTGAAATTTAAGGATGACTCGCCCTCCAAGATCCCATAAACATATTGATAGTGCATCACTACCAATGCCTCGGAGAATACTTTCCATTTGATCCAAAAAGGTTTGGATCTCCCATAAGGCCATCAATTTTCTTCCTTGCATTGTTGTATCCAATATTCCATGATTATAAATTAATCCTCTATCAGGTGGCATGCCCTTTGGGAGGTCTCCAAAAACCTTCTCATGCTTTCGATGGAATTCCTTGAGGTCTTAAGGGCGTTTTGAAACATCTATGGTAGTTCCTTGATTGATTTTGAGGCACTCAGCATCCCATTCAATGTCTACATGTCTAAATATTTCTCTCATACTATGTGAAGACACCACTTGACTAGGATAGGTGTTGATGCCTTGCAAAATTATTTGCTTCCCATCAGAATATTTGAAACTTATTTGAGCCACCTGATAATTCATGGAATGCTCTCCAATGGAGTACAGCCATTATACTTCCAACACCAATTTGGTGTTGGCAACATTAAAAACATAAAAAAATATCTGCTAAGGTATAACCTCCTATGGTTACTTGCAAATTTGGAATCCATTTAGTACAATCCATGGAGTTATTATCTGGTATGATGATTGTGAAACATTCAAAGGTTTCAGTAGGAAGTTACCTTCTTTCCACCAAGGTTGATTCATTGAAATTATGAGTAGCATCTCCATCAACCAAAATTATAACTCTCTACCCCTGCACCACTCCCTTGAATCTGAGAGTGTGGAAGCAAGGTACTCTTGGCATGACTTCAATATTTCCACTTGCAGGTGGTAGGTGGTTTTCATCTGTTGTCTCATAACCACCATCTGCTTCAACCAGTACTTCCTCGTATTCCTCCTCAACTTTTCTCTCTAAAAATACTTCAATGTAGTGTGCCTTACCCTTAGCACACTTGTGTCATGGATCCCATGGTTCGTGGAAAGAGAAGCATAGATTTCTCCTCCTTAATTCATCTTGATATCTGAAATTGACCTCCTTCTTGAAATTTTATGTTGAATCCTTTTAGGGAGGTTTCTTTTCAATGAATTCGGACAGAATATTGGTTCTTGGTGGAAACCTCATTCTTGGTATGGTATCCTGCAGATCTCTTGTTCTGCTCATTCCATCATGTAAGCTATATGGTCTATAGGATTTAACTAATCCTTTCAACGTCTCTACTAATCCTTCCATGAATAAAAGTATTAAGTGATCTTCAGATATATCGGTGACCATCACAGCTAGCTTGTGGAACTCGGAAATATATGCCTTGGGATTTCTTGTCTGTCTTAGACGCACTATTTCCCTGAAGGATATCTTAGGATCCTTTCGTTCAAATCTATTGGCCAATATTCTAGTGAAATCCTCGTAGGTTGACACTTGGCCATCACCCAAGGTCTTCATACCATGGAACCACCAATCATTGGCCTCTCCATCAATATGCATGCCATTCATTTTGATGGCATCCCTTTCACCCATGGGGTTCAATTGAAAATATGTATCCAATTTTTTGATCCATGCACTTGTAGTGCACTTGGATGAACCATCAAAATATGGAAGGGAGATCTTACCAATAAAATTCTTCAAATCAAAATTTTGTGCAGGAATCATGTTTCCCCCTCTTGGATGGACTCTGTATTGGGCTTCACAGAAGTCCTCGAAAGGGAAATTCTCTCCTGCAATCTTCACTCAGAGTCTATTACTCTACATAACGATCCTCCCATGTAGCAATGGATCCATTCTACACTTTTGGTTCTCCTTTATTCTCTTATGTAAACTTGGGCATGGTAGGTCGTGGCTAACTCTTGATCTCACTATTGAACTCATGAGGCCGATTGTGAGGCCATGTTTTTGAAAAGAGAGTCTCGCCAAATACCTTCTTGCATTCATGCTGAGAGCCACTGTTGCTCCCTTATCCATCTTTGTTCACCAATTGCTTGGCAAGGAATTCTCGAATCTCTTTACCCGACTTGATGATGTTCTAGGATATGTATTGCATGCCCTTTAGCATGCTCTGAACAAAGTATCTAAACTCTTCTCTTTCATCCATGTTAGACATGAATTTTACTCCTTGAAGCTTTCCTTCAGTGGATTCAACCTCCTCTTCAACAAAAGGTTCTTTTGGATATTTTCCTTTAGGATATAGATTTCTCTTGAGACTCATCAAATATAATCACGAGGAGATTCAGAGGACCATGCTCAGATACCACTGTAATGTACCCAACCCCCCTATTAGGCATACTAACTCAATTCTACAGCTTGGGAACATAGATGGTTGAGTTGGCACACTTAAAAGGATGAAAATAAGGTGGAATCAAGGTCAATACTTTGACGATTGCACTTTCAGTAGTACGTCACGCCTGGATAGACTCCTTTGGCTAGGCCAAAGGCTTCAAGGCACTATCCCTAGGACTTCTGTGGAAACACCACTGCTTATGGTGCAGTACTGGAAGTAATAAAACCTTAGGTAAGATAAATTGGCAGTGCAAACCTGATATGGACTCAATAGGATTTGGAAATAAAGGTCTAGAAATCAAAATTCCAACTAATTGCAAAAGGGCTAGACTTGGAGTAGTCAAGGGGATGATTTACAAATAATTTTGAATGGCCTCTGGAGATTCCTAATTTCTATTCTAAATGTGTGGATGGGATGTAGTACATATGAATTAACGGATAGGACCTTCAGATCATATATTAGTAATGCATTGTACAATTAAAATCATCCAAGCAGAAAACTAGTCAATTTTTACTCACTAGGGCAGAACCCTTGGAAACAATGAATTACAAATAGCAGTAAATGATCACAATTTATGCACTACACATCATTTATGAAGCTAAAATCATTCCTTTGAAATATATCATACTTTAATCAGACATTTAGAGCATCAATTGACAATCTATTGAATCCAAAATTACATAATGTCCATAATCCTTAAGATCTTACAACATTGAAGCAGGAATATAGTATCTGAGAATAAAAGAAAGGAATTTCACCGTTGTATCAGAGCCATGGGCAGGGAAGGAACATATTATATATCATTGAAGTCACATTAATAGATGAAACAAATCACAGGGGATGCAAATGCTCAAATTACCCTCTTCTCTAGCCAAAACATATCACAATCAAAACACTGCTACAACTATCTCTTCACAATCTCTTGGGATTCAAACACTTCATGATATGGATGGATCAGATCTGAAAATTACACTCTCAAGGATGCATTAGACTCTATGAATAATATTGAAAATCCTCTTCCTCAATCATCTAATAGAATACCTCTCAATATGTCAGTTGGATCAATGTTTGAAAAATGGCACATCACCCAATGTTGGCTAGGGGCACATCACCCAAGCCTTTGAGATGTAGAGCTCTCAAGACAAATTCTCGAATGACCAAAATATGTTAGTGGGTGCACTCCACCTTCTTTTATAACATGAATTGGATTCAATATACAATGAATGTGGTCATCCACATCAACCAATGTGCCCTCATTGACTAATTTTGAACTTGCAGCTTTTAACTTTCTTTTTCCTTGCTTTGTTTCCTTTCTGCTTTGGTCTACTTTTCTCCTTTTTGCAACATCTTTATTTTCCTGGGTTTTCTCTTCTTTCCTACTTATCCAAATATTTTCCTTCTTTTCTTCTCCTTTATGATTTTTGAGCTTTCCTTATTTTCTTCAGCTTTCTTCTTTTCTGAGTTTTCGTGCGTTTATGTTGCCTTCCATCTCTTTAGTGGATTTATTGATTTTCTTTGCTTTTCTCCTAGTTTCCATTATGGATGACATATCCTAGGGTCCACAAGATATCTATGCACCCTCCTAGTCCACCTAATCATTTCCACTCATCACATAATTAAATAAAAATAAAATATTTACATTTTATGCATTACACGCTTCCCTGAGTTTCGAATTAAATTAACTAGACAATTAATGCATTCAAAATTAACCCCTACACTTTATTTTTTTTTGTCAAAACCTATAGGGGTTGATAATGTAGGAGGATGACCATGGATCTCTCGGGGAGGGGACATTACAACTTAGATCAAATTGAAAAACATAAGTAAGATGTTTCCATATCCAATTAGACTCATAAGAAATGTGATCAAGCTCAATTTAAAAAAAATGTTCATCCTCTAGTTTTTTCGAAAGGTGATTTGGTTTTGGTTATGACAAATATAATGATAAATCGGGATCTATAAAATTTGAACCTATGTGACAAGACCCATATATTGTGAGTTACATGTTACGAAAAGGTGCATATGGGTTAGTGGACTACAAATCAACCCTTGTAGATGATCTCCATAATGAGCTTTATCTGAAGAAACAATATATGTAAGAAGTCGGGATTCACATCCTTTATATAACATGTTATAAATTAAAATTTGTATGTGGACCTCTCATCAATATCCCAATATCCAATCTCCTATAATAGTTATATGGATTCATCATATAACCTTGGGCATGATTTACAAAACATGAGTTCATACAGTGGTGCAAAAAAATGATCACAAATTTGAGTGTAATTATCTATGTGCTTATGTTTCCAAATATATATGTAGCTTATGTGAATAAGGAGGTGATTAGGAGTCTAGGACCAACCCATTCATGTATGTTTCTAATTAAACTATCCTAGTATCTATGGTGGATTATCACAAAGTAGAATCGAATAGTAGAAATCATTTTTTTCCTAGAAGCTAATCATTCATGTTTTGTGATTAAAAGAATGAGAAAGAAACATACCTTACTATGATGGTTTTCCAATGAGATCTGTGACTTGCCTATTTAGATATGCCTTATCTCTCAGTAGATATGAATCCCTAGACCTGTAAACACATCATAAACATACCTTTCCCACATACAATAGAAAATATGAATGATATTTTAACTTATAATTAACTTATCAAGCTAAATGAATTCTCTAAAAGAAACGATAAGATATGATTTGGGGAGGGGAAAAGGAATATCTTCATTTAATGAAAGAAAAAACAACAAATGATCTTGTTGTGTCACCTCTTGTAATCGTTGTCTAGGTTCCTCCAGTCCTAGGCCACTCCAAGCAATCTTCACATATCCATCTCCATGTGCATAAGGGAAAAGGAAAAACTATGAACTTTTTTATCCATAACCCAAAAAGAAAATATAAACTAGAGATATGAATCTCTATGGATCTAAACACAAAATTAATACTAGGACCAAAATTATTTCTCCAGCATGAGGGTACTCAAAATGACCCCCTATATCCCCTTTATTTGGCCTCTTCTTATATGAATTTAGAAGAGGTTGGAGATAGGATTCATGGCATGTGAATTAGGTGGATACAAGTCATAGATAGGCTTGATGGTATGTTAGCTAAGCAATTAAAAGTCATGCACAAGTTCCATGCTTAATTATGAACATTTTCCAACTCACTATGAACTTTCTTCTCAATTATGAATTTTTTTCTCAATTATGAAATTATTCTTATTTCATAATTCTGAAATTGTGACAAAATAGTTATTTCCTTGTGGAATAATTATGAGATTTTTACTCAATTATGTAACTTCATCCTCATAACATCTAATAACATCCTTGAAAGTCCTATGGTGGGAAATATAAGTATAAACTATGCCCTTTAATCTATGAGTTCAAAAGAGGAAATCATGTTTGAAACACATTATAAAATAAGAAGAAAGCTGCCAAGTGGAGCCCAATGGAGTCTGATGAATGTCAAATCAGAAAAGCACCTACAAGAAAGGACCATAATAATAGATGAATCTCTTCCCTAAGGTAGGCATACCCATCTCAGGTGTGAACAAGCATGGATACCAAATCAAGTACACTACAGATCCATGTAAGATATAAAATGAAAAATCATGGTCACAAAAAGAGACATGATGGATCCATGTCAAAAATAGATCATAGCCATGTGCAAATACAAAGTGGATCTGTGTCTCAATGTTCATCAGGAGAACAACTAGAACTGAAGTAAGGGAAACCAATCTCTCCATAAACTTACCAATGGCATGAAGTGTATGGTATGGTCTTGTGCAACTAGGGAACAACATAATGAAGAAGTGCTACTACAACCCAAGCTCCTCAATCCAAGCCCGTCAATATGTATGAGTCTACACCATGTTAATAAATGATTTGAGGTCAAACATGGTATACATTGTTTGATTATTAACCATTGATGTATACCATGGATAATTTTAGGGGCTAAATTTAGGGGGTTACAAAAATTTTGTGGTCTATTTTCTTATATGGGAAGGGTTTTTTTAGCTAAAATATATTCGCCAAATATTTATTAGAGAAAAATAAATCCAAAAACGAATAGTCTCCCTTATATTAATGAGGATAATGAAAAAAAATATTTTCGCCCTAGCAAAATCTCCCTCCAATCTATCTTTCACCCCCAATTTCTAGAGAAATTCTAGTGAAATCATTTATTCACCCCCGATTTTCAGTAATGGAGACTCCTAAGGGTTATTTCGCCCTTAATTTTCCTTGTATTCAGACATACAGTTGCATTCGCCCTGATTTTTAGTCAATTCCAGGTTGACACCTTCTTTGAGCCCTCGATTTCCAGTATTGGGGAGGCAAATTAGGGGTGATTATGTCCTATATAAAGGCTACGGTGATTAATGGTCCACTCACATTGGATTGAACTTGCAAGGTGAAGGTTCTATCTTATGCAATTCCACTTTTTATTCTTAGTTTACTTGACATTTTAATCTTCATGCAACATCTCCATTGTCGAAAGCTGAATTCTTGAAGGGGCATACCGCACATGCAATTTTTTAGAGAGTACAGACTCACACCATGTTTTTTATCCAATAATTAACGTGGTATGATTTTTATCATGCTTTTTATGCTTTTCATCCCCAACTACAATAGATTATTATACTATAAATTTTCCTTTTATCATGGATGCTTTTTAAGGCCTATTTAATTGTAGGGTGCTCTTGATTATTAGGGCTCATTCGGTTTTGTTAGGGTTTTAATCTATCCTAGGAGTATTGGTTAAAGTGTTATAGAGCTCTAAAAAATTTATTTTTTGTTAATGATTGAGAAACTCTTCCAATCCTAACTAGACCTTTTTGCGAATGCAGACCTCGATCCGCTAGGGTTTGCGTCTGGTCCAGTATGCGTAGAGCTCCTCCCGTCCGTGCAGGTCCCCGATGGACCGCCCTCTTGATCCAAATCATGCTAAGAAGAGGCGTCGCCTTGAGGAGGCCTTCCGTGCCTTGGTTGCAGCAACACCGTCGTCGCCTCTGGCTGCTCCTTCCTCAGGTGACGCCTTTGTCAAGCGTACGACAGCTCCTCAGATCCAAATCATGTCAACAGCTTCATGCCTGAAAGCCCTTGCTCTGAGTGAGAGAGGTCTAATAGGCCAGTTCATTGGGATCTGGCCTTCGCCCAAAACCATAGACGCTTGGTTAAACAAAAATTGGATGCCCTTAATCTCCGGGGGCTTGCAACACTGTTTCTATGGTAAAGGCTTCTTTACCTTTCTCTTTGAACACAAGATAGATCATGATCTCATTTTCAGAAGCGGCCCTTATTTCCTGGGTACTCGCAGTCTTTATCTAAATCATTGGAGCCTATACTTCGATCCGGAAAAAGATGTTCCCTCCACATTACTTGTCTGGGTCCGTCTCCCCCATCTTCCTCTTCATTGCTGGAATGATGAAACTTTGCAGGCTATCAGGAATTCCTTGGGTACGTTTATCAATAAAGCTGAGCCCAAAGGGACTCTGTTCTCTTGTGCTCGAATCTGCGTTGAAGTGGATTTAGAAAAAGGTCTACTGAAAGTAGTAAACTTACAAATGGAGGGTTGGGAACATCTTCAGAAAGTTGACTATGAACAGCTACCCTTTAAATGTAAGAAATGCCATGAGTATGGTCACTTCGTCAAAAACTGCCCAAAAACGGTATCTGAAGCTCAGGAGCAGAACCAGGAGGAAGGCTGGAAGCAAGCTAAAAAAGGGAGGAAAAATATTCAGTCAACCACTGCAGTAACCGAGTCACAACCAGAGAAAAACAAAGAAGAGGAACAAACTGAGAAAGACACAACATCCAGCAACCAATTTCAAGCTTTGGTTATGGAAGAAGGGGAAATTCCTCCCCAAGATAACACAGAAATCGAGCGTGAGACAGTTGCAGCAAGTATCCCCATAAATTCTCCCTCAACATCCCCCTCGGACACTCTAGATGCGAAGATGAATGAAAAGATAACCCCAAGAGGCACTTGGGCGGACAGGGTTAAACAAAATAAAGTCATTCCTCAAATATTTTCTCCGGAACCCTCGTCGTCCCAGGAGCCATTAGATCTACAAGACATTCCAAACATGAGGGGAAGGAGAACGCTGAGACAGCTCCGAGAGCAGGAAGCAGAAAGGGATTTAGATCTAGGGAGGCAAAAATGTATAGAAGATACCAAGTTACTCCAACTAAATAAAAATCAGGGAGGACCTAAACCGGATGGCAAGCCTCGGGCAAGGTCACACTCCAGTAAGAAGTGATGAAACTTGTCTCCTGGAATTGTAGGGGTCTAGGTGGTTTTAATAAAGTCGAAGCGTTGATAGATCTAATCAATACTGAAAAACCAGACTTAGTACTTCTCCAGGAGACAAAAATGCAAGGCACAGATGTTCTAGCGCTTTCACGCCATTTTTGGAAGAGTAGTCAGGGCCATGCTAATAACTCTAAAGGAGCATCCGGGGGGATTTCTAATTTCCTCTCTAGAAATTTTATCATCAAGTCTTATAAAGAAAGTCAGCAATGGCTTCTTCTCAAAATACAGAACAAAAACAATCAACAATCCACCTATATCTGCAACGTTTACGGTCCTACCCATTACAGGGACAAGGAGATGTTCTGGGATGATCTATTTAAACTAAAAAATGATCTACAGGGAAAGGATGTGATCATTGTGGGTGATTTCAATACCACTAGAAACCAGCAGGAAAAGCGAGGCGTCTCCAAGGTCAGGGACCCCTTTGGGGAAAAGATGGAGGATTTATTTTCTGAGTTAGATCTGATGGTTATTGAAATGAAAAATGGTAAGTACAGTTGGAGTAATTGCAGAACAGGGATTGGCCACATAGATTCAAAATTAGATAGGTTCCTGGTCAGCTCCACTTTTCTCCTAAAAAAAATTGTTATAGCAGCGATTAGTCTGCTACTTCAGATCACAAGCCTATTAGTCTGAAGATTTCCGTTCCTGAAAACCTCAGACCTATCCCGTTCAGATTTAATACCTTATGGTTGCGGGATGGGAATATTTTAAGCATTATTCAAGAAGCCTGGAACTCTACCTTTCATGGGTCGCCTAGATACATATGGGAATGTAAACTCCGGGCAGTCCACACTGCTTTAAAAACTTGGGCTAAACTGAATTATAAGAGCCCTAACTCCATTAAAAGAACGTTGGAATCTAAACTAGCTACACTTCATTGTAGTATGGAAGACAGCGAAATTACTATCTCCACTCTCAACCAGGAAAAGGACCTAAATCTCAGGATTCTCAATGCGGCAAGACAAGAAGAGGAAGTCTGGAGAATTAAATCTAGATAGCTTTGGCTAAAAGGGGGGGACAGCAATACAAAATATTTCCACAAGCAACCTAAAGCTAGACTGGGCTACAATTCAATCAAAGAGCTGAAAGGAAACAATGGGAATCGTATTGAAGGACAGGAGGAGATCCAGTTACATACCTATGAGCACTTTCAAAATCTCTACACCGATAGCAACGAGGCTGATCCGGAAGCTCAAGCAGAACTATTGATAGGTATCCCCTTTCTAATCTCTGAAAATGATAATTGCGAGCTAGATAAACCTATTTATGAAAATGAAATAAGAGACGTTATCTGGTCATTGCATATGGATAAAGCCCCTGGGCCGAATGGATTTACCATTAACTTCTTTCGTGCTTCCTGGGACATCATCAAGGAATATTTAAAGAAAATGCTAAATTGGACTAGGAAGAAGGATAAAATAGGGGGAGCTACCAACTATTCCTTTTTAGCTCTCATGCCAAAAGACAGTAACCCCATCTCAATAGAAAGATTCAGGCCCATCTCCCTTTATAACACCTCTTACAAGATTCTTAAAAAGATCATAGCCACTAGAATGAAAAATTTAATGGGAAAGCTAATCTCTGACTCACAAGGAGGTTTCATAGCTGGGCGTCAAATTCTAGACAATATAATCATTGTGCAGGAGGCAATACACTCTAGTATGGAGAGAAAGAAGCAGGGAATGGAAATTAAGTTGGACATGGCAAATTCCTTCGACAGGGTGAATCACTTCTTCTTATTTGATATCATGAAGAGATTCGGATTCTCCAGCAAGTTTATAAGATGGGTGAAAGCTTGTATAAGTAAGCCGTGGATTGCCCCACTTATTAATGGCAGGCCTACTTCTTTCTTTCAAGCAACTAGAGGTCTAAGGCAGGGATGTCCCATGTCCCCCTTTCTCTATCTCCTAGTGGCTGAGTCTCTGAGTCGGAATTTAAGTCATATGCAAAGGCTAGGGGAACTAAAAGGGCTGATAATTACAAGAGGAGTCCGAGCAATTAATCATGCACAGTTCGCAGACGACATGATTCTGCTAAGCGGGGCTTCTAAAATCGTAGCTGAAAGATTCAAAAGTGCCCTAACCACCTTTCTCAAAGCTTCTGGCGGAAAAGTTAATTCCATAAAATCCAAAATTTATGGTTGGAATTGTCCCAAGGAAACAATAGCTAAAATTTCTAGGATTTTGGGCTTTGATGGATGTCCCTCTTGGAACTCTTTTGTTTACTTGGGTATTCCAATCTTCAAAGGAAAGAAGAAAGTAATGGACTGGCAGGACCTGATTGATAAGATCAAAGTCAAAATCAACTCGTGGGGATTCAGGTGGCTAAACTTAGCCAGTAAACTTGTTCTGATCAATTCGGTTCTCTCTTCCTACCCCATATATATCAATTCTATATATTTAGCCCCCAAGAGTGTAATTCAAAAGATAACAAAATAACTTCATAGATTTATGTATCAAGGAGGGAAGTCTAATGAAGCTAAAAAATTCCATCTTTTGAGTTGGGATAAGGTATGTAGAACAAAGGAAGCCAGTTGTGCAGGTATACGTGATCCTTCGCTCATGAATATTGCTTTAGGTGCTAAAATTCTGTGGAGAGCTGTCACAGGTAATAAAGCCTGGTGGAAAGAGATTCTATGCAAGAAGTATATGATCAAGAATAGATTGTGGTACGTGGAGAATATCAATCAAAGTAAAGTCGGCACACCCATTTGGAACTTGTGTAAAAAGGTAGCACCTACCCTGCAAAAACTCTCTTACTGGATCCCTGGAAATGGAAAAAAGATCAAGCTCTAGGATGATAGGCTAGGACCGGAACCAAGATCCCCTGTTAATTTTCTCCATTATTTTAACGAACTCAAAGCTTGGATGGATAGCAGCAACATCTCAACTTTGTATGACCTCTCGGAGTGGACAGAGAATGGAAGATGGGTAGGATGGCACAAGCTGGAAACCCCGTGCCATATTCATTTGGACTATGAAACTATGCTTGAACTCTCACATGGAGCTACCCCTGTGCAGAAGAGAATGCAAGACAAAAGAGGGTGGAGCAAGTCGGGTGCATATACTGTAAAAGCCGGGTATCAACTTTTGGACAGCAACAGCAGGGTCAAGGAAAATAAATGGGCTAAAGTATGGAGTAAGGATAGTCTTCCGAAGATAAATGCATTCACTTGGATTTTAGCTCATAGAAAAATCCTCACTGTAGAGAATCTTAAAAAAAGAGGCATCGAGGGTCCTACGAGATGCATCCTTTGCAAATCTTCGGAGGAAACTGTAGAACATATATTCCTGGACTGCAAATTCTCCCAGGAAGTCTGGCATAGAGCTTTCTACAAATTGAATTTTGAAGTTATTCTTCCAACAAATTGGAACAATCTATTTGCTAGTTGGAAGGATTAATACAAGGGATCTCTACACAACAAACCTGACTTCAAGAGAGCTTGGGATTCCCTTCCAAAGTTTATTTGTTAGAGAATCTGAACAACTAGAAATAAGGAATTGTTTGAAGGAGTTATTTCTACCCCTGCTAGAGCTCTTGCCTCGGCTAAAGCACTCTGGATTGAAGCATTGTTAGCCCAGGGAATGATGAATATCAACAAGGAACCCCTCACTGTGGAAGAAAAAATTTGGGCCTCGGATCTCTTATCCCAGAACCCCTCTCTTTGTCTTCGAGTCATGAGAAAGAGACCCAGCATTCAGAATTGGCATATTAGATTAAGTACTGAGGAGCTTCATAAATGGAAGGAAAACATTGGATGCAACACTCTTTTCTTTGACGAAGCCTCGAAAGGAAACCTTGGGTTGGCAGGTGCGGGTGGAGTTCACTTTGACTTCGTTGGAAGTAAGATGAAGGACTACGCATGGGGTTTAGGTAGATGCTCAAACAACAGCGCATAATGGTTAGCCCTTATGAAAGGTCTGTAGATTGCTAGAGAGGCATCACCGATTTAGCAGTTTGTGGCGACTCAATGATAGTCATCAGGGAGGCTAGGAATTTGATAATGAACAAAAAGAGCCCTACTTCCAAAATCCACAGTCTTCTTAAGTACCTCGCCAACGAATATCAATCTATCAGCTTCTTTCACATCATGAGAACGAATAACCATGCTGTAGACGCAATGGCAAATGAAGGTGTAAGACTTGATAGGGGTGTTTCAGTTATTAAGTCCTCAATTATAAATAAGGCCTGGATCCCTTGACATCACTAAGTTCACACAACCTTTCTCTTAATTATTGTATACTATGGGGAATTTCCTTGGTCACCTCCTCTCGCCGAACTCGAACTACATCAAATTTTAAGCTATGGCCCCAAACCCAGCTGGGATTTTCGAGGCAAGGGAAGCTCGCACGAAAGTTTCACATGGTATCCACATGGGACGCATGCAACATGTCTCTTCGGAAGATCATTGCAGCTCCAAACTATATCAATCAGCAGGACGAACAGGTTATCATCTTTCCAGGTTATATTGGTATTCGTAGCTACAGGTTTTCAAGTTGTCTGGGTAAAAATGGAAAACTCCGGATTCCCTTTTCGCATGAGCACATTATCAAACCATGGAAGTGTTTCTTTGGATTTCTGGAAGTATTATCCCTCCTGGCTAGGGATTCAGGATGGCTTGAAAGGCAGTGGGCCAACTCAGGGAATTTCGAATGAAGGTGGTGGAGAAGTTTGCAGGAAGCAAATTCGCAATATGTCCGGTGAAAATGAAGGCGTGGCTACAGGTTCGTTAAGGAGCAGTCTCAGGGATTTGGCCCATATAAATTGTAGGGTAATGCGTGTTCCCTCAACGTCATGGATGACCACCTAGAAATTTTGGATGCATAGGTCCACATTTTAAGAATTGAGGTTTGAGAATTGAAAAAAACTTTGTTTCACATGTCCATTTCGGAGTAGGAAGCAAAATTGGAGATCCGTGAGATAAGAGAGAAAGTGGAATTATTGACAACGACAATGGAGAAAGGGGAGATTCGGGGAACGGCTCAACTCAGGGAGATTCGGGGCATCACTAAACAGATTGACAAGAATGTTAAAGGAATCTGCGATGAGAGCCTGGAATTGAAGCAAATTCTGCTGAACAAATGTGGCAAAGACGATTAGCTCTGAAGCTTTTTTTGGGGTACTCGCTCCTTTCAAACACCTAGTAGAATTTTTGTTTGCTATGTGTAAACGAAGTTTTTATGTATGTAATTTCTGTTTAAGTGTCGGATAGATGTATTTTGGACCGGTCAATGAACTTCTTGGTAGCCACAGTAGTAGCTCTGTAAGGTTGAAAGTCTTAAGTATTTTGGACAAAGATGATGGTAGAGTCATGGCCACCCAATGTTGTTGGAGTGCAGGCCTACTCATACACTATGTAACCTGGTTTCATTTCTCTTTTTATATATAAAAAAAAATCTCAACCATTTATGTTAAAAAAAAAAGTGTTATAGAGCTCAAAATATATGGTTTATTTTATGCCTTGTCGTTTTTAAACCACCAAATGACATTTATACATTGTTATTGGATGCTAATCTTGATGGAGAGACACCACATGGTTTTTATATATTCAAACTAAATTTGACCCAGTTGTTTAAAAGGTGCTCTTATTAGGATCTTGCTCTGCAATTATTAATGGATATGAGGTGTTCATTAGAGTTGTATGTTGATATTTTGTCTGTTATTGTTGATGTTTGGGACATCTATAATATAAATGGATGCACACTTATTATAAGGGCGGGGCTACAATGGAATGGTCATTATTTTGGCATTGTATTCCTATAGAGTTGCACATAGTGTTCTAGTAGATTATTTTATTCATATTGGGAAGTTTGTGGCTGGTAGGATTTTTTATTCGTATTGCCCAGTTCATCAATTTTATCTATATCCTAAATTCGTTGGGTTTAGTATTCGTTTTACGGTATTTTGTTTTTTGTAAGGGTCATTTAGAAGTAAAAAAAAATTGGTGATTTTTTTTAATGTGTAATTGCTATCATCATCCAAAAATGGATCTAGTTATGTATGATCAATATGTGATGTAGTTGGAACACGATACTTCATCCCCATCATGATTATATATTATATGTGCATTTCATGTTTGACTTGAGATGTAGACATTTTTATATTTGATATATTGTCTTTTTCATTCAATGAGGGCACTAAAACAATTTTACCACATTTTTAATGCATCCAAAAATTTCAAGGACATGGATACAGACACTACCTCAGTTTATATGAGAAAAAGTAGTCTTTAATGGAGTAGTTCTAATGATATGAGTGATGATGCTTTAATTTGTTTTCTATTCTTGTTAGTGTATGTTCTTATTTCTAATAACCATTGCAATTTTCTTACTAACTATAAAAATTCTAAATCAAATGGCATAATTCATATTTCAATTATCAATAAAAGAAAGGAAAAAGTGGTATTCATATCTATAAAAAGATAAGCATGTTATTTTTTTTTACTTCCATATACTTCTTTAAGCTGGAAAAAGAAATGTTGTATCCACTTTGACATCATTGACTCAAACTGAATCAATTGACATCCTCTTTGACATTTGTTGACATCAATGACAACGAAATTTCAACACATAACTCCTTCCTCACTTCGGTGCGATGCATTCCATCCCCGCAGCATCGCTAATTCTTTGCAATGAAAGAGCCCTTGAATCCTTGGGATTATAGGCATGTGCCTCAATATATTATGAGGAGGATCATGTGCTTTAGGATTCTTTTTCGATTCTTTGTACCTGTCATGCCCGCATTTTGGACATATCTCTTTGTTTTCATATTCGCCTATATTGGGACACACATGATATGATATGTACTCTACACCCAACATTTTCAACATTTGCTTTGCCTCTTCGCAGCTGTCGGAAAAGACATTATCATTCAAAAATACCTTATCTTTGAATAACCTACAGTTAGTGGGAAATAAAAATGTACAATGTAATTTAACGTTCATAAAATCAACCATTTTCAATGAAGATTATGTCACAAGATTCCTCAAATATAATGTAGTTGATGGTTAGATACCTCAACATTGTTGAGAAACATGCTTCTGACATGCCATACTTTGATTTCAATTTGTATAGTAACATTGTTGTCCCCAATTGTGTAGACTTTGACCGGACAAGTCCAAACAGAGGTGTGGTGGAATTCAATTTAAGACTTTCGAAGAAAGATTCAGTGATATGAGCGTCACCCCCTAGCTTATTGTCCTGGAATGTATGTAACAACATTGCATCCATGGCACTCCTTTGTCATAATAACTCATCCATACCAACCTCTACTTCATTGCCTCCATTGCCAACATGTGAAGAACTACTATTACTGTAGGCATTCCTAATTGGTGAGGATGGACACAGTGGAAATTGAATAGGTGGTCAATTCAACCATGCTTGGTATGATTACTCTCCAAGTGCATTATTTTTCCATCCTTCTCTTGATTTGAATTTGTACTCAGGTGCAACGGAAGATGGTAGGCAAGTCGCTCATCATCAAAATCCTGGTTTCAAAAATATTGAACATTACATCGATGATTTTAGTAAGCACAATGCAATTGATTTGATGTAGCATTATAGAAAAGAATTATTAAAGAAACACGAGAATCATTTCCAATAGAAAATGGTAAGCTAAAAACAATTTATAAAGCAAACATTCAGATTAAGTGATAAATTAACATCAATTCCACATTAAATATAAAAACTAAAATTGAGCAACACATTTTCAAATTGAATTTATAAATTAAATTAACAATTTATAAAACATAATTTCAAACTAAGCAATACATTAACATGAATCCCATTGCAAATTAACAAATACAATTAATCAATGTTTTTTTGTCTTACACCCCAAGGGAATGTCTAAAGGTAATCCCAATGCAAGCCGTCTCTGACGAGCGGCTGGTGATCTACAAAAGTTATAGTTTATTAACAACTCGTCACCAGGAGACAAACTATGTATTGCATGTAGAACAACAAATCTGGACGCTTTATTTTTCATAAATAACTCCTGGTCATTGAAGTGTTCCTCAAATGAACAATTTGGAGAAAATAAAGAGCACCTAGAACTATTTATGAACCCTGCAATGTTCCCATGAGTGTGTGGACGACCATCTATATATAATAGGTTCTTCCTGTTAAAGTTTCTAGAAACATAATCGTTCATGCACATAATATACATGGAAATGTTGTGCTTGTATTTAACAATATTCAAGCAATCAAACCAACAATAGATACGACCGCAAAATGGCATAAGTGCTACTAACGTTTTGGGAGGAACAAGTACATGTGAAAGGATAAAAAATCCAAGATTTGCAGCATCTATATTAGACTTGGAAATCATAAAACGATTACCACAAAAGGAGAATGTGGTTCCTACATCATGCACAGGTAATGAAGATGGCCAAGCACCATACAAAGCGTGGTTGTAAGAAATTTCATATTTACTTTGAAAATTCATAGGAAGGGAGAAATCATCGCTACCCTCCAACAATTAGACGGACCTCGGTGTGTACTTGGACAGTTTTTCTCTCAACTCATGCAACTTTTAGGATCTTCTTGTAGAGATGGATTGGGTGGCATTCATATCATACTTTGGATCACTAGAAATTTTAGTTGACTCAACATAAGCAGAGGGGTTCATCAATTTAGGATGAGACATAGTTGTTGTGGATTCCAACTTTTTCAAGAATGAGCATAGGGAAGTGTTCCTACATGTCTTTTCTTTATCACCTATTGGATTTTTTACCGCAATGGGGGGTATTAGACCATCAACATTGGGTAATATATCATTGGTGTAATGATTGAGTGTGACACGCCGAGGGTTCTCCTTCAACCCTTGACATCTTGAACAACCACAAACTAGCGGGTTGTCATAAAAGAGTTCCAGCTCACAACGAAGTACCATTGATGAAACAGGATGGTGGCTTGAAGAGTGCATGTTACAATTGGCGGGGCAAAGTGGCTTCCATTTTCATCCACGAATTGCTTGCGGTATCTTGCTCCTAATAAGAGCTTACGACATTTTGAAACTGGTGGAATGTCTTGTGTATTCGAACTCGAATCTAAATCAGGATCCTGCAATAAAGAGTAAATCGATATTCAGATTTGCATAGATAAGTAACATAAATTCAAATAAATAGTCAAAATATAAATAAAACCTGAACTTTTGGGGGATGGAAAGGGAGAACTCGTCGAACTTTGAACAAGATGGAATGAGCTGGAATATGAAGAATTGTCCATTTGATACTAAAAATTTGTCTCCCTACATTTGAGCAAATCATCAATCAATATACGTCTCTATGGTCCTAAAAAAATTTCAAGAACTATATCACAATCTAACTTCCAATATAGTTTGGAAACCATTTTGTAAGAATAAGGCGAGTTTAAACAACATATATATACTATTAAATATTGTAATTGGTGTGGTTAAATACTAAAAGAACATTTGGGATGAATATATAATTTTAAGTGGACACATAAAACCAGAGGATTTTCAAATTAAACTAGTGCGCCTATTCATATATAGATGCATTGGTCCGCTCACATATACAAAATGCACCGATGTGCTTCAACTATAAATGCACCATAAAAAAAATCCGCAAACCCCTCCATAGTGGAAAATATCCGCTACATTTGGTAGCAGATATTTCTACATGAATTTTTACAACATAATTCATTATGGTGCGTTTCCTACACACAAGTGCACCAGAGCGTCCGAACTATACACGCATCGTGGCACGACTTTTTTAAATATTTGTTTTGTCGGTGCATTGTACATATGTGCGCACCGGTGCGGCATGACAACAAGTGCACCAAAATGCCAAAAATTAAAATTAAAAAAAATCGCATAAGCTATTTTTTCCCTAAACTGAAAAAAGGGAGGCAATTTTAAGTTCGAAAAATAATTCTAAATAGTGTTTAAAAGAAAATAAAAACTAAACATTACTTCATTCTTTTGCCGAAATTTTTAAGGGAGAGTTTTGGAAGAGAGGCTTACGTGGAAGGAGTTTGGAGCAACTGGAAGGAGTTCTGAGGGTTGAAATTTGTTAGGTATGGTGAATCAAACAAAACCCTACATAATAGAAATTTCAAGTATGTAAATATTATTGTTGATCTTATTATCTTATTTAGAGTTTAACTAGATTTAGAAAAAAAACTCCATACTTACCTTCAATGTTGCAACCCTTATTTTCTCGCTACTTCTTTTCGTTTTACGTGGCTACAAAATTTTACAGTAGGGTTTAAATCCCTCTATTGTTATAAAGAATTATTATTTCACCTTTTAGGGATTTTGGATTTGTTGAGCTTGTGATTATATATAGAAAGTGTAGGGTGAGATGGGGCCACTTTTTTGGTCGAATCCATAACCATGTCGGACCTGTTAAGTTTTTTTGTTTTTTTTTCAATAAAAAAACGCATGCGTCAATATCAGTGCGTTTGTATTACAAGAATGCATCAATGCAGTCATAAAAATAGCACACCGGATATGACATGCAACATGTCATATTTTATTTTATAAAAACGCAAAAGTCAATTTTTGTTTCTCAGTTCTCTGTTCACAGTGCGTCTATTTCATTTTAACACACCGATGTGTTGTTGTTACTAACGCACCAAGGCGTTGCACATATTTAATTAAGCTCATAGATATCATATTTATTTATTTATTTTCATATTTTGAAGGTCTGTAATTTATTTCTATAATATATTGATAGCGTTTGTATTTAATGGTCCAGGTTGTTTATTGATAGAAAATGCATGGTATGATTTCAATGAACAACAACTTTAGTCAACATGATGGAATCACATCCAGAATTACAAAGAAGGCAAGCGCTTTTAATTAATTTATGTATTTAAATTAATTTGTTTGAATTATTCGTAAAGTTAATTAATATGTATTGGTTAATGTATGACATCTAGAGACAAAAAAATAGGAAGATCGATAAGATTCTTACCAAACTAAGTCCATAAGAGCGTAAAACTTTGATGGAAAATTTGCAGAGGGATGAATCAGGTGAATAAACAATAAGTCAATATGAATTTTTTTCTTCAAATTTGAGTAATAATGTACTTAAGAATATTCCCTAATATGTTTCAAATAATGTAATTCACATATGTTGAATGTTATGCAAGGACTAACAGTGACATAAGACAATGTCATCATAAGAAGAAAAAAATATGGAAGATGCAAATGATGATCAATTGGTCCTTAACTCATATGGGGTGGTGTTGGAAGTTAATAGAAGGGGCAAAGAATTTTATGATACTATGAGAAAAATAGTGGAAAGAATGTACAGACGTACTTTTCACTTACAATTCAGAAACCAATCAAATGATCGAAGAATCAAGTCATATGTAAACTACAAGAGGTGTTCCCAAAGCAATGGTCAATGAGACCTATCAGACTTGCAATAGAAAAAACATACAACAACAAAAAAGAATCATTCAAAAAGTAATATTCCTAAACATGTTTATGTAGAATATGTATCGATAACTACTTCAAAGCGTAATTCATTCAATAATTTTAATTCTGCTATATTTATTTTTCATATAACCAGAAAAATAGTTTAATGTCATTTTACATTTTTCGGGAAAATTATGAAAATCCCAAAGGATGAACGAGGTGATATGTGAAATGTGCCAGTAGGGATGTCCAAAAAAGTGTACAAGGATATGGTCAAGGAAATGGACATAATTGCATTGCAGGAGGATCCATCTCAACAACAATGTGCTTCAAATGTATGAAATCATTGATTTTTAGGATTATGTTATACATCTCATTAATTAATTCAACATTAAATATTAATCTTCAATTGTTTTGTTGCAGAAAAGAAAAGAAAATGGAACCTAGTCAACACACAAGACAGGACGACAAGGAAAAAAGGGGTTGATAGCAAATTTTGTGAGTATTTGTGATTTCCTTATAAGAAATTAAGATTTCG